>OZ014507.1:29282314-29367314 GCA_963966075.1 Aphodius sticticus
TTGAGTTGGATGACCTGACCTCAATTGTACAATGCAATTAAACTATACTTCGTAACAATATTCCCCAAAAAAATTATAAATATTTCAAAGCTAAGGAGGCAGCCATTTACCTTTTGTAACATGTTTCGGTATGCCAGTAGATCCAAAATAAACACTGTTTCACTGTCTCATAAAAAGATAAACAATGTGGGCCAGCAAAAGTGAAATAGGACAATTGTTTGTTTTATTTTCAGTGTCCATTTTGTACTACCTACAGGAATTATACAGAGAATTCATAAAATGAAAATTACCTCCTGACCTTATTTGACGTTTACACTCTACTTTGTTTTATATACATGTCTGAAAGACACTAAGCCATGAATAGCTCATATTCATGTAATACTAGACACTCATGTCGCCATCTGCTTCTGTCGGCATTGCAGTGCTATTCGTTTTCATGTTGCTTTTTTACCATGTCAAGTACTTGAGTAGCTTCAAGATTTTCAGGAACGGTGATAATCAACAGGGTACTTTTCATTATAATATGTTACACCAGTGACAATTATTTTAGTTGCCTCTGGTTATTTTGGGTGTATTTTCGGGTATCTATTTGCAACGTGTAAATGTATTATGTATAGCATTATCAAACTGACTAACTAGCCAAGCGGCCATTGCCCGGGAGGTTTGTTTATATTTAAAATTAACTAGTTCCACAAAGTTCTGATCACTACTACTGGGTAAAATTTCACGTCGTTCCAACCGGCCGCCATACCGATTCGATCTATTCACACTGCACAACTTAAATTGAGTTTGCATTTAATCAATGTTTCCGCTGTCGTATCGTCCCCCGTTCTTGTGCATTGTGGGTAATGCATAATAACGTATTTCTTGTGTACGGATTCAGCCAGACCGCAATACCTCAACAAAGCTTTCGAAGAGCATCTCGTATTCCGTTGACTTCTGTTTCCGTATATTGACTTTTAGGGCTCGACTGCTTTCTACCGACATGTTTTATTAAAGCACTTATACGCATTTATTAAGTACTCACCTATAGTTTCAAATTTATTTGAAATTATCTATAATATTTAAAACATTAGTAAAACTACATACATAGAAATCAATAAAGTCTTAACCACCATTTAATTATTGTGTTATTAAATTCGTGGTTAAGAGTTAATGTGTGTTTGTGCAACTGGCTTAAGGCTTTGCTTTAGACAGTCTGATACCGTTTTTCAGGTTTCTTATGTCCTAGTTGCTGATGTACCATCACTCATTTTCATAATGGGTTAAAAGTAAGTAATCTAACCAGACCTGCTCTTTAGAGGGCTGCCTCCTTTATGTTATTGCTGTCCACGTTCTTTCTTGCCGAGCGACCTTCTTGTCTAGGCCAGGCAATAGAGCAGAAAATAGCTGAGTTCGTGACAAAAATACTAGCAGGAAGCCGACGGTCCCAGGTCACGTGGAACAGTCCGTAGATTGTGATGTGTTTCCTACTCGCAAATATCATTTCTTAATTTGTAATAAACAAAAAACCTCCACAAATCGTGTTTTTTTTTCGTTTTCCGCTTGTAAAAACTGAACCGATGGAGCAATCTTGATGCTTTCAACAGACGAATTATAGAGAATGAAGAGACAAAAAAATGAACCATGCATGGACACGATTGAATTAATAGTAACGGAGGAAATTCGGAAAAGCCGGAGAAATCTGCATTTTTTCAAAAATTCATAACTCCGCCATTTTCAAAGCTGCGGCGGTGGCTTTTCGCGTGAAAGTAGCGATTGATGGGTAGGTACTTAGAGTGTGGACAACCCCGGCGTTGTCCGATGATTAGTTTTTGCACAATTGCAATTTGAATATTTTTATGCAATATATTTCGGCGAGCTTGGATGCGTCAGATTTTACTTTTTTACGTATTTCGAAAGTAGAGGTTTTGTACTACAAAACGTCTATTCTGATTTTGCGTTTAAATGTTGCGAAATAGGTGAAAAATGCTTGCAAACATGACCGAAAACTGGGTTGTCACTCAAAGTAACTAGCGCCTGTGTTGTCCTCTAGTAAGTAGTCCCGGACGTTCACGAGCGCAGGCGGTGGGCCGTCGGGTTCAATCGGGACTCTACGCTAGAAAACTCTCGGTATAGGTACATAGAATTAGTGTATTCGACTTTCGAGCGAATACACTACTAAAACATACTATTAGTACAGACTGGTTCTCCCTATATTTGATTCGACTGAAAATGGCGTGACACCGATGTAAACAAACTATAGCGTACGTTGTAAAGTCTCTAATTAAATAATGTAGTATCCTGTTTTCTAACAACAGTTCTTTTGTTTCTGTTCTAATAAAATAATCGTGCCCGCGCGTATGCCGTGTAAGGCAGAAAGTTGGACACTAATAGGAGAAACCTAAAATCCAAATATGAGAATGTAATTATCTCAAGAGTACCTTTATGGTGGAAGCTATGCAAAAATGACAGAAAATGTTGAAATACGGTGCGAAGCCGACAAGCCAGCTGCACGATAATTGCAATTCTTACAAAAACGTGCCACTTGATAAACACCTTATGTTTATATGTGATTTGGGGTGATTTATAATTCGATACCTCCTTTTTTCGTTCGGCTATAGTTTTCGAGATGTTCTAAAGTTTTGTGACAGTGGCTAAATTAATAAAAAAAGAGATAAAGCAGATGATCGATAAATAAATATTAACAATGGATGATATTCCGAACATGTGATACAAATAATAATTTTTGGCATTTTACTAATATTAATCTTATTCCACGTTCTTTGTTTATTAATTTACTCGCGCACATAAAACTTTCAAGTTAAATATCTCCAAGACTATTGATCCAAATAGAAGTTATTTAGCATTTTAACATATTAAGTATCATATGAAGTGCACACGGTGTGAAAACATACTATTAGTTATTACTCACAACTATGCAGGGCCGGCCCGAGGCGGGTTCAGCGCGTTCCCCGGAACCCGGCCCCGCGCTTTGGACGGCCCCGCACTTTATACAGTACCGCTAACTTCCTCGCAAGGTTACAAGTTAACCCTCCCCCAGACTGAGGCGATATTGTCGCCGCGACAGCGACGAGATAATTTTGCTATATATTTCTAAAGGGTGGTTACGATACCACAAAAAGAATTTGCAACAAAAACGATTCGACTCAGTCTGGGGGGCTTTACAATCTTACCGCGGCGACAATGTTCCGTTGGCGCCATCTGTGCATGAGTAGAGATATTACAACGTAAGAAGTGGGCATCCCCGAACCATACTTAGAAAATTACTTCGCTACAATTGCTACAGTAGCGCTCCATTACCAATCGAATAAAATACATGACGTAGTTGTGAGAGATTTATTGCTGATTGGTGATATTTTCATATACAAACGTTTGTTACATATACGGTAAGTTATGCTTTTATTTTTATCTACGACTCACTCATCAGTTGCCTTGGTGCAAACACCGACATGAAAAGTGGTAACGAAATTAACCTCAAATGTGACTGTAACTAGAAAGGAAAACGTTTTAATTTGGCGTTTTGTTATTAAAGCCGGCAAAATCGTCAGTTTACTGATTTATTTCTGGACCTGTTAACGGAGTTTATGGAGATGTTCCAATTACTACAGATATAAAAAAACAAGGAGTGCTTTGGTAGAAATGTGGTGTTCTATAGAAATCCTATCATTTCTGTAACCATAACACAATGTCAGTAATGCTTTCATAGGAATAAATAATTAAATAAATGGATTATTGTAACTGAATAAACAATAATTATTTCAATACGATTGTCAATAGTGCATAGGTTAATGCGTTTAAGTCTTACTTCGAATTTTCGGTGGAAATATTACATTGTCTGTAGTTTCCATAAAAATATTTTGGAAACGCCACCTTTTTATATTCTTCAAGTTCGCTATCGTAGTTGTAAAATCCCCTTGAATGTCTCCCACCAGAGTAAAAATGCAAACAGGCTTAAAAGAGGCGATCTAATTTTCCAAAGCGTTAACCCATAACGAAGAAGTTAATGTCTTTGATAAATATTATTTACATAAATTACTAATTGTCTTGACTTTGAAGAAAATCAATATCGCAAATTATCCGTTTCTGTAATTCAAAATTATAGAATGCTACTATTAAAAGCTGCTGCATTAAAGTAAGCACTATTGAGTTAGTGAGATTGTTGAATTTGGCGAACCATCTGGACATATAATATTAATTTATGAATTATTGTGTATACTTAAGTTAGAAATAATGTCAAATTAGATGCTTAATACCTTTTACGCTGTTGACGATAGACCTATCGAGTTAAGATATACAGGTTGTTCTCTTTAAAATCTATTGACATTTAGAAAATCTGCAGTTGTTCGGGATAAGTCATATTAGAATCGCAAACGAATAATAACTGTCAAAAAGCGCGATACTTCTACTATCCAAAATTAATTCTTTTCTTTCTTTATCTTTATGTCAGAATGATTTTTTGCAAAATTCATGTTTTGACATTAATTGCACAAAAAATGTTTTTTTTTGCCCCGCGAATTTGGAACCCGGCCCCGCGCGTTTGTTTGAACCCGGCCCCACAAAAGCTTAGACCGGCCCTGCAACTATGATTCTATAGTCTGTAGTTCTAGAATGTATTAAGTGCACCGCAATCGTGAATATTGTATCGATTAAAACATCTACTAATTGTTATATAATCCATGTATTGAAAACAAAATAACTATACATTTAATAACGAAAAAGGTATTCAAACATATTTTTATTTATATACAGTGAGCGCATAAAGTATGGAAACATAACAAAATCTCAAGAACGGTTTGCTATTTTAAAAAATCCTCGAGCACGTCGATTTATAATTATCAAAATACACCTTATGATATCAAATTATTTTTTTTTACCTTCAATTGTTTTTAACAGATGACGTCATCGACATTTTTTTTAAATGACAACCCTATATCTTTTTTAATGAATTTGACAGATCTTTTAACTGTCTTAATGTTAGCATAATATTTTTATGGCGTTACATCAGACAATTTTCGAGAAAAAGATAATAAAACACGCTCGCCGCCCATGCAGCTTTGTTTACATTCGCTTACCTTAAGTTCTCACGGCGCCCATCCGTGTCTCTTTATTTATCTGAGATTTATCCCCAGAAGTTGCAGGATACCTTGCATAATCGTATTCACTACATAAATACGTAAACAGAACGTTAAATCTGAGTTTCAAACAAATTTCAAGTTTATTGCTGACTAAATTGAAATGATTTTGCGTTCCATCAATTAATTAATTGCTATACAAATAGTAACAAGTAACTTACATGTGTTTTTCTAAATATTCTTAACCAAACACAAATGTCTATGCACAAACTCTAAACACTGGCCAATTTGACAGGTACTCAGCGCTCCGTACGGTTGTCGGTTACATTTAAACTACAGTCGCTCAATGTCGCCTGCGTTCGTGAATGTCCGGGACTACTTACTAGAGGACACCGTAGGCGCTAGTCTCAAAGTACCCATCAATCGCTACTTTCACGCGAGAAGCCACCGCTACAGGTTTGAAAATGGCGGAGCTATGAATTTTTGAAAAAGCGCAGATTTTTTCTGGTTTTTCCGAATTTCATCCGTTAATATTAATTCAATCGAGTCCGTGCAGGGTTCATCTTTTTCGTCTCTTCATTCTCTACAATTCAAGATTGCTCAAGCATCAAGATTGCTCCATCGTTACAGTTTTTACATGCGAAAAACGAAAAAAAATACACGATTTTTCGAGGTTTTTTGTTTATAACAAATTAAGAAATGCTATTTGCGAGTAGGAAACACATCACAATACATACTACTGTTCCACGTGACCTGAGACCGTCGGCTTCTTGCTAGTATTTGTGTCACGCAAAAATCTCTATTGCCTGACCTAGTCCTGCTTTTGAATAATTTATGGGAATCCTACTGAAAGTCGATGTGCTTTGAAACGCGGAAACAAAAAAAATTATCAAATCTACACGTCCCAGTTTTCGTTTATGCCTGAATTACACTATCAAGTTTCACTTTCTTTGACAAGTTCTTGTCAAATATTTGATTAAAAGTGCATGAAGTTTCCATCAACGTTTTGCGAACTGTCAACCATGTGTCCGGCCAACACTTGCTGAGGTGGTCTGGGACTCGACATACTAATAACCTTACCAGCTTGCCAGTAATTACAGACATAAACTCAACTAAGTGCAAAAAACTGCTTCTCAATCTTAATTTGTTGTACTTTTGTCAATACCGTTAAATATATTGATTTCAACGTCAGAATTATTCTGCAGGTATTATCTATTACATATTTGCAAATAACGCAGATAAAGATAATAAATAGTGTAATGTTCATTCAAAATTAAGTTTTTTTATTATACTAATATTTAATTTTTAGAATGCTCAGCAATATTCTATTTAACACTTTAATTAATAATTAATAATGTTATTGAATTCTGAACAAATTTACACATGAGAATTTAAAATAAACATGGGCTTATGATCATGATTAACTTATAATTTATACATGAGAATAGTATACCTATTTCCTGATTTTGTATAACATAATTGTCTGTCAAACGGATATATTATCTGTCCACGTGATTATAAAACCGGGTAACCAGTTGACAGTGGCGGCCACAATAGCTGTATGGATGTGGGAGGATTCGGATCGTTCCGAACATTGGAAATGCGCTTACAAGTGAACATCTATTCTATATTATCTCTCCCTATAATTGGCACTGAATATTCATATGTAAGCCGGCTGGCTTTGGGCATGGCTATATTTACCCTCGCTTGTTTGGGCTAGGCTGTTGAATTATTTACTAAACTTTAATCCAACGTATTATGAAATATACCTTCAAAGTGAGATTCTGGTACATTTATTGTGAGCATTACAAAAAGGACGTTATCCACTTTAGGGGAATTAAGGTACACGTATGATGTTGGTACATACAGTTTCCACATATTCAACTAGGAGAATCGGTATTCCAGTACGAACTGACACACACAACAATATGTGTATATCAGTAAAATAGTACATTTCGTACAGTGAACAACAATTTCTTCTCAAACTTTTTTCATGGGCGAACCCTCAACGACCCCTCAATTGTCTTAAATGCATTTATCGTTACGACCGCTGTGTATTCAAAAACCAACGGTTTTGGTTAGAAATGCAAGTAAAAATGATGATCATATAAAAATTGTATGAATTCATTTATAAAATATAAGAATCAGTTTATCAGTAATGGGATTGATGCGATTGTTATCCTGTCACTGTAATTCACATCGTGGCTTCATTTTTGTCACTTCTGGTTACACAACAATGGCCTTAAGACTTTCGCACCAGATGTTAACGCATTTTTTGTCGATACCCACAAATACACATATTTGATGCTATTTGATATTTAAGTAACCGGCGATAAATTGTTGTAAAACCGCAGGTGTATTAAAAACAAACAGTTTTACTGTAAAATTCCTGTTATTACTCTGTAAAATTAATTACATAAATATCCTGTAAAAAATACTGTAATTGATCAAACTCCGGGCACGCCAGATGGGTTATTTTAAGAACACTGATTTCATTAGTAGTATTTGTGCAAATACGAATTATGTATGCAAGTTTTTCTTTTTTTGATAAATTCCTATTGAAGAAATGATACATGAAAAAAGTAATTGACATTATAATGGAAAATTACCAATATTTGTCTCTTATTTAAGAACTTTGGATTAGTTGTTATTGTACCACATAAATAATAGAAGAAGAAATAGTTTAATGCAATTAAACAGTAGTATATTATAATATATACACTGTCGGTAAAAAGAAAACGAATTTTCAAGTAGTAGTATTTCCATCATATTTAGTCAATTCAAATATTCCTTTACGTTACACGAATTAGAGATGATTATAATAAAAGAGTTCTTATAAGATCATGTGTCAAACTAAAAAAAGGTGATTTCAGATCCAAATCACTGTTTGAAAAACAAAAGAATTTTAAAATTTACAGTTAAACAGCAAATGTGGTAAGTATATCATAATCATAATTGAAACTGAAGCAAAAGCCACCTAATTTGACATGGTGTCCATAAGAAAACCCAAAAGTTGACAATGGCTTCTTCAACGTCTTTAAAGATATCTAAAGATAACTGTTTACACAATGCCACAGAAAATCTACTGTGCTGTTTGACCAAAACCAAACAATTAAATTTGCCCGAATTATCAGAAAGTGTGCATGGACTACATATGGATACATAAAGTTACATAACATTAGACTGAAAAGTTTTATAATTGCAAATATAGTACTGTTAAAATCAATTCGGTTTAAAGAAATAATTGAATTTAATAAATATCAATGGAAATGCTAGTGATTGAAAATGTATTCAGTGCATTCATTGCTGAAATCAGTGTTTTTTGAAACACCTTTAAATGTACACAGAGATTTGTTTGTCTTAATTAGTATTTGAATCGTTCTAACCTTTGATAATAAATCGATTTTATTCAACTAATTTTGATTATTTTGTTGAATTCAGTGTTTTTTTCGCGGAGATGTACCGCGTCCGGCAGAAAGTTGGACACATATAGGAAACATTTTCTCAGAAAATTGTAAATATTAGAATGTAAGTACCTATTTATTTTATTTTTTTTTTATTTTATTTAAGATTCCAGCCACTCATATACAAGCAAAAGAAGTCACCAAAAAAAGAGTAATTACCAAGGAAGGCTACTCTCTCTTCGAACAGCTGCTGAGAGATGAAGAGTGGCGGATTGTCGATGAGATGGCTGGAGCAGAGGCAAAGTACAAGACACTCCTGGAGGTCTACCTGGGTCATGTGGAAACAGCATTCCCGACCAGAATCCGGAAACACAAGACACGTCAACGGAAGCCAGTGGACTACGAGGTGATGCAAGTGAAGGAAACTCTAAAGCTTATCCAGGAGACGTACAACAGAAGCAGAGAAGAAGATCTGAAAGAAATACTAAATTCCTACCGTGCATTCTATATACAGTTTGCACGTGATAGAAAACAAAACAACTACTACAAACGATTGCAAGAATCCACCAACCCCCAATCTGAGATTTGGAAAATAATAAATGCCGAGACGCAAAGAACAAAAGCAACCAACACTAATCTACCATCGAGTGACGACTTAAATAAATTCTTTGCAGACACAGGGAACAAAGAACAAGTTACTGGAACTGACACCGTCTCCAGGATAACATCACATTCAGAATCCTTCTTCTTGTCACCAGTGACCCCAATCGAGGTTCTAAGCACTATAAGAAACCTTCGAGCAAAGAATGCCATGGATATTAACAACTTAAACACCAAAATATTACACACAGGAGCTCAATACATAAGTGAACCATTATCAAACATTATTAATGCCTGCTTCGAGGAAGGAATAGTCCCGGACCACATGAAGATTGCCAAAATAACCCCCATCCACAAGAAGGGCAACCCTGCACATTGCTCAAACTACAGGCCAATCTCTATTTTGCCAACATTTTCAAAGGTGCTAGAATCCTGTTTCCTTGCAAGACTGGTGTCCTACCTTGAGACAAATAACATACTCAGCAACAAACAGTATGGTTTCCGAAAGGGGAGAAGTACCATTGAGGCAGTTAGACTCCTGCTTGACTTCGTGTGGAATGCCAAGGAACGGGGAGAGTTGGCAGAGGCAACCCTGTGTGATCTCTCAAAAGCCTTCGACACCATCGATCGAGGAATTCTCCTGGAGAAGATGGAGCGATACGGTATAAGGGGACTACCACAGAGGCTTCTGGGGTCCTATTTTTCTGGTCGGAAGCAGGGAGTCTTTGCGAGGGGTGCGGTGAGTCCGTTCCTACCAAACGACGTGGGTGTGGCCCAGGGTTCCCTTATAGGGCCCATTTTGTTCTGTCTGTTCATAAACGACCTGCCGGGTTCTGTCGGTGAGCAATGCGTGTTGTTTGCGGATGATACTACGCTCCTTACTAGTAACACCAATTTGGAGCTGCTGGAGAGGGCCTCAGCGCGGATCCTGGAGGAGGCATTGAAGTGGTTCAAGAACAATGGCCTACAAATCAATGAAGATAAAACACAGCATATAACATTCACCACAAGGAGAAATACAAACACCGAGATCCCTTGCTCTTCCGTGAAGCTGTTGGGTATCACCTTAGATACGCGCCTTACATGGAGGCACCATGTTGATGTTCTAGCAGCAAATCTATCAAAGGCCATATACGCTATCACTAGAATACGGCAAATAGCGGGACAGAAGGCCGCCCTTCTTACCTACTATGGACTCTTTCATAGTAGGATGACCTACGGTTTAAGACTTTGGGG
The DNA here is from genome assembly GCA_963966075.1 of Aphodius sticticus. NCBI lineage: Eukaryota > Metazoa > Arthropoda > Insecta > Coleoptera > Scarabaeidae > Aphodius > Aphodius sticticus. The sequence continues at coordinate 29,292,630 of OZ014507.1, forward strand.
TAACTCAAGCCACACCTCGGATATATTTATCCTACAAAAAAAGGCAGTTAGGGCTATTGCTGGAGCAACCAGAATAGCGCATTGCAAGCCACTATTCAAACAAATGAAGGTAATGACGCTACCTGGAACCTACATCTACCAGCAACTCATAACAGCCTTGGAAGAACTACCAGCCCTGAGGAGGAGAGCTGAGAGCACTGGACGGAATCTGCGGACTGGTTTTGAAGTTCATGTCCCGTTCCACAGAACTGCCACCACCCAGGCACAGCATAGCCACCACTGCCTACTAAACACTCTCCCAAAACACTGGCTCCAGAAACCAGTTAAAGATTTCAAGAAGGACATGAAGGCGCTGATCTTGAATGAGAGCTTCTACAGTACATTGGAATTCGTCCAACATATCTCAACCAAATGACAATACAACTCTTTGACTAATTTTGCCATACATGAATTATACTTACCATTGTATTTTGCAAAATAAAAAACTATTCTATTCTTCTATTGCATGTACCGGATGTTACCATAACTATGAAAAACACTTAAGAGTGAAGTATCTTCATTTACAAAGCTATGCAAAAATGTTATTAGGCAACATTGTTCCAAAATATTAGAAGACATTAAATTTGAAATTATCGTCATCTTCAACGTTGTATACCGGGTGTTAACAAAAAGATTAAAATAACTTAGATTAATAATTACCCATAGTTTTTTTTTTAAATCAACACGTATCTTTCAAAAGAAAGATACGTGTTGATTTAAAAAAAAAACTATCACCCAGAGACCATGCATGTTGGTTTGTGTTAGGTCAGCCCACAATATATTGTTAAAGTGGAGCGTCTGAATACACAAGAAAGAATTGAAATTGTTTTAATACATGATGATAACCTGGCCACAGCTTCCTTTACGTCCATCACCAACTGTAGATGGTGGGCGCAAGAAAACCCAAAGTTTAGAATTTAGAGTCGAGACCACTATTCTTCTAAAAATTAGTGTTTGTCGTGGAATGTTGAGTAACCATATTCTCCTAATCTTTCATGAAGAATGTTTATTAGCGGAATATTAATTAGACAATCACCCTACACCATAAACGTTTGAGGCAATATGTTTTTATTCCAACAGAATGGTGCACCCATTCATACAACAGCACTAGGCAAAGGCTGGTTGGATGAAATTTTCACAAACCTTTGGATACTGGCTAGTAGAGATGAGCGAAACATAAACGATTAAACGACCTTAATGCTAATTGCCACCACCACCTCGCTCAGAACCAAGCCGTGATCAATACTTTGTGAAAAGCGAAATTTCTATAACCCACCCCACAAACCTCCAAAAGGCACCTTCCCCAAAACAACCATCCCGAGTCCTCAATAATTAAAACTATTTCCCGACACCTAAACCGTACCGATACCACACCTCAGCATTCCGCGTCCCAATTGCAACCGATTTCCTTTCTTACGTCCAGGGTACGACAGATCGTATCGGACGCAACCTCCTCCGTAAGTACAACATAAAACCAATATTCAAACCGCTTTTCACATTACCGGACTTGCTTCCTTCTGCTAAGCACAAATTCCCGCCTCTTCTTTCCCCTGGTGTGTGCCGAATTCCCTGAGCTTGTGGGAGTGTCTATATTGGTGAGACAATCCAATCAGTTAGCGTCCATGTATCAGAGCACGAGCGCGTACTACATACCAACGAATTGCTGGCGCTGGTTCGGCTCTCGCTGACCACTGATGGAACATATTAAGAATATTTTTTTTTAATTTTTGATAATTTAATAATAAAAAAAGTCTATTTGTAGCAACATTGTTGGCCACGATGTATGAACTTACAGAACTGTTACAGTTAAATAACTCTGAATTGTCCTTTAGCGCATTTTTGGTGTACGTACGATTTACTTTTTACGTTTCCTTTTTCGGTGTGTAGATGGATAACAATAGCGTAACAATCTGTAATCTTTCTAAAAAAATAGAAACTATGCTCCTGATGAGTCATACAAGAATTACTAAACGGTAATATATTGACAATTCTGTTTTATTAAAATCAAAATCAAAACAATTTGACTATGTTTAGCGTTTTGACCAAATTGAGTGTTATCCGATAATTAGATCGGATAGAATTTGGTGCGAAAGAATCGTGTAAGCAGGGTTGGGAACGTAATATACGTTTTGTATAATAAGTATTATACGTGGCGTATAAAACCGTATAATACCCTGACGTATAAAACCAACGTAATATACGTTTTGTATAATAAGTATTATACGTGGCGTATAAAACCGTATAATACCCTGACGTATAAAATCAACGTAATATACGTTTTGTATAATAAGTATTATACGTGGCGTATAAAACCGTATAATACCCTGACGTATAAAACCAACGTAATATACGTTTTGTATAATAAGTATTATACGTGGCGTATAAAACCGTATAATACCCTGACGTATAAAACCAACGTAATATACGTTTTGTATAATAAGTATTATACGTGGCGTATAAAACCGTATAATACCCTGACGTATAAAACCAACGTAATATACGTTTTGTATAATAAGTATTATACGTGGCGTATAAAACCGTATAATACCCTGACGTATAAATCCAACGTAATATACGTTTTGTATAATAAGTATTATACGTGGCGTATAAAACCGTATAATACCCTGACGTATAAATCCAACGTAATATACGTTTTGTATAATAAGTATTATACGTGGCGTATAAAACCGTATAATACCCTGACGTATAAAACCAACGTAATATACGTTTTCTATAATAAGTATTATACGTGGCGTATAAAACCGTATAATACCCTGACGTATAAAACCAACGTAATATACGTTTTGTATAATAAGTATTATACGTGGCGTATAAAACCGTATAATACCCTGACGTATAAAACCAACGTAATATACGTTTTGTATAATAAGTATTATAGGTGGCGTATAAAACCGTATAATACCCTGACGTATAAAACCAACGTAATATACGTTTTGTATAATAAGTATTATACGTGGCGTATAAAACCGTATAATACCCTGACGTATAAAACCAACGTAATATACGTTTTGTATAATAAGTATTATACGTGGCGTATAAAACCGTATAATACCCTGACGTATAAAACCAACGTAATATACGTTTTGTATAATAAGTATTATACGTGGCGTATAAAACCGTATAATACCCTGACGTATAAAACCAACGTAATATACGTTTTGTATAATAAGTATTATACGTGGCGTATAAAACCGTATAATACCCTGACGTATAAAACCAACGTAATATACGTTTCGTATAATAAGTATTATACGTGGCGTATAAAACCGTATAATACCCTGACGTATAAAACCAACGTAATATACGTTTTGTATAATAAGTATTATACGTGGCGTATAAAACCGTATAATACCCTGACGTATAAAGCCAACGTATTATACGTTTTGATCTGAAATTTGAGACGGAAGGAATGAAAAAAGTTCAATGAAATAAGGAAAGAACGGAAAAATTATAACTAAATCTGTCTTTTAAGTTTTTATTAATTTGTAATTAGGGAAGTAAAAATGAACAAACAAAATAAACACTTTAGTTTAAAAAGAACAAATAAAAAATACATTAATAGTTAATATTCGTTCGATTTGCAACTATCTTGAATTTTTAACGCATAATATATTTTCACTAATTTTTTAGATTTTTCTGCCCCTAGTCTATTACGTAATTTGTTGTGTACATACGACTAGTTGCTGAAAACACGTTCTAGTTGAGCAGAAGATGCAGGAATAGATAAAAACTTTTTAGCAATGTTCCCAAGAGTACTAAATTTTCTGGAAGCTAATTCCCAATATAAAAGCGGTTTTGTCTCAAATCTTTCTTTTTATTGAGGATGTCAAAAATTTCTGCGTTGTTATTAAATTTAAGTAAATCCTCTAAACCAGTAGTTTCCAAATGTTGTAGCAGGTAATCATTTACACGGTCAAGCTGTTCCTCGTTTAATTTACGGCCCCTATAAGCGGGATGCAAATAATTAGCAATCAACAGAGGATCTTTTAACGCATATTTTTTTCTTTTTTCTAAATGTACTTCTGCATCAACTAACTTGATGCTTGGTTATAAGAGGCAAGGGAATACCCTTTATGCCTCGCCTTGATATGTGGTTTGCGCAAAAGTGGCCGCGCAATTGAATTGTTTTGTCGAAGCAGGTTTCTAATGTGGATATGCTGGTGTGGATGTCTTGGATAAACTTCTGGAAGATTATATGAAAGGGCAGGATACTTGTGGGAGGAGCTAACTTGGTTGGTGGAATCTTCGGTTGAACGGCCGTTGCATAGGTGCGAGCAGGTAGAACGTTGTGGGCGGGGCTTGTTGGTTTGGACGTGAGGAGCAGTGGGGTGGGCGTGTCTTGAGTATGGATGGAGTGTTGACTTGGCGTGAGGCTAGGTTTGGGTTTGCGTCGGGTTGGGGCCTTCTCGCAGCCCAAATAGCTTGCTCGATGTTGTCCACCGCAGGCCGGGCACTCAGGGGGTTCGTCAAGGGTGGGACATTGGTCGATGTGGTGGTTTTTGGCACAGTGCAGGCATCTCTGTTGGGCGTAGCATTTCGTGGAATAGTGGCCGTAGATTAGGCATCTGCGGCATTGACCTGGTAGTGGTGGGCGTTTCAACACCTCCGTGGTGACTTTATTGCCACATAGATCGGCGACGTCGTAGATGTGCTGTTGGTCTCTGGGTACTGATACGAGGATAAGGGGCATAACTGCTCTCGTTTTGGGGTGCTTCATTCGTATCACTCTGCTGGGGTTGAAGCCCCGTGATTTGAGGTCGTCTTCCACTTCCTGCAGCGGGAGGTCCAGGTATGCGCCGCGAAATACGACCTGGAGTGCTCTCTCCCCGAGAGGGGTGTAGGTGTGGTGTGGAACTTCATTGTCTCTGAGGTATTGCGTCATCGATTTGTGGTCCTCGGTGGTGGAAGGGTGGACTTTTATTCCATGGAGTGAGTTATAGGCGGAGCTGATCTTAAGGTTTAACTTGGTAAGGGCGGTGCGGACGGTGGGCCAGTTGGTTGTATCCCTGATCACTATCGGAGGGATAATGAGGGCTGGATTGTCTGTGGTGGTTGGTGGTGCCTTATTAGTTTTGGGGGGGGGAGGTCGGAGTGGGTGCCTTGGCGGTGGATACCATTTTCGGGATAGCTGGGCGGGATTTTTTTTTTCCTGGATATTGGATGTTCGGTGGGGGCGGAGAACTCAGCCAGGTTGGGCACGGTGTCGTTGTCTTCTCTCTTGGCTTTTGTCTTATGTTTCTTCCTCTCTTTTGCCGAGAGCAGACGCTGTGATGGTCGATTTTGAGCACGAGAGACAGACTTCAGGACGTTTTCAAGCATCCCCCGCATTTGGAGGCATTTCGCTTGTGTGTGGCAAAAGTCCTTCACAAAGTACCTAAGCTCCCTGCGGATGTCGTAGGGTGACAGCTGTGAGTACCAGTTTGGGAGGACTTGGCAATGGGCGCGTCGAATTGATGGTGATGATGGCATCGTAGCGGTGCTGGGCACTGTGCAGAGCAGTCTCAGGATTGGACGGGAAGTATGTACAGGGGGCGTGGCTTAGAAATGATAAGGTAATTCTTGGTATAATGGAAATTGAAAAATAAAAAGGACTCGGAAAATAAATAAACGTGATTGTAGGAAATGAAAGCGGAGAAAAAGGAAAATAAACGTAGATTCGGTCGTAGCTTGTACGTAGGCTTCCGGCGGTTGCCGTCGAGACGAATCACGGCGCTTGTGTTGTCCTTGGAGGACCAGTCGCGTGTGACTGGCGGTGCCAACAAAACCAGAACGCTGGACAGGTCTCGCTGTAGGCAGTCGAAGGAGCGGAGCACACGTCTGGTCGCTGTGGAGGCTGCTCGAGGACTGGTGCGCTTCTGCATCAACAAATTCTGAAGGATATTTTATACTTAGCCATGCTTCGGCTGCGCATGCAATGCTTGCAGTAGATGCCTGACACTTATTGATTAGCTCACAGATGTGGTCCAATAGCGAAATAGCTTGCATTACACTGTTGATAAATTCTTGATCCAAAATCATCGCAGTTATGTAGGTTGGTATACATTTTTCAGGATGTTCGGATATTGCACGTTTTATATGGGGAAGATTCTTTAAAAAACAAGGAAATGAATCTCTATTCGAACACCATCTTGTTTCACGAGGCAGTACAATTCTTGAACCTCCAAATTTCAAAATCTTTGCTTCGAGGTCAGGACCGTTAAATTGTTTTAATATGGATGTCACTTGACCAGCTAACACCCTAGGCATAATATCTTTAGCTAATAACTGACCAGTATGAGAATTACACGTAAGGTGTATTATATCTGTTAATTTTCCCATCTTGATCATATTAGAGGCATTATCACTAATCACTGCAAATATTTTTGTGTTATAATCTTTTTCTGCCTGCGTTTTTGCCAACTCAATGATTTGCAGTAACTTTTCCCAGTTTCTCTTTCTTCACTCAAATCCCAGCTATCCAAGAAAACAGCCTTGCCAGATGCGGACTGCAAGAGAACTGTAACATTTTTGGTATTAGCATTTTCATTCTTCCAACCATCAATCAACATAACCGATTCAGATTCAGATGTTTTCTGTAAACTGATGGGATATATCGTTCAGTATGTTTCCGGATATAGCTTTCCTAGAAGGAATCGGATAGCTTGGCCGCAAACCATGTATAAAAGCGCGGAAATGCGTTGATTCAGTCACGCTGAATGGTATATTGCAACAAAAAAAAAAGTTTCCCAAACGATTAATTGTTTTTTTAATTTCTTCGATTGACATTTGGTCCACGAATGAACTCAATGATGTCGAAGTAGATGGTCTAGAAGCAGTTTCTTGACCGTTTCCACTCAAGGTAACAGCATTTTCATTTTCTATCTCAAAAGCCATCATCAGCAATGCAAAAAGAAACATCTTCATTATCTTCAAAACTTGCGCCGCTGTCAGTGACAGTCTCATCAACACGTGACCTTTTCCTAGACTGATCACATTGTCTACAGCTTCAAGTGTAAGTGTGGATTGTCTACTTACGAAAGCTACCGGAGCAATTAACTGCGACTGAGAGGGAAATGTGCACACATTCCTGTGCATTGAGAGACGACTGGAACTCGTGTTGACAATTTTTTTATTACATACTGTGCACAGGGCTAACATTTTATTTTCTTCTTTAATTTTTTTATACTCTTTGTGCCATATTGGATGGTTTGGACGACCTCCTGAACTCATCTGTATAACAGAAAGTAAAAAAAATACTGCATTTGGCGTTAAATTGCAATAATTTTACAAGTAAAGCAAATTAAACTTTTTATATATTAATTTAGATTTTAACAATAGAAAAATATGTTTGTATTTACCTTTGAATAAACTACTAAACAATAAACACAATAAAAAATCTGCACTTGCACTATCCGTTACTTTTATCTATCTTGCACTATCCGCCCTATTCACGTCTATAGTCAATGCGTGTGTACAACCACATCGGGCGCTGGACAGCGCTAGCTAAGCGGTGCTAGCGCTTGGTAACCGCTGACACTAAGCGGTCGCCATCTTGCGAGCGGAGATAATATACTTCTCGTGTAACCGTTCAGCCGGTCCGACGGCGCCGCTAGCGCTAGCGATTTCGAATAGAACTGGTTGTACACGCCCAATGTTTCATTGAATTTCTGGGTAAGAGACTCTGCTCGCTGATTCCATACTGTGCATGTTTGCTGGCGCCTGGCAAAGTGGCAAGGCGCGTGCGCACAGTACTATTAAATTCTGTATAATACGGTTTAATACGGATATGAACATCTGCAAGTATTAAACCTGTTATACGGTATATTTCCCAACCCTGCGTGTAAGTCAATCGGCTATTTGTGTGGTTCCAATCGGATCGTAGCCGATATTAGATTTTCAATATAAAAGTCACTCGAGTAAATAAGATCTCTGAGTGAAAACATTGGAACTGACTCATTTCAAAAGCAAACCTAAATTTTATCTTTCAGTGTTTTCCTCTGGGAGATCAGATGTATTACATTGAATTTCATTCACATGTCAATACGGACCAGTGGAATAAGCCTGTCTGTCGGCTGGAAAGACACATCTCATCCGCTACACCCATCAGAGCTGATTCAATACCTACAATGCGACTTCCGGAAACCATTTAATACATTTACTATTTACGGTCGACATTGCCAGGTATACGTATGGATCAAATGAATTTTTCATTCGATTCGGTCCATTTCTCTAATTAAATCGGCATAATTTCGAACGCTCCGTCCGAGCCAGCGGATCTAATTAATCAGGATGAGATCTCGAAAAGGGAACGCGTTTCCGAACTGAGGGATATCCAATTAATAAGGCCTCTCTCACACAGCATACGGTACGTCCGGTTCATTCGGCCGGACAAAATTGAATAATAATAAATGATAATTACCGATATCGTTTTGCGCTCAGACAATCCGAATTCTAATTGCTTCTAATTTCCGGAAGCATACGCTCATACGCTCATACGCTCCCCATTCTAACAATTCTCCACTCCTGGATACTTTACACACATGCAAACAGTAGATGTATTGCTTTTAATCAATAAATAATTGATTAACTGAAATTCAATTTTCAATTCAATCGACGAAAACAATAATTCAAGTGAATTCACTGAACTTTCACCGATGGTCTTTAAAATCACTATTGTAATTAGTTGAATAAAATGTTATTGTTGTTATAGTTTGTGGCCAATGCAGGCTTTTGGATCTGGCGTACCTATCTGTGGTTTCCCAGAATATTCTCGAAAAACCATCAAGTTATCACTCAACAACGTTGTGTTACAATTTAGCGTTACATGGTGTTATGTCTCGTTAATTGTATACACTGTACATCTAGTAAAACGCTCGCGGACAAAAATATGTATCCATACTATTTTTTGCAGGTTGTTTGCAGTTTTATGTATCGTGGGGGAAAGGCGACCGTTGAACTTTATATTTAAGGTGTGTTAGTCTCCTCCATTTTGCCTCCGGCAGATTGTGACATACATGCTCTCTGCCAGGTGTCCCACATATGAGTCTTATACACGAGTTTTCAACTTTCTGGGTTTCACCATTCTGAACAGATGATAAGCATGGTGAGTATAGTTTATCGCCATAACTAAAGAGTATGCTACCTTTACAATACGTCGAGCTGCTAACATCCTATATATCTGATAGACTATTCAGAATAAAACAGATCGATGAATACTCGGAACTAAAAAAAGTCAAAGCTGGGGTACCCCAGGGTAGTGTATTGGGACCAATTCTCTATCTACTATATACAAGTGACCTTCCACAGATGGAAAATGTAACAGTCGCCACATTCGCAGATGACACGGCTCTAATGGCAGTGGGATCAACTATTGGTGAATCTACCAGGAATCTTCAACAAGCTAGTAACAAAATATACAAATGGACCAGAAAATGGAAGACCAAGCTCAACGAACTGAAATCTGTCCACATTAACTTCACACACAAAAGAATCGAGGACATACTTCATGTCAAGATTAACGACGCCATAGTTCCATATGCGAACACTGCAAAGTATTTGGGTATGACACTGGATACAAAACTAAGGTGGAAAGAACATGTTAAGAAGAAAAGAGTAGAGCTTGGCCTCAAATACAGAGAACTGTACTGGCTTCTGGGAAGAAACTCTCAGTTGTCAGTACTGAACAAACTACAAGTCTACAACCAAGTACTAAAACCGATTTGGTTATACGGCATCCAGCTTTGGGGCTGCGCAAAAAGCTCCAATATACAAGGAATCCAGATCTTCCAAAATAAAGTACTAAGCAATATGGTTAACGCTTCTTGGTACATACGGAATAGTGACCTGCACCGTGATCTTGGTGTCCCACAAGTCATCCAAGATATAAAAAGATTCGCCACTAAGCATGAATCTCGCCTAAGCCATCACGTCAACGTAGAGGCCCTGCAGCTACTGGACAACCAGAATCTAGTGAGAAGACTAAAAAGAACTAAACCCTTCGAACTAGTGTATCAGTGAAATGTGTAAAAAGCAGAGCACAGTGAGTGAAGTGTTAGTGCTTCTTGTTTGGGACAACGTAAATATAGGGACATCAGTGGATAGCCTATTAGAGACAAGTACCTAGTTTTAAGAATTCAGATTTAAATTGATGGTTAATCTTTCAGATTAGTTTCAATATGTTAAGCATCTTATGCTTATTAATAAAAAAAAAAAAAGTATATCGCTATAATTAAAAATTGACACACTAGGAACTCACAAATAAACTGATTACTGTTGTCCTCAGATATGCTCGTTTGGAATATATCATTTTAAGATTACCATAAGCTGCATGCTTTGTTAGTGTGCACGCGGATCGTCAGATCCTCATCCAACCATATGCCTAAACTCGTCACACTTTCCTGCACCCTAACTTCCTTACCGTCAATAATTATCTTAATCTTATCCGCCACCGCTCTTCTCTGTGCACTCCTAGAAGAGTACGGAGTGGTGTTCACGAAGAGTAGCAGCCGCTTCCTGTCACCTGCATAAGAACACCGCCTTCTTATAGATGGGCTAAGGGAAATGTAGGTAAACGTTAAACAGGGGCAGTAGCTGAAGGCTTGTCAATTTTGACAAAAAAAAATCGCTGTTCGTGATAGTGACAGTGACAGTGCTGGGGCCATGCTGTTCGCTCTTCTCTGTATCGTTGCGATCTTCAACGATGGTGAATATTCCGGGAATAGATCAATCATTAACTCTAAAGCCAACTGGAATAAGTTAAGATTTTGTAGAAGCAGGACGGTAAGCGATGGTAAGCGAGCCAAAAATGTTAGCCACCTGGTAACATTAGGGCAATTGCAAGCAGACATTGAAGATCTCGCTGTTGGAGATGTTCCAGTTGATGTGGGTCTTGTCTGGACTTGATTCATGACGTCTTTATGTATGTTCGTCTTGTTGCGGCTGCGCTCTCCGGTATGTGAACATAATTTTAATGTTCCATCTTAGGAAGCATCCTAGCACGACAATCAGCAGGCCTAGTTGGTCCCAGGATGCTCCCATGGCTGACTCGGACTTGACATATCACGTGAAAAAAAAGAATGTCAGATACACAGGTCAGATATATACCAAGGCCGCCTTACCCATACCTGTCATACTGGAGATTTATTTGATACCATGGCTTTGAACACACGTGACTTGTAGTGAAATAAAGAGAGACTACTAGATATTATCATATGAACGGATGGAAGGGAAATATAATTCCTCGAATATACCAATACAAAATTGGAAAAATATGCAATATCGTACTTTATTCTGTGTCACGTAAGATGGCGATCAATTTGCAACATGACGACGTCGCTGTGGAAGAAGAATTAATAGTGTCATCTTACGCAGCTGGAAAATTCATTACTGAAACGGTAGTACCTACTGCGTTGCCCTAGAGCACTCGATCTCGCAATAAACAAGAATTAATGATAGCTTGAATAACCCTGGTGTGAATTTACTAGCGAAACGCAGTGCGCTGTTATTAGTGTCGTTGGCAAAAATTCGCTGTCGCTAATGAAGCATGACTGGGAACTATGACAGTAAGTCGGCGGAGATTAATAATGAACAATGTGCTGTGAATAGTACAAAAAATTATGCGGATCTTAAACGTTGAATGCAAATTACATGGAGGAAAGCGGGGTGTGATGTAGAAATTAGATTGCAAATTAGCTTATCCAGCAGGACAACTGTTGATTATTTATTAGCGGCCACTACTGCGCATGATCTACAACAGAAGGAATCAACATAAAATTAATTGGTAACTCCACTGCAATCTAGTTTAATTAATTGCGTCTTATTTTTTTGCTTTTTTACCATTTCCTCACCATCTTGCGTCCAAGTATGCTATATTTTTCTAGATAAAGGACCTTTAGGAACTAAATTTATTCTATATTACTTTTCAAATGGTCAGTGATCATTGCAAATAGTGCATTTCATTTTTATTGTTAAGTAAATTAGGAATCGAGTGATAATTTATTAATCCAGGTAAGGATAATTCGTGCAAAAACAAATCTTTGGTCTGGTTTTGAATCAGTAAGCCCCGAATTTCCCGTCGGGAGCTGTCCCAGTTGAGCTACCAAGGCAGTGAAAAATCAGAGAGAATTTAGCACTTCAAGAAAAGAATGACAGGATTTGGGCATGAACAAACCAGTCGCGTTTGATGTTTGATGAATAGATATCGGTAAATTTTCATTGCTCTCACCAGTAAATTGTAGAATACATTTGTAGATTTTATAGTTACATAATCTTATTTATTTTGTTTAAGGTTTTATCACCAAATCATAAAGCAGTATTTTCATTCAAAAGATTGTATTGTTTAGTTTTTGTAGTTGTCTTGCAATCCTATATAGTTGAAAAAGTAGTGCAAAACTGTAATCCATAATCCTTTCCAATTGATACTTAGGAAGCTTAGTAAAATTAACGTAGGAATTTGAGAATAGAATAGAACATCGCCGATTCTTGCAATGTTTTAATCATTTGTTTTTTTACAACTACTATTAAACAACAATCAACTACTATTAACCACTCAAGTGCAAACGCCAATTACTAGATAAGGTTTTCCACGACAAGAGAGCATCAAGTAACATACTACATATTGCCGACTATTACTCTGTTAGCGACGTTACAGAAAACCCAAACACTTTTCATTTAAAAAATCTGATCTGGCCAGGCATATGACTTTATCATACTATTTACAGTGTTTTCCAACGCAAACGCGGATGTTGTGACAATACTGTCAATAGTATCAAAATATCTGTCAAATCCTGGCTAACTAGTTTTAATGCAGTACAAGCGATCTCGATCAAATAGAATTTGCTCATGCATTTATACTATTAATTTTACCAAACAATTTCACAAATTATATAAAATTTCCTCTACTTTAATTTATTATTTAACTATTTTCACGACGTTACAGAAATGGCCCATTTTTTTGTGCCTTGGTCAAATATCTTCAGGGGACCCAAAATGACAAATTTCCGCTAAAATTTCAAAACTTTTTTTCGACATGATTACAATACTTTGTCATACTACGTATGATAAATTAAAAATCATTGTCTTTTCCACCGAACATATTGCTTTATTAGCTTATATCATCACTACTATGTAGATTGTAGACTTCCGCCTTCTTAGTCAATTACATTGATTTTCGGGTGGAAACCGTGTTGTTGACTTTGCAATAGTCGACGTTTCACATTCTGTTGCAAGAGGCATCTTCAAGTAACGAACCAAGTGCTACGAAATGCTCATCTTCGTAGGTTATCCATGTTTGAGTATGTGGTTTGTTGTAGCATTAGCACAAGCTCAAACTTGTTGAACATTATTTTTAAGTTCTTTGAATGCTCCTGGTTTTATTTGAAAAATGGAGACTGTGACGACTACAGTTCGATAAACCACGAATTTGGAATTGCTTAAAAATAACATACAACAATAACATGAAGGACCAATTAAAGTAAATATACACAGTGATCGACAGTGTAGGTGAAAAAAGAGGGTATTTTGGCAAGTCGTCCTATCACTTTGCACTGCCAACGCTGTCTAGAATGCGAATGGTGGGATTCTTTTCGTTAAATATTTTACTACGCAACACTACTATTCATTGTATCCCGATCCATTTATTTTACGGCGAGTCGTCACCTTCTCTTGTGCCGGCCGATCTTAATTTTTGCCTCGGGCTTTATGCGCCCATAAAAGCACACTTTTTATCGTGCCAATGATAATAAACTCTCATCTGCGGCTCATTTAGCGAGCGCGGGCTGCGCTGGCGACGGATTTTTTTTTAACTACCGCAGAGCGTCCTATCAAATTAACGACGCCGCTAATGCACAAAGCAGCGACGGCGTCGATTTTTTTCCCACCGACCGACGGGATCCCCTCGCAATAATCGAGAGGAATTTCTTCACATTCATTCGTTTCCCCCGTTTGTCTTACTTTTTTCGTCTTTCTGACGTTCTTTTTTGCCCGGGCATTTTGAAGCCGTAAATACTCATTACTTTAAAGTCCCAGAATTAATTATCTCCCAGAGAATTTTGGAGAAGATAATTAAGAAATGAAAAACGGTATATTTGTAAGCGCCAAACATTTTTTGTACTGTCGCAATTTTGACAGTAACTGGAAAAGGTGCAGTGGGCGAATATTAGACTAATATTATTAGTTTTGAAATGAAATGTCTTCAGTTTTGGAGCCTTGATAAGTTGTTCAGTTTTATAATAACAGACTAACAAAAAAATGTTTAATGCAAATGAGGACATGTTTGCTCTAAATCTTTATTCAACAGTATTCCGCCCCCTAAAATACAGTAGGAAAAAGATATTTGAAATATACAGCTGCCGGGTTTGTCAGCCAATTGACCTGAAAATGAGAAGCTTTCCGGAACGTAGGAGGGATGCCAATTTATTTTTTTTTACTATGACCCCTAATTGAAATTAATTAAAAACCAACACAAACTCTGTACAACATTTTTCAAGTTAACTGTATGTCACAGTTGGACTGTTATACCCATAGATCTAATCAGTTTTTACTATGTAGAGATTTGAATTAGTGCGTGTAGTGTATAAAAGTGTATATGTATGCAATATATTATCATATTTGCGACTTAATACTGGATGTAAAATGCAAATTTTTGTAAATAGATAAAGCGGCGTTAACATTTTATAAGGAATAAAGGAAATTTTATTAATATTTAATTTATTTATTTAGTTTAAATACTAAATAAGTATTTTACAGATATATAAATATTTGTTTACCTCCATTCAAACAATTTATTTTAGTCAAAAAAATTTCCATTCGTGTAGGTACTCATACGCCTAACTAGATAACTTGAACCGGGCTTTCTTGAACCTTTTTGATACAATATGAGCTGATTATTTCTGAGAGAGATCTCGAATTTGATCATCTATTTGCTATACCAGCATTTCTCAACCGTGTTACCCTTACGGAACCCTTGACGTAGGGTAGGAACACGAGGAAACCCTCATAAAAAATAGTTCAGTTATACAAAATCACTTCTACTATGAAATTACCGTACTTTTCATATGAAATTGCAACGATATCCTGTAAAATTACAGTGATAATATCTTAATATCTCAAACACAGGGTAAAAAAGTAAAAGAGAAATACAGCAATATTGCAGGTATCAAATAACCAGCGATGTTGCGGTAAAACAAAAAAAAACCCAAAATAAACTTTTTAATTTAACTTTAAAGCTTTCTGTGCACTTTTTCGGAAACAACGGATTTATTATTAGATTTTTCTTATTGTAATTAGCGTTAGTCTCCGTCTAAAATTGAAAATCACTGTATTTTTATTGGTTTTATATTAACGGTAGGGCAAAATTTCTTTCACAGACGCTCAGAACTGGCGGTTGGTAATCATTTGGAATGTGAAACCCATAACCCATCGTTTGCTCTTCTCCTAAATTCAAGTTCCCACGATGATCAACAGATTTAATTAATTAATGGGTTGTGGTTTGTGTTCAAAGGTATAAATATTTTTTAAAAAATGTTCTATTTAGACCAATCAGTCTGCCAGGTGTTTCTAAAGACTTTGAAACACATAATCTTAGGTAACCTTGTCACTTGAAGTCAAATTATTATGTGCGCATTAGGGCCGGTTTAACCGCCACTGCAATTTGTGAGACATCTTCAATGTAAACACAATGTACAAGTTCCATGTGACCACAGGTATAGGCAACTAAGAATATTAGACAAAATATACTCTTGTGTAAATAAATAATGCAGTAACAAAACATAATTATTGTTATTAAAAGATTGTCGTCAAAGCAAGTACACTGAAATTACAGCTGAAGCTATGACGGCTTCTTTGAAGATTATGAGGTATACGCTGATAGTTTGAGGTTATTGAATGTTTGATAACTCTTAGTAACTAACATTTACTAACTAAAATAACATGATACCAACATCAAGTAATCAAATATTTTATACGTTTTTTTTTTCAAATCTTATAACAATAATATCTACGAACGACAGTCATTGTAATTCACCGCGGTATAACAATACAAGTAACGAGCCAATTTAGAAGAAGTGTTCTTTGTTTTTTCCTCTCTCCGCCGTAGAAGCGATATATAAAAGTGTCAGTTACTGATTATGGCAATTTTTTCAACGCCTCCTTTGTTGCAGTGGAGACGCCGGAGATCAGGCCGTGTAACATCTCCATAAGCGGGGAGCACCAGGGAAGACTGAATAAGAGCAACATCGACAACGATACGCTGGAATTCAATAGAAAACACAAGATGCCAATCGACTGTATTTGGGAAATTACTGTTCAGGAAGGATGGAAGGTAAATTACGGTCTGAAAGTTAAATGAACACACAAACATTTAGTAAATGCTCAATGTCAAGTATAAGCGTTTGCGTAAGTACAATGAACAGAATATTATACTGATCTCCAAGCAGGGGAGCCGTTTCCAAATGTTCCAGAGGGGGGAGCAAGATTTTGTATTAAAGTAGTATTCCAGGGTGACGAAATATTAAACACTAAGCTATTAACTGTTTTGTATCATTTACGTATTTGGTATAAATGACATAGAACACATCTTGCTATGTTAGTTACTATTCTAAAATAAGCGACATGAAAATGAGAAAAAGATATATATGATATATGTGAATTTCTGAAGTAACTTTGCCGCTTTGCTATCGTTTATAAATGTGTAATTAATAACTAATTAATAATTATACGTGGAAACATCCATATTGCAAGTTAGTCGTTAAATGTTCAGTGTCAAAGGGTGAAAAGAAACCTCTTAATTCTTGCACCCTTTGACAGTGAACATTTAATTAATAATTGGTTGTAAATATATTTTATATTTTTCCGAATCATAAACTCATCCTAGAATTTAAGCTTTTGCCTGATTTTCACCCCCATTATTACTTATTAATATGCTATGAGTAACTCTGTTAATTTCCTATAAGAATTTCTAGCTTTTGTTCATCGAGCAAGCCCTAAAACAATGGTCGTCTTTCAATAAGACGAGAGATGATCGAATTTTCAATCTCTCTGTATTTCCGGTTTTAACCATTGTATCTCAATAACTCAAGTAAATGCTAAGTAATGTTGTCTACTATTTTCGATGGACACGAGCCAACAACTCTTACAGCAAATAAATAAAGGATGCGAAGACAGTATTATTTGGAATTCTTATACAAAAAATAATACAAATACAAATAATAATAACAAATTGATAAATAATGAAAAGGCGACAATATTATTCTGTGTTAATTCTGTGTTAAGGTTCGTCGACGATAAAATACAAAATTGTACTAATTAGTAACTGTTGCCATATGTATAAGCTGTATTGGAAATCAAGGTAAAATGTTTAGTGGGTATACAGACCATACACACAATAGTAGACACACTTTTGAAGAAACTCATAGACGGAAACGTATTGTTTGAACGCTGGAGAGAGTCGGAAGATGGTACAAATTTTCAAACAGCATATCGAAAATAGTGTCACAGGATGGCCCTTTTAAAACCAAATAACTTTTGTCTGATTTTTTTAATTATTTAGCGTTTTTAATAATAATAATAAATGCTTTTATTGGTATATCATAAACGGAACATAAAATATACAATTTGCAAAAATGTTACATGATGAACCAAAAGGTACAGTATTAGGCGCGGTGCCTGGTTTTCATACTGAACCTTGAAATTAAAAATAAGACTTAACTTAAAAAAGAGATAACTTAAAAAAAGACTCAACTGATAAATAAGACTCGACTTCTAAAACAAGATCCAACTTAAAAATAACACTAAAAACACATATAAAAGTAATAAACAGAAGAAAAAAAACAAAGCTCAAAACTGTAAGTGTTCTTGTTACTGTTACTGACTTCAAAAACAAGATCCAACTTAAAAATAACACTAAAAATACATATAAAAGTAATAAACAGATGAAAAAAAAACAAAGCTCAAAACTGTATGTGTTATTTATTTATTTTATACTGCAATGAAAACAGTAAATCTCTGCAACGCCTCCGAAACATGGTTAAACTTAATTGCTTGAACTCGTGTGGCATGCTATTATAAATTTGAGCGGCCTTGTAAGAAAAGCATCTCTTAAATAGAGATGTCCTGTGCTTTGGAATAGCAATATCAGTGTTCCTTCTAGTATTCAGGCTGTGAACGTCCGTTCGAAATCGAATCTTTTGATAAAGATACACTGGTTTCCGGCTGACCACTACCCTGTGAACAAGACATGCAGCATGCAACCGCCGCCTATTGCTCATGTTCAACCATACCGCAGTTTTTAAAGTATGTGATATTCTGTCAAACTTTCTTATACCGAAAATAAATCTCAGGCAAAAATTCTGGATTAGCTGTATTCTGTTTGAGGTAGCGACCGTCAAACAAGGACCGTACAAAACGTCACAAAAGTTAAAATTCGACAATATCAGACTATCACACAGAAGCTTCTTAACATTTACCGGCAACAGGCGACGGCTTGGGAACAACATCCTAAGTCCAGCAACAGACCTCCTAACCAAAGAAGACACGTGTGTCTCAAATCTAAAACCTCTATCCAAGGTCACACCCAAGCTCTTAACTTCCGACTGCACGGTAAGATTTATATTATCCAGTTCAACACTCCTCAATTGCTCCGCCACTGTGTCATACTGTTGAAAGAAGGTTCTCGTTAACAAAAGTTTCGCAATTTAAATAAATAAAGTTTTACGTACCTATAATTTGGTTTTAAAATATCTATTCTATGATACTTCACACAACCTACTTTTCTAATGCAGTTTGAAAACTTGGTACCATATTGCGGCTCTCTGTAGTTAAGTTAAGTAAGATGTAAACAGTCCAAAGTTGACTATTATGCCTTATCTATATTTTACGATTATTAAAGTAAACTCGGCACAATTTATCTTGTGACTGTTGCCGACGTAACGAGCGGGCAATATCGCCAAACCATGTAATAGAACGGACATTGACAACAATAGCCAATTCTAAATTGAATAGTTATTATCATTTGTCTAGCAATATTTTTTTATCCTACACTATACGAAAATGTAATTTTTGCGTCTCTATGGGGATACGAAAGATGCTAATTGTCCGTTAGTGCATCGTCTTTAGAAACGGGTGAATTTATTACGATAATGTTGTGTAGGAAAAAAATTTGTATGCGTTAAGCAAAAAAAAAGTGATTTCCGAGCCTCAAGATATACCCAGTCTCGAGAAAGAATCATTTTTTGCTTGGTACACAATATACTATTAGTAGCAAAATGGCAGTAGGAATTTTGTTTTAAAATCCAAGGGTGTAAGCGGCGACACGTTGCCGAATTGTTTGCCGTTTTCATATAGCGACATAGCGGCATAGCGACAGTTGGGTCCGAAATACAGTGGTACCATATGTAACGGCGCCCCCGTGTGTCACAGTTGCGATGAGAAGGAAGTTGTCAATAATAAATGGCGGAGGCGACGGACAGTTAACCTTAGAAATTATTTTTGTTAATATTTCAAAATTTGTGCGAATGCACAACGAATGCACAAGTTGGTAATAACCTCCATAATAATTTAATATGATTTAAATTTTAGCTAATAGATGCTATACAGCGTGTCCCAGAAGGTTGGTAGTGTGGAAGATTGTGTCTCGCCTGATCAAGATATTTTAAATCTGATTGTTTTTTGTTTTAATATGCATTTACAGGGTCTACTTTAAGATTCTTACAAACTAAACATTTGCGTACCTTTTCTAATTCCTTATTATACAAGTAGAAGCAACTAATTTTTAATTTTTTCATTTTACGCTTAACTGTGTATTTATTTACAGAATCTTAAAACTAATACACCAAATGAAAGACAAAAAATGTACATTTTTATGTCTTATGGTGGATGTTTGCTGTTTTTATCGGTTTTTGAACAATTAGTAACGAAATCTGCAAAAAAAAAAATTTATAATTTTTTGTACTGAAACACAGGTCATTGCTATTCTTGTGACTCATTGCTACACAACACATGTATTCACTTTCATTCAACTGTCAACATTTGTTTTTAATTATTATGATATTTAAGAACAAACTATCAAAATAAAAGAAAACAACAAATTGAAACCAAATATTCAAATTTGATATCTGAGCAGTTAAATTTACAGCATCTTTCCTTTATGACATTTCTTATATTACTGAGACGAACTGATACTTAAAAATGTACTGTTTTCAAACCAGCCTGAACATTAAATCAAAATTCTGACTGACGCTACGTTTTAGGATATTTAGGACAAAATTTTTCAAAATACTTATGGTTTTGATAACTTCAAATCGGAGACATATGACTTAAATCGATGAATAATAATTGATTTTAATAATCTTTTAAAATCACATTTGATCTAAATTTCTTTGTTTCTAAAAACAAACCAAACTACACTATCATTCTTAGTAATTAATAAAATTATACTGTCACAACAGTGATATTGTTGTAATGTCAAATCCATAGGCTATGAACTTTAATGAGATTTTCAACCATCTACCGATAAATTCACACGGAGATGAATAACGTTATGAAAAATAATTAGCAACAAACTATAAAAAATATAAACAATCTGAATTCTTGTGTGTAAACGACAAATTAAAGGCTCCAATCAATATCACCCAAATCATGAAAATTATTTATTATATTATTTAACTTACGAACTATAGTAGCTCGTAGGAGCTGTAGTTTATAATCACCATTTTATTTACGAATAAGTAACATTTTCAGACATAATCGTTCTTATTTTTCACATCTTTTTATATGGTGATATCGTTGGCGACATTGTAGATATTATTTAAAACATAAATACTATAAAGCTGTACCATATTTGTTCTTCCAAATTAATATTCTTTAACTGGTAAGCAAACAAAAAATGTTTAAAAAGTAAACGAATTCACTGACATCGGAGCGGTTTCAGAGGACATTGATGTAAAAATACCTTCATGCACAAATGCTAACTTATACTTTGTCGCAATTTCCCCACAGGTCCAGCTCTCATTCAACAAGTTCAAGTTATACAGGCCAAACGACTGCGAATCCAACTTTTTGGACATATTTTCAACCAGTACGGACCTACCGTCGAGAGTGAAGAACTTCTGCGGATCAATCGCCGACACGGTTAGCTCGAAAAGCAACATCATGTATATCAGATTCTACGCCACGCACGATGCAGCCGAAGACTCAAATTTTGAAGCGCTATTCACAGCGTATAGAGAAAATGAAAATAGTAAGTTTTACTTGATTAAATATTCTAATTCTTTGAACAAAATCACACATACTAGTTGTTAAGTGACTATTGATGGTATCTAAATATCGATAAAGTTGTTAACCAAAACCAATTGAATCGGTGGGTGGAGGAACAGAATAAATCCAAATCAGGCTTTTGTGGCAAAAAAAAAAACTGTATAATTCGGCAGCTGTGTATTTTAAAAATGGTAGGCACAGAAACGTTGTACTAAATTTCCTTTGCAGTTGTCTGGAAGTAAATTTTGGTTCAAAAGGCAATAATAAATAAGCGCTTAGATAAAACATCGCCTGCACTTGTTCTGTTCTTCCAATCAACCACATGCTTATCGATAATATCTCTTATTATGCTATTGTATGCACAAGTAGTAAATAAAAATGCATAAAGACGAAAAAAAAAGTTCAATTTTAGAAACAAAATTAAAACTAACAAAAAACACAAAATAAAAAACAACAACATTATTAAACTTGTCATTAGTCTTCATCATGATTTAATGTTTCCCAAGAAGTAATATGGTAATAAAATTCAAGATCTTCTCCTTCTAAATAGTGCATCACTTTTCTTAAGTTAGCAATTTTTATGTAGTTAATAAGTAATGGGTTTGTGTATGCTTATTTTGTTGAAAGTGTGGGTCGATTTTTAGTTTCTTTTGATAGTTTGAAAGTATGGTGTAGCCATCTATACAGTGAGCGCGTAAAGTATGGAAACATGACAAAATCTCAAAAACGGTTTGCTATTTTAAAAAATCCTTAAACAAGTCGATTTATAATTATCAAACTACCTTATCAAACTAATTTTTTTTACCTTCAATTGTTTTTAACAGATGACTTCATCGACATTTTTTGAAATGACCCTATATATTTTAACGAATTTGACAGACCTTTTAATTGTCTTAGGGCCGATATATTCACCTATCGTCAAAGTTGTCGTTAGCCAACGAACAGATTACGCTAACGTTCGCGTTAAAAATGATTCTGTCTTTTCACCGATCTGTAAGTGATCGTCAGGCAACGAGGACGTAAACATCGCTAACGAATGTTTTTCGGCAGTATAGTATCAAATGTCGGTAAAAAAGGTGTACTATCAACTCTTGGATCACAACTTGGACTAATTGCCGCTAGATGTAGCGCCGTAAATGACATTGATAGACATTGACAAAACGTAACCAAAATTCATTCGCACCCATTTCTAACCGCATCAATTAAAAAAGACGACCAAAAGTAAAAAAAAAATTGGTATGAAAGACGAATTCAGCAAATTCGGCCATATTAACTAAATAATGACTTCAATTAATACAGTACCACGTACGTACGTAAATATTTGTCAGTTTGACTTTTTGTTTGACATTCAGCACATGCTCTGTGACCAATCAAAGTGTTCGTCATGAGTTTACGGCAGGTTCATTCGATCCCTAAATAAATTTGATCGTTAAGCGTATTTATCCGGTCGGTAACGTTAACGACAGGTGAATAGACATATTTTTACCATTTATCTTGTCGTTTGGATGACGAACAGTTTCACGATAGGTGAATATATCGGCCCTTAGTGGTAGCATAATATTTTTATTGCCTTACATCAGAACATTTTCGAGTAAGAGACAATTGAAGATTATGAAATAAAATTAAGTATTGAAATTAAGTATTTTGCAACCATGTGAAGTCACTGACGTTACTATCGTTTATGCAACGTTTACAATTTCTGACATATAACCTCAAACTTTTGAATTTGAAATAGAACAGCCTGTATATTTTGACATTTTCTGTTACAGTCTTCATTATGATATCAAAAACATCTAGAAATTAACAAAGACCTTTATTACTTAGGTCTAAAAATTAAAAAAGAAAAAATTGATAACAAAACATTATTGCATTTTCTACTGCAACTACTCTAGTTGGATTATGAGGTCATCCATTGACAAGAACACATTGTTTTAAATTTGATCGGTTTATATTTTTGTTGTTATTTTTTGTTATCAATTTTTCTTTGTTAAAATTTAGACTTTAGTAATAAAGGTTTTTGTTAATTACTAGATATTTTTGATATAATACAGTAACAAGCGTAGTAACATTGAATAGGCAATGGAAGACTGTAACAGAAAATGTAAAAATATAGAGGCTGTTCTATTTCAAATTCAAAAGTTTGAGGTAATCTCAGAAACTGTAAACGTTGCATCAACGATAATAACTCCAGTGACTTCAGATGGTTGCAAAATACTTAATTCCAAAATTTCGTTAAATTCAGTCCTGCCGTTCCGGAAATTTTGTCACTTTTATTTCATAACCTTCAATTGTCTTTTTCTCGAAAATTTTCTGATGTAATGCCATAAAAATATTATGCTACCATTAAGACAATTAAAAGATCTGTCAAATTCATTTAAAAAAAATATAGGATTGACATTTAAAAAAAATGTCTATATCATCTGTTAAAAGCAACCGCGCTCCCTGCAATGAGTGGAAAAACAGAGTATGACCTGGACTTATTCTGTTCATCCAGTCATTGCGTGAAGTACACTGCTTCTACAGCAGTACTGGTAATATATATGATTATTTTTTTCATATTTTCGAAAAGACGTAAAATTTTATACAAAATGGCTATCTTAGTTTAAAATGTCAAATTTTGGACTTTTTCTGTTCTTCCACTCACCGACTCAATTGAAGTACAGACATTGTAATTCATGTAAAAACGCGTATTTTGAATTAAAATATGTTTCCGGTGTTCGAGGCTTTTAAAATAATTAATTTACAGTTTTCGACGCCAACTTATCCCCAAATTAAAAAACAATAGAAATTAGAAATTTGTTGAATAAGAAGTTAGAATCAATATCAGTCAATGTGTGTCACATGTGTCTTCACAACCTCACACATTTTTTTAGCTATAAAAAAGTTTTTAATGACTTCTAAAACACAGTAGGTATATTGCTTCTTTTGACTTAAAATCATCAACATTAAAGCTTTGCCAAGAAAAACATTCTTAAAAGGTCTTCCGGTAAGTGTGACATCTTAAACACCAGATCTAACTTTACTGACCTATATGTACGACATTGGGAAATACAAAGTTGCGCTGAGCTTTCCTCAAAAAATAATTTGGATAGTGATTGGGATTATGAAGATGATCTTCCTCTGGCTCTGGAACATTAAAGCTCAAATTGCCAAAGTTTTACTAGTAAAGCTGTATCTTTTACAAACATGCAGATAAAGGGGCGAATAAAAATAAAGAAACGCTGAGAGTTGACACGACTGTGAAACCATCACGCTGCTTCTTCTGGCACTGCAGCTGTAGAAAGTTATTTTTTCTATTTCAAAATTGTAAGGGAAAATCATTAAAATACTTTTTGCAATATGTAATGAATATTTATTGTTCAGTTGTTCTTTGTGGCCGAACGAATACGAACAAATCTCTTAATTTTGATGAATAAGGAAAACCACACATCGTCGCTTTACTTTGGAAGCTTTACAATTCGTCTAAGTATGCGTCGACGTCCGATTTTTGATTTGTAGATAAAAAGTAAAAGTAATAGACGTAAAAGACCTAATAATATATTTAGTTAATTGTTTACTATCTATTGAGGCAACGGCCATTTCGCATGTCTTTGTCTACAATATTTAAATAAGGACTCGGACTCTGAGTCGATACATTTTTTTCAACTCAGACTTCGACTCCTCTGAAATTTGTCTCTCTCCGACTCTGACTCCACGACTCCGACTCCACAGCCCTGCTTCTAAGAATAGCGCATTTGTACCCTGTACCCTGTACATTGGTTTGGCATCAATGTATTGAAGTTTCTATAATACACTTCCATAAATAACCCAGTCGTTTTCAGATCTGCATTAATAGATTTTTTTTGAGATGTAGATCCCCGAGATTAAAAGTATCACGCGGGCGGTAAAATGGGCCGCAAAATGGGGAATTTATAGTCGGTAGAGTAATCCATTTGCGCGTACTCATGATGAATGCCTCGTATATACTGTAGAAAAAGGGGTTAGGTACCGAGCAGAGACTGCACACAAATCAATGGCACGGTGTGCACGTTTCCTCCCTCCGCCGCCGTACATCGGTCGTAAATTATTATTATTATTGCTGCTGTTTGCAACGTGCATACACTACTGCGTCGATATTCCATTTGTGCACGTCGATTGCGAATCGGCGCGGTTATAAGAACAAAAGATATTGCCCATGTTCCGACCAGACCAGAAATATTCGCCAATGAGGTCGTAAGTGAAATATGGAATAGATCGGAGCACTTCTGTTCAATGTATTGTCGACTCACTCTTAATAGAGCGCTGAAAACGTTGTATAACTTTCTCAGAGATTAGGAAATACACGCAGGTTAGGGCATAACTCCAAACAGCAAATATACTTACCACAAAAATTTACTAATACTAGCTGCTCCAGCAACTTCGCCCACGTGGATTTTGGATATGGTGCAAATATTTTTTGTTCATGATCTGCGAAATATAATTAACATTAACGGATACCGTATTATATTGACGCATAATCCACCTTTCTTTTCATTTTCTAACTTCCCATACCGTCAAGTCTCGTCCATTTCCTATCAGTATTTCTTTTCCCTTCCCTTGCCTAAAATTATCAAATCCTTATAAAAACTATCCTTAACTTATCCGTAGCCTAACTACTTAACGACCACCATACTAAGTGGACCGCGTGTGCTGTTTGATATTCAAATCATTGTTGAATTGTGCTGTTTGTAATGATTTTAATTATACATCGATGTTATATTATTTATATATAATTTAACTCCCGGTTCCAACAAATGCCGCTCGCTATCTACATGTATTCCCATTAGACGTTTGCGGAAAATGGTAAAACATGTGTTTGTTTGTTTCTTTTAAGTATATTTACCTAAAGATGTAATAGCCCAAGAAAAATGGTATTGCGTTTCTTCATTTTGTTAAAGGATAGTCCACATATTAATGTTTACGTCCATAGTACGTCAGTTTTTAATTCGTGGAGAAAAATATCCCACTAATTTTTACCACGTTAACTAGAAACTTCGGAAAATGGCAAAAGACTGGTTTTACTGTTTTTAAAGGGTGGAGCACATAGAATGCCAATGTTTATAGTAAAAAAACTAACATTTATAAAAAATCACATACTTCTATGGAACCGTCAACTGGATTTTAGAAAAATGGTAAACCACGTGAGAATCGTAATAGCAATTTTCACGTCTATAACATCTTCGTTTTTTTAGATATGCGGTTTCTCATAAAAATAAACTCCCAAATTTGTACCACATTGGGTTTTTGGAGAATGTTAAAACACAGCCTTTTATTTATTAAACAATATAAACATTTTTTTATCAGGCTTTCATTACATTTAGAATATTTTGATTATTTTATTAATGAGTTGCCATTGATAGCTGTCAAATTCTATCTAATATAAAAGTGACCAGTCAAATCGTATTTTGGACCTATCACTCCTGTAATTATAAACCTTTTCGCAACATTATAATAAACTCACAACTTGGTCACACCTATTTCTAAAGGAGTTATAAATAACGATTTTTTTTTAACTTTTAAGAAGTTACTTTAACTTAGATGAAAATAGATTACAAACGGGGTGAAGTTAGTCATCAAAGTTATCCATATTTTGTTTTCATCTGATTTTAATCAATTATACGTTTTTTGAAAGCCCACGACATACTGCGTCTACTGTAGTTATTTCAGCGGGATCAATACAAAATTGTTACCTAAAAATTTAAAAAGAATGTCATTATTTCTCTGTTACAGCAATCAAAAGTACAAATATAACTCATATTTCTATAGTTACTGGATCCTAAAATGTTGCTAATTAATGGTCTAAAGAAATTACGAACTTAGATCATTTTTATCCTCAGAGATGCGAGTATAGAAAAGTACATCGTATCAGGTTAACTGCACAAGGTTTCAAAATTTCAACCCCCAAATTCATTTTACGACCCCCGCAAAAACAACCCCGCTAAAGCTTAGATTCTTTTTACTATTTTTCCGGTTATCTTTCAAAGATTTTAAGTGCATTAGAAAAAAAGTAATTTTGTCCGGCTAAAAGTGCAAAATCGACCACTGTGCGCCGGTCATAAATCCCCTAAAAGCCACGATTCGGTCACGATTTCGAAATTTTACGTTCTCTACAAACTTCCTTATACAATTCTGCACAAACAAGGTATATTCCACTTTTTCTTAAATACTGTGGTCCTTACGGAGATATGAGATTCCAAATGTGTGCAAATTTAA
This sequence comes from Aphodius sticticus, assembly GCA_963966075.1. Classification (NCBI taxonomy): domain Eukaryota; kingdom Metazoa; phylum Arthropoda; class Insecta; order Coleoptera; family Scarabaeidae; genus Aphodius; species Aphodius sticticus. The sequence continues at coordinate 29,320,149 of OZ014507.1, forward strand.
GTGCTGACTTTTTTTGTAGGTAGTAGTTATGGTATGATCTCTCTGGTGGTAATTTCTCAGTTCGTAATTTGGGTTATGACTATGACTATTTGAAGATTTCTGGGGTAGTAAAGCGGCTCGTATGTTAACTTTCCACTCGTACGTAATATGCTAGTTACAGCTCTTGTAATGTAATATACTATTAAAGTACGGCACCCTAAAATATGGTAAACCAAATCAAAAACGACAACAAAAGTCGCGAACTTGACGAACATCACGGGTAATAAAAGATATCTCTGACAATCTATAATAGTCAAGACATCTGAAGTAAAATGAAAGACTACATCTGCAAATATTTGACGCCCGTAACTCTACTTTAAATACTTCTTTAGATAGTTCTCTAGTGTTATCTCGTCGCTGGAGTGTTTCGTTAACTGATCCAAATAAACAATAAAAACATGACTCACGAGGCGAGCTAAGTGAATTACCAAGTCGAAGCAGTACCCATGCTATCTTTTTCTTTGCAGACGCTGACTGCAGGGCGGACGAGTTCAACTGCGATGATGCGACCTGCATTTCCTCAACGCTCAAGTGCAACGGAGAGTTTAATTGCCGTTTCCGGTGGGATGAAGACGAATGTAACGTAAGTACATAATACCCCACTCCCTCGCTTCCCGGGACAATTTCGACGCTGTTAACCGCGCAAACCCCGTTTCCCTCCATCCTAAGCGCCCTTGCCGTCATCCCTTGAAGCCTTAATTCAGCAAAGCGCAGACCTATAGAAAACACTAACGAAACATGGGACTCCGGAAACTGTCAATTTATCCACATGTGGGCAACCGAGTATATCGGATTTCCCCAAGAGGTATTTAGTTGAATAGAAATGACACTTTAGAACCAGTAGACGGTTTTGATACTAAGAAGAGTAAGAAAAACGTAAAATATATGGATATGAGTCTTATATCATTCGAAAGGAGTTTCAACACTTTCAAGCTGCAGGCCTGAGACTAAATAAATTGGTCAAAAAGTATTATGGTCCAGAAAATTTGTAAGGTATAAAAAGACACACTTTCACAAAGTTTGATTAAAATTGAATTATTGTTGCCACAACGAAAAATAAAAACAGCAAAATTCGTTTTGGCATTGGCATTCGCAATTTTCTCGGAAATTTAGAGGTAATACTAAAAAGTGACCCATATGAATGTTGTAGATTTTTTTATGATCTACAACTTAGTGTAGGACGTTTTTGGTTAAAACGTCAAGTTTCGCCGGAAAACGCAGTAATATACTTTGCACCCGCTTTCAACACTCCCAAATAAACATTATACCACCCCACGACCTGCATTTACTTTTTTCTACGTTCACTATGAGCCCCTTTACATTTTCCAATGATAAAACTCCTGTCTACAATTAATACCGGTTTTGGCTTATAATCAGTTAATTTGCCTGCACTATATATAGTACCTATAGTTACATGTATACCTATACCATAATAACATCAAATCTCAATAATAAGTCAATAGAATTAAAGAAACTGTTAAAATATTTGTTTTTATTTTTGTAGCTACTGTTTAATAATTTTATCCACAATATCAGAGACTTGTAATTTTATTTATCAATTATATACAATTTTTATGATACTATATTATATGATATTATGATAATACTTTTTGGTTGAAGGAAACGTATAACTGCTGGCTTACAACAGTATGATTCTGATCATTGTTTCAAGGAAGTCGACAAGTCCGACTTACTTTCCGGCTTTTTATTAGGTACGTTTTCAAAAGTTTCTCTTACCGGAAACAATTGCATCATTTTTTTATATATTTTTTTAATTTAATTTTTAATGAATTTTTAAAATTATTTAAAATAAATTTAAATAATATATTTATTTCATCATGGAAATTAAAATTTTTTTGTTAATTTAACTGAAAAATGGACTGGACCTTCAACAATTTTCTCTAATTCGTCTAATAAAATGTAATCCAAACAAGTTATATGTGCCTACTCGAATTAATTTCGTAAAAAATTAAACAAAAAACATAATCCAAGCGATTTTATAATCCAAGTCATCAAAAATATTTTCAAAATTTTAAAATATTTTCTAGTTACATGATCGATTTGCCCCCGCGTTATTAAAGAAGTCCTCGTGAGTTTTTGAATGGTGGCAACCCTGCTTGGTGGCCATAAATATGAGATTGTCGAATGACGTCGAATTACGAATTACAGATCTAGCATTAATTAATGCTGAAGTCTCGCTATTCGCTCGTTTAGACTAATTGCATTTATTAGCGCCAAAGATGCAATTTTGCTGCAATTAAATTCTTCTGTGCTGGCGGCCTTAGCCCTGCATTTTAATTGTGAATTCCATTCGCCATCCATTACCCATTTCACGACAACTGTCTTAATAACTTTAATCCAATAAAATTTCCTTCTATATAACGTATATTCGGGTATTCGGGGAAGGGCTACTTTTGAAGTGCGTTCGAATTACCCTTGCGTCACAAAAATATACTCGCCTTGTACTAACTGGATACCGGAAAATACAAAGCTTTTTCAGCTTTATGTTCCGTATAAAACACGAAAAGAACAATGCGTTTCTCTACTAATTGTTCGTTGCAAACTATGCCTCTCTCCGCTTCTACGCTTTGTTAAAACAAAGTGCATAACTTTTTCCTCTGCGTTTCTTATTCTTTGGTAAAATTTATAAGCTGCATAAACAGAATATGTTTTGCTTAAAGCACCGCTCAATTAGCGGAGAAAGACGCCTAGGCTCTTAACTGAAAAAATTTCCTTTGTTTATATTTATTTTAACCTTTTTAATTTTATTCTCTTGCTTGTCGCTATATTTTCTACATCTATTGCTTCAACTGTTTCTATTTCTTTGCAGGGTTTACTGGTAAGCTGTCTCAAAGTAAAATAAGGTTAAGTGTCTATTTAGTGGAAAAAAAATTGTAAATATTGATTTTTGATTGGCTTATAGATATTTCAGGCTTTCTTTGGTTTTATATATTTGTAGATCAGTTGAGAAAAAAATTATTAAGTAGTTATTTGTACAGTAATTTTGAACAAAATTTGAATAACACCCACTTGTGTGATTTTTTTTCTTTGCCCACTGTTGCAACTAACACATTCCAGTATCAGTATCTTACACATGATAAAATTAATGTTGTGTGATAATATTATAAATATAACTACTAGCCACTATAAGTATACGAATTCCATTAATACTTGTCGTTTAAAGCAAACTGTGCACCATTAAATATAGTTTGGATGTTAGTACGCAATTTTTTTTTAACGCAATTAAATTAAAAAGGAAGTAAGACAAACTTATTCTCAGTTTGATTTTATGCTATAGCCTTCCATAGGTTTTATTTGTTTTACATAAATATATTAAAGTAGTTTTTCTAAAAACTTTAATTTGAGAAAATAATATTGAGAACATTATATTTCCAGCAAGTTCCATTCCATGTTGTATTTTATTTTTAATAACACTCTTTGGTAAATTCTTGCCCTTCGTAACAACTAATTCAGTAAAGGATATTGGGTATGAGGGTCTTCAAATGAAAATTTGATGTTAAATTTCTTCCGACCTTTTATTCTTGTTCAATATTTCGCAAACCATTTGTTGCTTCTTCAAGAACTAAAACAATACAAGCACAAAATACAAATGAAGGCTCGGCACAGAGACATAACCTACAAGGTTTACCTTAGAATAGTGGTCAAACAAACATGAAATATGATATCATCGGAGCAGATGGAAACTCGGCGGTAGAGCGGTCAACAATAACGCAATACATAAACGGTGACGGAAAAAAAAAAAAAAAAAAAAAACGCAACCAGGAAGCACAATAATCACGTTCAAAACACTGGAGACGTAAAACGCTACAAAATGGAGTCCGTCCGGAGGTAACCTAATTGAAACAATAATAACAATTGTTAGGTAACTTTACATGTAGCCAATTATAACAGAACAATACCTGGGACGAACAACCGGTAATTCAAGAAAACACCAAGCACAAACAGCAAATCGAGTATGGTTTGAACACATTCAACTGTCAACGACCAAAACAACAGCCATTACCGTGACGACAGAGTATTCTAAAAATAGAACCGTGCGTAGTGAATGCAGCCACGAAAAAATAACTAGGCACGAGTGCCAACCTTCGTTCAAAAAGGCGCATGACATGTAAACAATTTAAAATACGAAAACAACAACAAAACGACCACAAATCGTCAAAACGCAAGCTCACTTAAGTCTCCTAAGTTCATAGACGATTCATCAAGCACTCGTTGATGGTTATAGTCCAAATTGAGTAGAAAGGTGTATCCAGAGCTTAGGTCGTCCGTGTCTGATCTCAAATTTAAAGAGTTTTCCGTTCTTTGTATTCCAATCATTTCAAAGAAAAGCTCACGCAGGTTTCGCTTTCTATATAGGATAACGCTGTTGTTGAAATCAAAATTATGGTCAGTGTTGACAGCGTGTTGGGCGAGAGCACTAGTTAACTTTTTCTTTTTAATGTCATTAATATGTTGTCCAAGTCTTGTCTTTAGCCAGTTTGCGGTCTGGCCGACGTAGCTAGAGTTGCATCCTCCACAAGGAATTCGGTAAACAACCCCCGACATGTGACTGGTGGGTGGGTGTCCTTTGTTTGACATTAGTGAAAAAATCCCTTACTCTACTCAGATTGTAGTACGCTATCCTAAGATTGTCAATCTTAAAAAGCCCACTCAAAGGTTGTGAAAGTCCAGGTAAGAATGGAAGTCTTCTATAGACCGGGGTTTCTACTCGAACAGGAGCGGTCATATCAACAACACGCCTCCTTGCTGAAGTGCTGTAGATTAACCTACGCTCACGCGAAACCTGCGTGAGCGGCTTTTCTTTGAAATGATTGGAATACAAAGAACGGAAAACTCTTTAAATTTGAGATCAGACACGGACGACCTAAGCTCTGGATACACCTTTCTACTCAATTTGGACTATAACCATCAACGAGTGCTTGATGAATCGTCTATGAACTTAGGAGACTTAAGTGAGCTTGCGTTTTGACGATTTGTGGTCGTTTTGTTGTTGTTTTCGTATTTTAAATTGTTTACATGTCATGCGCCTTTTTGAACGAAGGTTGGCACTCGTGCCTAGTTATTTTTTCGTTGCTGCATTCACTACGCACGGTTCTATTTTTAGAATACTCTGTCGTCACGGTAATGGCTGTTGTTTTGGTCGTTGATAGTTGAATGTGTTCAAACCATACTCGATTTGCTGTTTGTGCTTGGTGTTTTCTTGAATTACCGGTTGTTCGTCCCAGGTATTGTTCTGTTATAATTGGCTACATGTAAAGTTACCTAACAATTGTTATTATTGTTTCAATTAGGTCACCTCCGGACGGACTCCATTTTGTAGCGTTTTACGTCTCCAGTGTTTTGAACGTGATTATTGTGCTTCCTGGTTGCGTTTTTTTTTTTTTTTTTTTTTTTTTTTTTCCGTCACCGTTTATGTATTGCGTTATTGTTGACCGCTCTACCGCCCAGTTTCCATCTGCTCCGATGATATCATATTTCATGTTTGTTTGACCACTATTCTAAGGTAAACCTTGTAGGTTATGTCTCTGTGCCGAGCCTTCATTTGTGTTTTGTGCTTGTATTGTTTGAGTTCTTGAAGAAGCAACAAATGGTTTGCGAAATATTGAACAAGAATAAAAGGTCGGAAGAAATTTAACATCAAATTTTCATTTGTAGACCCTCATACCCAATATCCTTTACTGAATTTATTTTTAATACCGTAAAGTCTCCGAAAAACACAATTTTGCAAATTTAAAGTACCGTACTTTTTGTATGCTACAGTCAACATGATATACGCACATACAGTATTTTCGGAAAATAATAATAAAATGAGTAATAAAAAAATAATGAAAATACAGTGTTGATATGACATCCAATATTGACATTATAACTCAGTGTTCGTATATTTGAGAGGGTTGTTCTAATGAAAGCCGCTATCTTTTCAATATTATATGAAAAGGGAACCCATAATATTGAGAGGATATCGAAGAAATAATTAATATTTACGGTTTGCTTAACACAAACCTTTTTGATAACATTAACTACAAATAGCGGATATATACAGTGTAGAAATTCAGTTCAAGTATAAAATCGATAACGTCGTTAATATTTTGTGATAGAGCAAAGATCTAAAAGAGGTATCGCGTATCAAACTGTGTTAAAATTTCAATAGCTTACATAAGAAAACCATCGACAAAAACAGCATGAAGGTTTACTAGGGTAGATTAAACAACTCTTTCTACTTTGCGTTCGTTATAAACTCATAACGAAACCGTTATAAAAACACTAGAAAGCTAGCTTTCAGTAAATATTAGTTTTCCAAGATTGGTGATATTGAAGCAAAGCGTCAAATAACGCTCACTCAATCTCAATCGCTATTTGCTTGACACAATCGCATTTGAAAGTTTTACAACTACCAACTGTTGCCGGTAAAACTACTCTAGATTGTAAGATGACAACAGCAATTTTTGAAATGTATGTAAAATTAATTTCGTAAATTCGAAGCAATAGTATATAATACTCGTTTTATAAGACGTATTGGCGCACTTGTGCATTTATCCTCGCTGCGCTCGTGGTGCCCAAAACAACTCGTGCGCCAATTTTCGTCTTATAAAACTTGAATTGTAATATACTATAACAACTAGCCCAATTATCCGAGTGTAACAAAAAAAAACAAAAAGACATTGACAGTTGTCACAGCATCACAATAAATACAATCAGTAAGATGCGTAAAAATGTTTCAAATAAAACAATCTTTATTTTCTATGTAGAATCATAATAATCAATAGAAAATTAATCTTTCCATTTAACAAAATAAAGCGATATAAAATCATAAAAAATCAGAGTTAAAAATTGAATCACAAAGTCCCGCCAAAACGATACTTTCTGTTGTGTGACGTCACACGACAGTAGATGTCAAATTGGCCCATATGGTCTGTCAGCATCGGCATCGTCGCTTGGTAATTGTGTTGTATGATGTGTTGTTTTTACAATTTCTACATAAAAATGGGTTATAAATGGTGTATAAATCCACAATGCAGAAATACGTGAATAAAAACTCCGGATAAACTATTTGTAGCTGTTCCGCAAGATTTGAAACTGCGAAGAAAGTGGTTGGCTCGTAGAAATCCAAATAAAATAAATAGCGGCCAATACAAGTGTTTTTTGTTGTGAAGATTACTTCGACATAGGTAAAACTGACTAGAATATGTTATCTATCGTATCTTCGAACCAGGTATTATCTGATCTGACAGCTTAAGGTTACGGCTAACCTAACCTACAAAGTTATACTTACATGGCACTTTGGTGCTATTAAATTCAAACGGGAGAAGCGTACTAACAAATGACGTCACTGGAGACTGAGCCAATTACAGAGCGTTTTCAATCACGTGATAGGACGTGAATAAAATTTATTTATAATTTTGGTTTTTAATAGAAATAAAGCATATTTTTTTTGAAAAGTAATAACAAATAATTTTCTTAAACTGTAATCTATTAGGATGACTATCATACAAGCCATATTTTTACTACAGTCAAATACCCTATTGTCCCCGAAACAGAAACTACTTTGCATGGGTGCATTCTAATACAGACAGTAGAAACGACAACGTCCTTTGCAATCTTAATATGTTATAATATGCTGGCCATTCCGTATCTTAAGATAACAGAATTGCAATTGCAATTGTAATGACTCACCCTGGATATAACATTTCCTTTTTTAAGTTATTGAAAACCAATTTCCATCATCACTTCTCTAGTGATGATTATTAAAATGTTGAAACAAATTGACATCGGCAGCTTTTGAGCAAAGCCACAGCATATTAATAACAGTACAAATTATATGCGCAATAAATAAAATAAAACGTGCATTTATTGTAAGAATTTAATAAAATATTTGACCAATACCAAAAATATTTGTCCAACACAAAAAATATTTGTATAATGCAAAAAATTACTTTTGCATAAAAAAATAAGTGTGCAATAAATTTCTCTAAATGTACATCAGAATAAATACTTGTTCATTTGTATATTTAAATGTTCCTTTCATAATATATTTGTACACTTCAATAAATAAATGTGCAATACAATCGTTACCTCTATAAAAATATAATGAGTAGCTTAAAAAATACTTGTTCATTAAAAGAATATATTTCCAATGGTTTAAATAACTCAGCATTTGAAAATATTATAAACGCATTGAATAATCTAAATTGTACCATGAGAAAATTATAATGCGCCCTACAAAGAATATATTGTGCATTAAGTTCTGCAACTTGTAGCGCACATATAGTAAGCGCGTAAAAAGTTATCGAAAAAATTGAGGTAATAATGTAAACAATATTGGTAATTTATACAAATTTCTACCACCTAAACCAATTTGTCTAGAAACCTCAAAAGGGCTTCATAGGAAATGTTGGCCTGAATCCTGAATCCTAAAAGTTTGGTCATAGATGTTAAAGCATTTACATCGATTCTTTAAGTGATATGCGGACGTCTCCGGAAGAAATATAACAAAAGCGCAATAATCTGACGTGATATGCAACTTTCAAGCTCAGATTCGTATTCAGCGCAAATAAATCAATTGAAAACGTCTATGCTCATTCCATAAACAAATAAGTAATCAATATTACACTAATTTTCAAGTTCTGCTTGAAAATATCTTTCAAACAAGTAACATTTCTATCAATATCAGTACACAATGTATGGGGTTGCCATAAAAAAGTGCCGATTATGTTAATTGAATTTTTATTTAATATAATATGTAGGGTGTGCCATTTCAATTAATTAATAAGGTCGTATCTTATTGAAAGTACGCGCATCATTAACATACGAATCGTCAAAATCAGATCAACGTTCATTTTGATGCGCAGTAGATCTAGTGCTCAATATTTATTATTTTAATGCACAAGTTTTTCATTTTAGGGCAATATGAATAAAATATTGCTCATTATAACATTTTTCATGTAACATATTCATATTTACTGAATGCTCAATATGTATTATGTAATGCACAACGTATCCATTCTAGGGCACAATAAGTATTTTTTTATGTAAAGTATGTATATTTATTTTCCGTCGATCGTTTATTTATGAGTCAGTTTCGTGAATAGGAAATCGTTTATTAAACAACTCTATTAATGCACGATTTCTATTAATGCATGATTTGTTATAGCCAATCACACGACGTAAAGACGTCGTTTGATTGGCCAATCGAACATATGTGAAATGAAACCTCCCAATCAAAACATACCGCCCTCTAGAACTGTCAGTGTCAAATTACATAAATTGTCATATAACCTAAAAAGACATTGGCGAAGAAAAATCTATGTAGACGACGCTAGAAGAATACGACCGACGAAAAAATTTTGTAACCAACTCGAATATTAAACGGCGATTAATGAAAAAAACTCGATCATTAATCGCTCTTTTTAATATACTTGTTGGTTAAATAACTATTAATGCACAATATTTAATAGTTGAACGCTCAAAGTATTTATTTTAATGCACATATCTATTTAAATAATTCACGCTTAAATCGCACCCTATTAATAATAGTGAGTTTTACATTTTACTACATACTGAGTGATTAAATACTGCCAGAATATGAATTTCCCGTCCGCAATTATTAATTACACCAATACTATTGAATGGTGGCTAAATAAACACTCGAACAAACAAAAGCTTCAAGCAAATAATATTTTATAAATGGGCGGGCAGCAGTGAGTTTAATAAATTATAGCTCATGTACCATGTATCATGTATCATTACTGGGCCGAAATTGCCGCTACCACTGCTGTACATTTGGCCGAGATGAGATTTTTTTTGATTAAATTTCTCCGAGTAATAAAGGAACTGCGGACATACCGTTGTAATTTCGCTGTACGCGAAAAAAAAAAGAGAGAACTGTCGCCATGGCGATCTCTACGCAATGTAATCTCGCGCTCTATATCCCATCCTCTGTATGTTCCAGAAAACGGAGAACTTCCCAGTCGGCGAGAATCACATCATCATCATTATGGTAATATTCTCCCTGATTCTCTCCGGGATGTGCTTCACGTTCATCTTTAATTGCGTCAAGAAATTGATAAGGGACCACCGAACGATACAGGTAATGACTGCGAGTTATCTTTGGAGATGTAGGTGTATTACAAATTGGTTTATTATTCACCCTGCGCTGTGCCGAAAATAAGCTGGTGTTTATATAGGATAGATTCTATCTGATGACACAGTATAAAAGTTATAACTGGGTTACATTTTACCACTGTATTCGAATTGCATAAAATATTATTATGTAATCGATTATGTTCTATTAAAAATTAATTTTCTTAAATTATTATATCTATTGATATTTTGTACCGCGGAGAAAATATCTATAAAATAGCCATAACTGTTCGGATTTTTTAACAAAATTTGTTGGCCGGGTGCACAGCGTCAACGCGCCCTAGCGGTCGCAATATTGTTAGACTCTCAGACCTCTCAGTGTGGTCGAAGTTCAAATTGCATTACTTGCGCATAGAGTAATATAGTGTTACAGTTACATTTGATAATATTTTCAGCTACTTTAATACAAAGGCTACTGTAGATTATGTTCTAGAAAAGTTAAGCCCTAAAATGCAGAACCGTGTGTACTAGGGTCGTCCAAATTTATACCTTGCAAAATCTACTTTTTTGTTGGAGGGCAACGATCCCCCCAATCGACTCCTTTTCCGGAAAAAAGGAAATTCCTGCAAAATTTGAGAAAAATCGGTTAACAACACATGCCACCGGGCACCTCAAATTTGTCATTTAAAATACATTGGAAAAATGCATCTTTTTTTAATTTTTTTTTTCACGGTTCGGATTTAGAAAAAATGTTGCGGGATTATCACAAATTGTTCAGGACTTCCCGAAGATCAAATCCACAACCAGTATTTTTCCTTTCACCGCCCCCACCCTCTCCTGCAGTACCCTAAAAATGAGGCAAAATTTTCCCCAAATGTACAATTTTACAATGTTACGTGATTTATTATTTTTTTGACACAAATTACTATTTTTAAATTGTTGACAAGTTTTTTGTCATTTATTAACTAATTTAAAAATTAAAAAATGTTTAAACAATTACCACTTGTTTAAACAAAAATATACGATGTTACGAACTCATTTTTCCATTTGTTACAAACAGTATCAAATTATTGTTTTTGGTCATTTATTGACTAATTAGCACTTGTTTAAGCAATTACCATTTGTTTAAACAAAAATATATGTTGTTACGCACATATTTTTCTAATTTTGCAGAAATTATTAGATTATTGGTATTTTTTGTCATTTATTAACTAATTTGCTATTGTTTAAACAAATACCATTTGTTTAAACAAATATATAGATTGTAGTGGGCATAATTTTCTATATTTTTTGCATAAATTATTGTTAAATTATTGGCAGTTTTTTGACATCTATTAACTAATTTGTAATTGTTTAAACAAATATTATTTGTTTAAACAAATATACATGTTACGGACATATTTTTTATATTTATTGCAGAAACTATTATTAAATTATTGGCATTTTTTGTCTTTTATTAACGAATTTGCAATTCTTTAAACAAGTACCAATTTTGTAAACAAAAATTTACAATGTTTTTGCTTTTTCTCTTGTAGGAATTATATTGTTACATTGTTGGCAAGTTTTTGTAATTTGTTACTTAATGTGCAATTGTTTGAACAAATAAATTTGTTTAAACAATAATATTCAATGTTAGTACGTATTTCTTGACAAAAGTTATTAATAAGTATTAATAAGTGTTAATAAGTAATGTGGTTGCAACACTAATTTTATTATAGGTTATAATTGAAAATTTTTTATTTTACAAATTTTTTATATTGTATATTTTTGTTTAAACAAATGGTATTTAATTAAACAATTGCAAACTAGTTAATTAATGACAAACAATGCCAACAATCTAATTATAATTTCTTATAAAAAAAAAGAAAAATATGTCCGTAACATTGTATATTTTTGTAAACATATGGTATTTGTTTATATAATTGCAAATTAGTTAGCAAATGACCAAAAAATGCCAATATCCTAATAATAATTTCCTTTAAAAACAGAAAATATGTCCGCAACATTGCATATATGTTTCTTTAAACAAATGGTATTTGTTTAAACAATTGCTAATTAGTTACTACATGACAAAAAAAACAGTAATTTAATAGCTTCTACAAAAAGAATGGAAAAATATGTTCGTTATCGTATATTTTTGTTTAAACAAATGCTAATTGTTTAAACAATTTCAAATTAGTTAATAAATGACAAAAAAATATTCCAATAATCGAATAATAATCACTTTTGCCAAAAACAATAATAAAACACGTAACATTGTAAAATTGTAAATTTGAGGAAACTTTTGTCTCATATTTAGGGCACTATGGGGAGGGTAGGGGGTGGTGAACAAAAAAATAGTGGTTGTGGATTTGTTTCTTGGGGACTTCTGAACAATTACTGATAATCTCCCGCAACGCTTTTTCTAAATCGGAAACGTGAAAAGAAAAGGAAATAAAGATGCATTTTGGCAATGTATTTTAAATGGGAAATTTGAGGTGCTCGGTGGTACGTGTTAACGTTAACCGATTTTTCTCATTTTTGGGGGGAATTTTTATTTCTGGAAAAGGAACAGATTGGAGGGACGTCGCTCTCTAGCTAAAAGTCCGATTTGTGGACCACCCTAGTGTGTACTCTTGTTCAAGATTGGTGTCCCTCTGTCGGTACCGGATAATGCAAGCAAAGCAGAGTTCTGGCTGGAAAATGTTTTTTAAAGTTCTTCCACCAACTATAAAATCTTATACTGAAAATAGATTCAAAAAGGTTCTGAAAGATTACCTCAAAAACAAATTTTTCTATAATGCTGATGATTTCTTAACAAACAACTTTGACGATGGTGACGTCATTGTACACGATAACCATCATCATACAGTCTCTACAATATATTTATACTATTTTGATGATAGGTTCACACTTCGAGTCTTGACATCTACGTCATTAATGACGTTTTATAGCCTAGCCACATGCAAATAATATATGAACTGAACCCAAGAAATAATTATAAAATGTTTATATTTTTGTATGCGTAAATATCACCCTGTATAACATGGTGTAATAACATGGTACCTATATCTAAATAACTTATCTAATTATTTAGAAGAAATTTCTTTTTGTCTAATGTTACCGGGTTAAAAGTTTTTGTAATTGTTGGTCTACTTTTGAAAATTAGTGGTATGTTGGTGTTCTACTCTGTAGTGGCATAATAAAGGATAGGTAATAATAGAGTAAGACATACTTGCAAATAGCGGCGTAAGCGCTACTCGTCTCTAACCATAGTAGTGTACCATGTGTAACGCATCCATTCCTGATATGTAGAGTATTCAATAAAAATGAGAGTATATGGGTTAGTATCATCAAATTTCAAATTTTGGGAATTTATTGATTGGATTGGTTTGGAAATCGTTAGGGAGGATTAGGGAGTGAAGTTTCGAGGTTTGGGAGTAATTAGTTTGACCGCAAAATAATATAGAAGTTTAGTACATAACCTCAGTTTTCAGTTTCCTGGCGGTGTACTTTGTAACATCAAAAGTAAACTCCCTAACCCTCGCTTAAAATATCCTAAGACTTTATGAAGATATAGGACCAATTTATGAACAGTAAAGGCTTTAAATAATTATTTAGGTAAAATTATACACTCCCATGCATTAAAGGAGGATTTTAATATTGATTTGCGGTCAAACAAATATACTCCCTTGCAGTGGCGGACTGGGTCCAAAAATATTGGTTGCCAGGAAGCCAGGATGGGGCCCACATTTTTTTACTTTATCATACGCAGTATGTAAAGTATTGTAATCATGCCAAAAAAATTTTTTGAGATTTTAGCGGAAATATGTCTTTTTGAGTCCCCTGAACATTTTTGACCAAGGTTCAAAAAAATGTCTGTGTGTGTGTGTGTGTGTGTGTATGTGTGTGTGTACCCGTTTTTTGTGGCGACGATTCCGGGGAAACTACTAAAGGTATCGGGACAAAACTTCATATTTAGAAGTTTCATAACCAAACTTCTGTTGAAAAGGGTCCAAAGGAACTGGTGGTTTACTCTTAGCATTTTTTTGTAAATGAGCTATTTGTGTAATGTCGTCAAAATAGTTAAATAATAAATTAAAGGAGAGGAAATTTTCTATAATTTATGTATATGACATTTTTTGGTAGGATTTATAGTTTAGCTGCATGAGCAAATTCTATTTCATCGAGATCGGTCGTACTGCTTTAAAACTAGTAGCCAGGATATGTCAGATTTTTTGATTCTAATGACAGTAGCTAGTGTCAAACGCTAATGTTTTGAAAATACTACTGTCAATATAGGCTGCGTTCGGATATTGCACACCGTTACACTTTTTACACCCAATAACACGTAAGTATCATTTTGACGGTCTACCCGATGTCAACGGAGTACAATATCCGAACGCAGCTTTATTAGACATATGTGTCTAGTTCTACTAGTTTTATTTTAATGCAGACATGGCCGATCTCGATCAAATAGAATCTCATGCAGCTAAAAAATTAGTTTTATATATAGTATGATAAAGTCATGTGCCTGGCCACATCAGATTTTTTGTTCATGCTGCCGGTATATACATATAACAGATGTCCCACTTTTTTTCCCGCAAAATTATTTTTAGAAAGCAAATGTCATTCTGAATAAATTTTTTATAGGACTTATTTGTTTTCTCAATTCCTTGAAAAGTTTCAGCCGTTTGAACACACCCACTACACCTTACAACGATAGAAAGTAAATAAATTTAAATAAAAATATTTAAAAGAAAATCGACATTAATTGAATAAAAATGAACCAAAAAATTCATATGAAGCTTTCTATTATTTTTTTTCTAGAAAACAAATGTCATTTTGAGTAAAAAGTATCATATGGACTTATTGGTTTTCTTATTGGTTTTGCTTAAGAAGTTAGAGCCGGGTAAAATACGGTTTTGTTAATAACTCAAACGGTTGTAACTTTGTTATAAATTGAAAAAATAATAAGTCGATATGAAACGTTTTACACAGTATCTCATTTACTATACAGGAGAAAAAATTGAAAAATGAAAGAGTTACAAAAAAGACTTACAAAAATATTATGAAATAGAATGTTCGACTAAATATTATGGAGGTAAAGTAAAACTGTGTTTGGTGTACAATAGTTTTAATAATATAAAAAAAAATAATATTCAAAGAAAATAAATAGTATTCTTACAAATAAACAAACATAAAAATATTAAAAATATATCATAAATGTATATTTATCGATCTTATATATCTTTCAGCTTTCCTAAAATGTCTAACTCGGTGGTCTATCGTCAACAGCTAAAAATATATTAAGCATCTAATGTTACATTAGTAACTTATGCACAATATTCCCAAATTACTATTAAATATCCGATTGTTCGATGAAATCCAACAATCTCTCAATTATAATAATTCTTCTTTTCATGCAGCAGCTTTTAGTAATAGCATTTTGCAAGTTTGATTTATACAAACATATAATTTTTGATATTTATTTTCTTCAAAGATTAAGAATTAGTAATTTATGTATCAATCTAAAATTGTTTAAATAATACTTATCAAAGACATTAAATTGTTCATGGTGGTCCAACGCATTGGAAAACTAGACGCCTGATTTAATCGGATTTGATTTGTGACTCTGAAGACATATTGAGGAAAACATTTATGGGAATATTACAACTACCTACGATAGCAAACATGAAGAATAGAAATAAGGAGGCGTCAAAATGTTTTTGTGGAAACCATGGAAAATGTAATATTTCCACCAAGGATTTCCACCGAGAATTTGAAGCAAGACTGAAACGCATTGACCTGAGAGGGTTGATATGTGCACTATTGACAATCGTACTGAAATAATAATTATTTATTCAGTTTACAATTATCCATTTATTTAGTTAATTATTCTTATGAGAGTACAGAAATGTTTGGATGTCTGAAGAACACCACATTGCTACCAAAGCACTCCTTGTTTTTGTTATCAGTAGTAACTGGAACATCCCTATAAACTTATTCCTTAACATGTCCCGAAATAAATAAATTGAACAGGCGATTTAGCTGGCTAAGGCGTTAGACCACTACAACCAACCCAAGGATCCATTAAAATTCTTTAAATAATTTAGAATATTACGTAAATAAATAATAAAAATTTTAAATAAGTTTCGACTGGTACTAATAAAACTAATTCTTGGATGATCATAAATTGTTCGTTTGTGTAACTCATAGTAGCAGTTTTCAATGACTAAATGTTGCTGCAGAAGAATCTTTACATTTGTGCGATTGCTGAATTTCGTCGTGACAACTAGATATTTTATATTAATTTATGAAATATTTTGCATGCGTATAAATGTTATATTAGATGCTTAATAACTTTTAGCTGTTGACGATAGACTTACCGAGTTAGACATTTTAGGAAAGTTGATTTATCGATCTTTCGATGTCAAGATATACAGGGCTGTTCCATTTAAAATTCTTAAGTTATTTGACATTTAGCAAATCTCCAGTTATTCAGGATAAGTCATATTTGAATCGCAAATGAATAATAGCTGTAAAAAAATGCGATACTTTTACTATGCAAAATGAGTTCTTTTATTTCTTTATTCTTGTTAGTTACCTTAGAATAATTTTTTGAAAATGCTCATTTTTGACAAACATTTCTCAATATCTCAGAAACAGTTGATAATAGCCTAATACAAATTGATGTCATAACAATTAGGCTAAAAATGTTCATCAAAAATTGCAATAATATACCTAGTGTTCATTTAAACAAACATAAGTTTGTTGGTACGTTATTGTGGACACCCTGTAAGCATGCCAATATTTTCTGGCTGTAGGGCGAATGATTATCTATAACTTTTATAACACCCTGTACATCAATTTTATGATATCTTCGAAAGTGAAAAAGATATATTACTTTTTATATCATTGATCAACACAAAAATGCGCAACTTTGTTTCTAATATTTTTTTCTATATTCATGTTTTTTTTTTAATTTATTTTGTTTTAAATTACATATTGTATTTTATAAATAAATTTTATTTTATTTTTATTGCATGTATAAAAGAACATTCTGTACAAGTGATTCATTTTTATACCCAAGTAAAATTTTATTTATTTGATTTATTTTGGTCCCTTTCATATGTTCAGCCAATATTCCATAATGTTTTCCTATATCAATTATCCGATTAAGTTTTAATTTTGTTCATCATAGCATTGATTTTTCTATTTTTAATGTTTCTTGGTAAAAACTACCACATCATGCCATAATAATTCTGTACTCTGTGACGTATTGGTATTTCAATTTCGGATGAATAATATTTTTGCCAGAAACTGGTCAATAAAATTTTTAGAAAAACTTGTATTTTTATGAAATTTAAACGTCTATTAAAAAATATCAAGTTCGATTAGTAATAGATTTTAAGTTCTCTTAACAAGGGCCTTTTGGAGAATTTTCATTGTTTCCCAAAGTGGATTTCTTAAAACTCACCATGCAGTTTTCTTATGTGGTTCATATTTATTGCCAAACATAAATATAAATTCTTACCGAATTTATTGCAAATAGGTGGGGCCCTCTTATTGCCTGATATCTTTTCGTGCGGCGGTCCAGTGATAATTTCAGTATAAATAAATGTATTATTAATATTATCAACATATTGTCTTAAGGGGGGGCCACTTGCCATCGGGCAACCTGGCATTATGGCCAGTCCGCCACTGCTCCCTTGCATTAAAAGTGGACTTTTTAATTCTGCCTAACGATTTGGATTCGATGCGGAAGTACTATCAATTTATAGAAAATGAAGCCGACATTAGTTATGACGACCTCTGTACTCAAAATAAGTTATGGATTTGTGGTCAAATTATGAGCTCCCTGATATCAAAAATAGAATTTTTAATCCTCCCTCATCATATTCTAACGGTTTTGTGAAGAAATGCCCCAAATTATCGCAAAATACAACCGATGTTGTAACTTTCCGCCAAGAAACTGAAAGTGAGGCGATTAGTTTAACCGCAAACGATTCCTAAACCATTGGCATCCAAATAGACAAAATTAAAAAGTGGGAGGCTAACTTGACACAGTGTGAATGGATACATCAATTTTAGGTATCAGTGGATTGGACCCTGACTGGAGAGTGATTCGACCGTAAACCAAACGTCTGCTCTGGACACGGCTTTACAATTAGTAACAGCTCTTTTAAGCATTTACTAACCTTTACTAGGGATATACTTGCATGTCAAGCATTACTTACGACCAAAAGTATTTAGTTATTCACTTGGTAGAAAATGTTTTACTTAAATGTCTACAATTAAAAACATTTTATCGAGTTTATTCTGATTTTATTGTCTTATGAGCATTGACGCAGTCCAATGGTGAAAAATATTTACGTTTAAGATACCCGGAGCTGGTTGCACACTTTTCATATTTGTTATGCATAGTTCGTAAACTTTGTAACGTACGATGAAACTTTAAGAAACCTTTCTGTACAATATCCTGCATATAAAAGTTTAGAACGCAACTATTATGAAATGCGTTTATAATATTGTGCCACGTTTGAAACTTGCCAACCTGGCCGAAATGCACTTTTGTTACAATATAGCTGAAAATTGACAAATATCGAAAACAAATTCCTTAATTAATGCATTCTTATTGTAAATCTATTTGAAAAACAACAATAATAGACAGCTAAAATATTCCGTCGAGAAAAGAGATATAGCAAATGCTATAGGAGTTACTAAACGATATAGTCTACCGGAAGTGTTTTGTAGATTCGGAATCCTTGTGTTAATAGGCATGGATATGAAATTTTTTCGGTGTATTTTTTTACTTTTCAAAAACTACTTTAGATGGTAGCACATAAAAAATAGAATGGTTTTTACCTATGAGATTAGTTTGAATTATTATTTATGGTTTTAACGTGATTTGAAATCTACGATTTAGAAACCAATATTTTTTTCCAAGACACCACTGACTTTATGGTTTATTTCATGTTTTCTAAGTCCTATACTACTAAGGGCCGATATATTCACCTATCGTCAAAGTTGTCGTTAGCCAACGAACAGATTACGCTAACGTTCGCGTTAAAAATGATTCTGTCTTTTCACCGATCTGTAAGTTATCGTCAGGCAACGAGGACGTAAACATCGCTAACGAATGTTTTTCGGCAGTATAGTATCAAATGTCGGTAAAAAAGGTGTACTAAATCAACACTTGGATCATAACTTGGACTAATTGCCGCTAGATGTAGCGCCGTAAATGACATTGATAGACATTGGCAAAACGTAACCAAAATTCATTCGCACCCATTTCTAACCGCATCAATTAAAAAAGACGACCAAAAGTTAAAAAAAAAATGGTATGAAGGACGAATTCAGCAAATTCGGCCATATTAACTAAATAATGACTTCAATTAATACAGTACCTCGTACGTACGTAAATATTTGTCAGTTTGACTTTTTGTTTGACATTCAGCACATGCTCTGTGACCAATCAAAGTGTTCGTCATTAGTTTACGGCAGGTTCATTCGATCGCTAAATAAATTTGATCGTTAAGCGTATTTATCCGGTCGGTAATGTTAACGACAGGTGAATAGACACATTTTTACCATTTATCTTGTCGTTTAGATGACGAACAGTTTCACGATAGGTGAATATATCGGCCCTAAAGTGCGCTATACTTGCTAATATAATTATTTTGTGATCTAGTAACATTCCGTATCTATATTGTAAATTGAGAATCAGAATGTGAATAATCAGACTAAACTTAATAGTATCGTAAATATCCTTGATCTCTTAAAACTTTTGTACGTATTTTATCGTTCCCTGGAGGTACGTGAAACACCTGGGGCAGATAGTGTGAAGGTTATTACAGGGATACGAGATTCCTCGGCATAAATCCCCTAAACCCTTAATTAACGGATGGCCAAATACAAGATTTAGCAATTCCGTAATGCAACGCATTGCCAACCAACCATATCCGCTACTCTTATCCCTAATAGCGCGCAATCCAGGGCATATGGAAGTACGACCGTTTGTTTTTCATTTAAGCGAAACTTTTTTGATTCGAGATTTTTCGTAGCTATCAAACAAGAAGTCTACCTGAGGAAAATGTGAGAAATGATAGACTTCAGTCTCATCATCTTAAAAAAAAACAATCAAAATTAGCATTACGTTTTGTGATAAGAAAAAACGGGAAAATGCCTATTTTTTGCCTAAGTGTAGTTTTTTAAATATAATAATACTGTATTTTAATTATCTCATAATATATGGAGCTACAATTTATTTTGCAGACCAATAAATGGAGTTCTTACTAGTGGTGCCAAACTATACTCTTTTTTAAATGTTGTAAATCAAAAGCACTAAAACTTGTATAGCTTATTTATTCAATAAATTTTCCATGTTCAGTTGAAAACACAAAACATACATAATGTATCGAAATTGATCATCACATGAATAGAAAATAAAAAGTTCTTGATCTCTACACTTTATTGTGCTTTATCATATATTACCCAATATCATCAAGTATGGAAGGACTGGACGAATTTGTCGACAACACAAAACATAAGTACAATATCGTTATTTAGAGGTTGTTCCCCTTGGAGTAAAACTTTTTGCACTTATATATGACTACCCCAACTAATTACCTATAATTTGGTGTATGATGAAAAATTATACAGCAATTCTTAAAAAGTTATAAATATTTTGTTAACGCAGGCAACCAAAATATCAATTTCCTCCAGTCGGTGATCTGCATAATATCGTAATTTGGGGGCTTCTCAGCACTGATCAACATCTAAGAGTCAAATCCCTAATTAATTATCTACAATTTGGTATATGAAAGGAAGATATCAAAAATTTTTGTATACATTGTTTGTAGAAGCTGTAATAATTTTAATGGGCCGTCATTTCAGTAATTTCGTTAAAATAGTTAAATAGTAAAAAAATTAAAGTAGAGGAAATTTTGTATAATTTATGTCTATAAATTTTTTTGGTAAAATTAATAGTATAGCTGCATGAACAAATTCTATTCGATCGAGATCGGTCGGGTCCGCAATAATATAAAACTAGTTAACCAGGTTTTGATAGCTAAACTATTAATTTTATATGTAGTATGATAGAGTCATGTGCCTGGCCACATCAGATTTTCTATATACAAAACCCAAGAAGTTTTTGAGATATTCAGTTTTTTCAGTCAAAAACTGTTTTTTTTTCAAAAATAATTTCTGTGGTGAAAAATTATCGTACAGAGTTCTTCTGGTGCCCTTAATAATAAACGTCACTATAAATTGTTCAGTAATTGTTCATAATTTGTTTAAAATTTCAAGACATTTCTAAAGCTGATTACTCATTTCTACAGTAATGCTATTAACATTAAATTAGAATAATAAAGCTTCACAGGAGTAAGCAAAATAGTCATTTTTTGTCTTGGAATCAAAAACTATCCAATACAAAAGTGGTTGATCATAACAAAAAAATCTGTAATTTGAGACCTTCCGAGAAAAATGCAAGAAAACCTTTTTTTAGTACTATTTACTTTTAACTTACGCATAAACCATTTCTTGTAATTGCGAAACAAGTTGTAAAAGTAATCGATGCGGATGTGAGAAACACATCTGCACTGTACGGACGACCATCCACAAAATTTCAGGAAAATTGTTTAAACATAGAAATAATAGTGCGAGATTGAAGTGACTTACAAGACAGTTTCTCTAGAATGGTAAAGCCGAGTGTATTGCCAGCTGAAGAATTCAGTGATTTTGAAGAAACGTTTCAAGAAGATGAAGAAGAAACATATTCCAGCCAAGCATCGGATGACGATGAAGAGCAAGAAATTTTGCGAAAAAAGCAAAGATTGGCAAAGTAATTTTTTTTCTGTACATATGCAAATATATATTGAAAAAATTACTAAAGTTTCCAGTCAAATAATAAATAACTGTTTGTACTGTATTGATGTTATCACACTTTTCACTAGTTTTCAACAAACTATCTATATTATATTTACCGATGTACAAAAAAAGAAAAAAATAATAATAAATAATATCATATGCCAATCTTTGTTTTTTCGCAAATTTTCTTGCTCTTCGTCATCCGATGCTTGGTTGGAATATGTTTATTCTTCATTATCTTTAAACGTTTCTTGAAGATCACTAAACTCTTGAGCTGGCAAATCATTTTCTAGGCTCAAGCAAAGACTCGGCTGCTCCATTTTAGTGGAACAGCCTAGTAAAGTCACTTAAATCTTGCACTATTTTTTTCTATGTTTGAACAAATTTCTTGACATTTTACGCATAATCTGTACAGTGCAGTCCGTGTTTCCCATATCCGCATCGATTACTTCCACAACTTATTTCGCAATTGCAAGAATTTCGCATAAACAAGGCGAAAATTAAAAGTAAAAAATACTTATAGTGCTTTCTTTTGGTAAAACTCGGGCGCAGCAGTGCACCATTTCCAATAAAAAACTCCTGTCTACAATTAATTTTTTTACGTATTTCGAAAGTAGAAGTATTGTGCTACAAAACGTCTATTCTGATTTTGCGTTAAAATGTTGCGAAATAGGTGACAAATGCTTGCAAACATGACCGAAAACTGCCGCGCGCTCCAACGCGGTCGAGTAGTGAGGGCAGGCGGCGACGCGACGCGGGAAGCTCGCAGCGCCATTGTATTATTATAGATACGCGCTCCCCCGCGTCGAACGCCTACCCCACTACACGACCGGTTTAGAGCGCGCGGCAATTTTCGGTCATGTTTGCAAGAACTTTTCACCTATTTCGCAACATTTTACCGCAAAATCAGAATAGACGTTTTGTAGCACAATACTTCTCCTTTCAAAATACGTAAAAAAGAATAAAATTGGACCACCGCCGACGCATCCAGGCTCGCCGAAACATATCGCATAAAAATATTCAAATCGCAATTGTGCAAAAACTAATCATCGGACAACACTTGGGTTATCCACATTCAAAGTACCTATCAATCGCTACTTTCACGCGAAGCCTACAGCTTTGAAAATGGCGGAGATATAAATGTATGAAAAAAATGCAGATTTTTCCGGTTTTTCCGAATTTCCTCCGCTAATATTAATTGAATCGAGTCCGTGCAGGGTTCATTTTTTTTTTTTCGTCTTTTCATTCTCTACAATTCGTCTGTGGAAAGCATCAAGATTGCTCCATCGGTTCAGTGTTTACAAGCGAAAAAACGAAAGAAAAACACGATTTATTGAGGTTTTTGTTTATAACAAATTAAGAAATGATGTTTGCGAGTAGGAAACACATCACAATACATCTACGGACTGTTCCACGTGACCTGGGACCGTCGGCTTCCTGCTAGTATTTTTGTCACGAATTCAGTTATTTTCTGCTCTATTGCCTGGCCTAATAAGCCAGCGAACTTTCATCAGTGCGGGTTATGTTTCCATAGATATTAGATATACGTAGCTACATAACGATGAATGCATGTACTTGCCAGTCGTAGATAACTATATTTATTGCTAATACCATGGTGTTTAATAAACAAATTAAAGTTTTACACAAACAAAGAAGCAATGTTATGGCCTGGTTTATTTCTATGTGATTTTGAAAATTTTTATAGTAAAATAAAGCCTAGATCAAATGATGAAGATGATGAAAGTAATAAAAAATGAAATTTAGTCTATAACATGTTGATGAAAGAAGCGAATGATAAACCAGGAAGACAGGACAATTACAAAGATTGTCTACTTAAATTTGAACTAAGTATTTCGGATATCGCACCCAACGTGCTTTCAGCTACAGCCTCAGAGATTCGAAATAAGGCAGTTTAATCCGCACCAAAACAACAAATATAAAGCGATTGTTCCTTAAAACAAACAAAACAAAAACCGACAGATAGGTTTAAACTTTTTTGTCAGTGTTTTGTCTGGTCAGAATAGGCATTTCGTGACAGTTACATTTAAATTATTGACCAATTTGAATCTTACAAGAGTTACCATTTTCCGGAAAACAGTACCTATGTATTTAACAAGAATTGTTGAAAATAAGCAATCAAAAAAGTTCAGACACCATTAAGAGTTTAAAAGACTTCCCTTTCTGTTTGAAGTCATTTCAAACTTGCCTCCATGAGTAGGTTTGTTTCTTGTAGATTATTGCGAGAGGCGAACGAATTGTCGTAGTAATGGTGTAATTAAAAGAACGAACGTGGAGATAATGGAAAAGGGGAAGAATAGGTTGTGTAAAAATTACTTAGGTGTCCGACTGTTTTCCACTTGCCCGTTTCTTTTTCCTCTGGGCAAAAAAAAATAATTACCGGATTCTGGTCAAAGTTTCCCTATTTTGTCAACATCTTGGTTCCGGAAAGTTTCCGGCCTGATGTTCTAACCATTATTTTCTACATAAATTATATAGGTGTTGAAAAATATGTAAAATGTAGACACTAATAGACTTTGTATTATCAATTAAAGTTAGTATCATAAAGATCCACGTTAGATTTTTTGATGTTTCAGTTCAATTTCCTTAATAAACAGTGGATGAAAAATAAACGGTATAAGACGGTTATTATCGTATGATCAATAGAAAGCAAGATAGTGTTAAAAACCAAGTCGGTGATATTTTACCGTAAACAGCTGGCAATATAGACACGATATCGGTGGATACTTTTTGCAAGTTAAGTATTTGTATTGTCCAACCAGATGTGTGTGCAAAAATCCTGCTGGGGTAAATTTCTTCCGACGTGAATAGCTTAAGTTGTCTAATTTTACTGGGCTATATTCTTAGCGTTGAAGAGTTCAGACATACACTTGTATAAGAGGGTGTATGAAAAAAAAATTTTCCTTTCGAAATTCTAAATTTCGGGTTGATAAAAACTTGTCCCTATGGAACCACATATACCACAAAAAAAATTACCCAATTAAAAAATATTTAGGTCGCCCGTATGAGGCCTAAAGTTTCTATTTTATAATTTTATATTTTTTTTTAAATTCGAATTTTTCCATATTTTTTTTAAATGATAGATGAAGTGTTTTTTCTGAAGTTTAGCAAGAAGGTGTGAAATTTACGTCTAAAAAATATCTATATTACAATGCAATATTTAGATCGCCCGCAGTTTATTTAAATTCATTTCATTCGAGTTTTTAGAAAAATGACTTCTGCAATCAAATTTAAAAAAAAAAATCTGATGTGGCCAGGCACATGACTTTATCATACTATATAGAAAATTAATAGTTTAGCTGCATGAGATTCTATTTGATCGAGATCGGCTATGTCTGCATTAAAATAAAACTAGTAGAACTAGCCAGATATCTCGATTAAAGCTGCGTTCGGATATTGTACTCCGTTGACACCGGGTACACCGTCCAAATGACACTTACGTGTCATTGGGTGTAAAAAGTGTAACGGTGGTCAATATCCGAACGCAGCCTATATTGATAGTAGTATTTACAAAACATTAGCGTTTGACACTAGCTACTGTCATTAGAATCAAAAAATCTGACATATCCTGGCTACTAGTTTTAAAGCAGTACGACCGATCTCGTTGAAATAAAATTTGCTCATGCAGCTAAACTATAAATTCTACCAAAAAATGTCATATACATAATTTATAGAAAATTTCCTCTACCTTAATTTATTATTTAACTATTTTGACGACATTACACAAATAGAGGCTCATTTGCAAAATCTTCGAAAAGTGCTATGAGTAAACCACCAGTTCCTTTGGACCCTTTTCAACAGAAAGCTTTTCAGCTCTAAGTTTGGTTATGAAACTTCTAAATATGAAGTTTCGTCCCGATACCTTTAGTAGTTTCTCCGGAATCGTCGCCACAAAAACGGGTACACACACATACACACACACACACATACACACACACACACACACACACACACACACACACACACACACACACACACACACACACACACAGACATTTTTTTGTACCTTGGTCAAAAATGTTCAGGGGACCCAAAAAGACATTTCCGGTAAAATCTCAAAATTTTTTTTTGCACGATTACAATACTTTACATACCGCAGTATGTATGTATGATAAAGTAAAAATAAAAACTTACAAATTGCAACATACGTATCCTGTTTTTCGAATTTACTCTTTTTTATTACTTGTTTGACTGTTTTTACCGCGTTCTCCGCTGCACCATTGCTTTGCGGATGGTAAGGTGGAGAGAAAAGTTCTTTAATTCCACAACCCTTTAGGTCCAGGGCAACTTCTGTGGACGAAAAAGGGGATCCATTATCCGATACCACCACATCGAGTAACCCAAACCTAGCAAATAGTGATCGTAAAATATTGATAAGGTTAAATGCATTTGTTGATTTTAAATTAAAAACTTCTAACCATTTAGTATACGCGTCTGTAATTACTAAAAATTTTTCGTGTAATCTGTGTAATCGTGTAAGTGTAATCTTGACCAGCGCCTAGTCGCTAAAGGCCATGGCGATGATATCCTTTTTGGATTGATTACTGGCCGACCTACAAATTTCACAATTTGCACATACTATTTCAATGTCCTTGTCCAAATTTGGCCACCAGAAGTAACTTCTGGCTATAGATTTACATTTATTTACGCCTAGGTGACTTATATGCAATTCCTTTAATATTTCTGCCCTCAAACTTTTTGAAATTATTACGCGGTAACCCCAAAAAATGCCTCCCTGATCAACATGTAATTGCTCCTGTTTATAAAAATATGGCAGCAATTCTGCCGTGGTTTTTGACTTGTCTACCCAAGCGTTCATGCAGTAATCATAAACAAGTTTGAGTAGGGTATCATTTTGCGTATGTAATTTAATTTGTTTGTAGTCTAAGGGAAATTTTTCTTCTATATAATCAACTTGTTCCAATTTAGTCTTTGCTTGTGGCGATCTTGATAAGGCATCAGCTATTACATTATTTTCAGATTTAATAAATTTAATCTTGTATTGATATTATGACAGAATGATACTCCATCTTTGAAGTCGACTTGCCGCAAAAATGGGTATTCCTTTTTTGTCTCCTAAAATACTTATCATTGGCTTGTGATCACTTAATAATAGAAATGAACGGCCAAAAAGATACTGATGAAACTTTCGAACCCCAAAAATTATTGCTAATGCCTCTTTATCGATTTGTGAATAATTTTTCTCCGCGCTATTTAATCACCGGGATGCATAAGCTATTTGCCTTAATTGTCCATTTGGAAACTAGTGCGAAATTACAGCCCCAACCACATAAGAGCTGGCATCGCACGCTAAAACAAGGGGATAATCAGGATTAAAATGGACGAGCACTCTAGATGACATTAATTCCTTTTCTACTAGTTCAAAAGAATTCTGTTGTTCTCTTCCCCAATGAAATTTCACACATTTCCGCAGCAATTTGTGTAAAGGATTTAATTTCGCCAAATTCGATATAAATTTTGCGTAATAGTTTACCAACCCCAAAAATGCCCTTACTTCCGTTACTGATGTTGGCACTTTGCAGTTAGCTATGGCTTCGACTTTCTTAGGTGACGTATGAAGTCCTTCATCATATATTTTGAAACCCAAATACTCTACCTCACTTTTACCAAAACTACATTTAGATAACTGCAATCGTAATCCAAATTTGTCCAGTCGTTCAAATACTTTATCTAATAATTTTAAATGAGAAGCTCTATCTATCGAAGAGATCAGAATATCATCAAGAAAGATAGATATGCCCTCTATGTCAGAAAAAATACACTCAATTAAACGCTGAAAAATACCTGGGCTTGAAGCAACCCCATATGGGAGTCTATTATATTTAAACAAACCCTTATGCGTATTAATTACTACTAATTTCTTTGAGTCTTCATCCAATTCTATCTGAGAATATGCCTGAGAGAGATCAATCTTTGAAAAATACTTGCAATTTCGTAAATTAACCAACAATTCTTCGACTCTTGGTAAAGGATATTTGTCTATATGTAACTGGGGATTTAGTATGACTTTATAATCCCCACAAATTCTTGCCTGGCCATTTGCTTTCATCACAGGAACTATAGGCGTTGCCCATTCACTAAAATTTATCGGAGTTAAAATATTCCATTCCATTGATTTATTTAATTTGTCTTCAATTTTTGATTTAAGTGCAAACGGTACATGTCGCACTTTACAAAATGTAGGTACCGCATCGGGTTTCAATAGCAATTTAACCTTACCAACATCAAAATACCCTAATTCATTTTTAAAAACATTTGGAAATTTATGTTGCAAATTTTCTCCAATATCCCGGTTCTCTTTTGTAATTGTATTTATGTGTCCTACCTTGTCTAAAAAATTATTTAATTTTGCCATCCAATCTCGTCCCAGTAAAGGTGGACCTCCATTATCCACTACATATAACTTCAATTTTACATACTCAACATGATTAAATTTTACATCCAGTACTATGTACCCAAGAATTGTTATACTTTTACCATCGTATGATTTTAAACTGATATCGGCTTGATTTATATTTTTATTAAAAAAATGCCATTATTTGGGATATTCTTGAGGTTAATATGATCAGGTTTTTCCGAAAATGGGGTCATCATTGAAATTTTAAATGGCACCCTATATTCTTTGTGTGATATTTTCAATCAGGATGTCATTCTGAACACAAAAACCTATCGATCGTCAATTTTTATCACCAAGGCAACGCAAAAATAACTTTTTTGTGTTTTCTAGGTGGCTATGAATTGGTGAAAATAGTCGAAAATTGTCAAATAAACACTCACTAAATCGATTTTGGCCGACATTACATTACTGGCGGCCTGTAGCGTGATTTAATTGGTTTTTGGCCAGTGAGTAATTTTTTTCACTGGTACCCAATTGCCACACCCTGATTATAAACATTTCCAAATGACAAGAAAATGGTAATTTAATTAAATTAATTAGTTTTTAAATTAATTATTTTTTCGAATTTCGAAAAAAACGTTCTTTCGATACACACTTTTGTATAGCGAGGGAAATAATATCCGGGTATAACATCCTATATGCGACGGTGGAAATGACATTTCAAAGGACGTTTGCTGGAGTCAGCTGATGCATTTATTTCTGAATTTAATTTAATGTAATACACCGCTGGAGCTGCATGGAGACTGAGAGGCCAAATTTGCGTGAATCGTCATCCAATCAGGGCCACTTTGTACGGAAAGTAACTTAGGGCAATTTAATATCAACTTTTAGGTCCGCCGAGGAAAATGTTATCATCGGCGCAATAACTTTTCGGCACCCGAAAAACGGACATCCTGAAGTCCCGTCGCCCTACGGAGCCGAAGGCGCTCGAAGCTCTTTTCTGTTAATCTTGTGAACTAATTCGATATTAAGATTATTCAAAGGCTGCGGTAATTTGTCGATTTTAGAAATTGCATTGTAACGGTGAACAAATTCGCAGCGTTTCTCAAATGCTTGAGTATGAGCTATACGGGAGACTCAGGCCATAGGTACGCGTGATTATTTATCTTTTATTTATGACGCTAGACGAATGCAATTTTGTGAATTTCTGGGATAGTCTTGAGGCTGGTATTTCTTCCGCTTTTTTTCGAAAGTTACTGCATCACTGAAATTTTATATAGCACCTTATATTGTTTGTGTCATATTTTCAATCAGGATGACATGCTGAACACAAAAACATACCGATCAATACCGATCATAAATTTTTATCACCAAGGCAACAAAAAAATACCTTTTTTGTTGGTTGATCTATGTGACTATGAATTGGTGAAAATACACTGCGCGTCAGAGAAAACGGGCCACCCAAAAACAAATTTCCCAATAAATTTCGAAATTCTCCAATTTTTGCTTATAACGTTTTCTATTGGTACAACTCGGGCGCATCAGTGCACAATGTAAAAGTTAAAAAAAAAATGTTAAATAGTAAAAGAGCCAGTAGGCCACAAAACGGAAAGGCGACGGGAGAAATGTTGGGAGATGTCGCTGCAGGAAGTATGCCCTTCAGGCGAGGCCGTGCAGCGGGGTGGTGGTGGGTTCTTTCCCTCCCCTCGCCTGTAAAAAAAAAAAGTGCACAATGTATGCATTCTGTTGGTTGCCCTCGCAGAGTGTTTCGTGTTCTGTTGAAAAACCAACAGTGCAACAAAATCTGCACTCGGTGAACATTTTTCTCCATGAGCTCCGAGAGCTCGTGTTGGCGACTGGAATATGGCTCCAATGTGTTCTATTGGAATCGCACTCGCTTGCCCTACACTCATGAAAAATTGCACCAGTGCGCTCGAGCTAGTGGGTAGTGCCCCCGAGTTTTACCAAAAGAAAACACTGAGTTTCCGTTCGTATCTCATGAAAACGTCGGACGATATGCTAAAAGAATTACTGAGTCAATAATTGCAATAAAAACAAGCAAAATTGAAAAAGGTGGATAATTACGAACATTTTTCGGGTGGCCCGTTTTCTCTGACGCGCAGTGTAGTTGCAAATTGTCAAATAAACACCAACTAAATTGATTTTGCCCGATATTGTATTACTGGCGCCCTCTAGCGTGATTTAACTAGTTTTTTTTCTACCGAGTAGTGATTTTATCCCCGACAATTCGCCAGAAAATATTATTTCGATAACATTGACATCAAATGCATGGTATTTTGCTGAAAATCCTGACGAGAAAATGTCTATCAAAGCAGGGAAGTAGAAAAGAAATATTGGGTTAATGAACACCGTGATTGTAACCGCAAGTATTTTCCAACGAATAATCAGGATGTACCCATGAAGTACACGGGCAAACATGACTCATTGGCCGAAAACCAATTAAATTACGCTAGAGGGCCTCAGTAATACAAAATCGGCCAAAATCGATTTAGTTAGTGTTTATTTGACAATTTTCGACTACTTTTTGAAAATGAAACTTTCATTTTTCTTATAGGCGTCGTATTGGTTTTATACATATATTTGGAAATGTTTAGTAGAATTAAGATGGTAAAATTTACAAAGAAATGCTATTATTTGAGAATCTCCAAAAATCGCATGGTGAAATGGAAAATACAATTTGTAAAACCTTAAACCCATATGTTAACTGTTCGTAATTTTTCAGAATTTAATTATTTGTAGCCGTGTTAAAAGTCGTTGTGTGGAATTTAATTAAGTACCTGCTTTTGATTTAGGGGAGAAACGTCCGCAGAGATCATGTTTTGAGAAAAGACAATAAAAAAATTTCTGCATAAACAAAAAACTTAAGTCTAAATTACACTAGAATTACATTTATATTAAATACTAATTCATCACTTTTTAAAGAAAAAGAGGATTTTAGATTTTAGATATTATTTTATTAAGTTTAATTAGGTCCTTGTTACCTACACAAAGAAAAACTTGAGACCTTCCAGAAAATGTAGATAGTTAGCTAGACTCCTTATTCTCTCTCCTACCCATTATTTCCCCTACACGCTAAGTTCTAAATAACCAGGGATCTTATAGTGATAGTCCATGACGTAAAGTTAATATTGGCGTTTAAAAATAGTTTAAAGAAGTAAGTCCTTGAGACATGACGGTGTGTATTACCTGCTGAAAAAAGTATGTAACACAGCGCTGTTATATTGCCTTAAAGAACATCAAAGGGGGCTTACTTCTACAGGCAATACCATCACTCAGAACTGCTACTTTCTGCACGTTTCCTTAGATCGAAACATATTGCAAATTACCTGGGACACAAGACGAGTCCAGTCATTTAAATTACAAAAGCAGGTAATCTGTTATATAATTTGCAGCAATCACGATTCTTCTAAGAGCACAACTTCATTTAACCATTATAAATGTCTAAAGTTAACTTATGGTACCCTAAGTTTTTCGACATGATATTTCCAGGTATTACATGCCAATATGTACAATATTTACATGTCAGGGTTACAACTTCAAAATAACTATTGTTCAGAATTGTCTTATTTAATAAGTCGGTGGGATAGTTTTACCGTCCGACTGGTGGTATAGGTATTCAAAACCTTACTTGGGGACTATTATGTTTAATAAAACAGTGATTGTCTTCAAATATGTGTTCCACTACAAAATCTGTACAAAACTGATATTTTTTGGTGCTTTCAGGAATATTTACGGCAGAGTCGCGAGCAGCAGTTGAACGAAATCGGAAAACAGGAACAGTTCGAGAAGAAGGTCTCAAAACTGGGCAGATCACGTTCAAACAGCACCCAAAGTTCAGATTCCCAAAGGTATACCGGCGCAAACGCGATGGTGAACACGCCATGTTACGTTCCCGGAGAATTACTACCCATCATCATCAGAAACGAGAGGACCAACGGTGACGCATACAATCAAACGACCACCTTCGACGAGGAAGCACCTCAACCAGAGATGTGCGACAGTGCTTGTCAGACAAGGGAGAGTCTCTTCCATCCTTACAATTCAGAGCATAGTACTCCAAACCACAGCATAGGGTCGGCGAATTCCAAGCCCAGTCCTCCAGCACCTTTCAGCACGTTCGGCTACAAGAAGGAAGGAAAATATCGGGCAGAAGCAAAAATCGAGATAGAGAAGAGCAAACACGAGGAGAAGAGAAGGCCGTACAGTGTGCAGACGACCAAGTCGGCCCCTGACGTCATAGTGACGCACTGACAAACAAGTACTGCCGAGTGGGAGCCCTACAAGCGGCGGCAACCTCGGCATTTCCTGAGGACCTCCTGTAGACCCGTCGCCGTCGATAGGACCGTCGAGACTCAAACCGAGGACGACCTCGACACGTGATATAAGTGTTTTTATGAAGTCTTAGCGACCTTCCGTGATTTGGACGCGTTTTTAACCGTTTTCTAATTATGACTCTTCGCCGTAGACGAGACTTGAGAGTGGTGTGTTTATTACCATGCGGTGATGTGGTGTCTTGGCTTCTTTTATCTTGTAAAGTCGATTTTATACTTCTCATTTTTATGTATCCTCACCTTTCATCCATCCTCTTCGTTCAATCCTGTAATGCTAACTTGTTTGATATAGTTCAATTGGCAGTCAGCATATCTCTTTACCTTCCTCATAATTAAATTTTTCATCTATCGTGGCGGCAAAGTCATCAACAGATATTAAATTGGAACGAATTATGTTACAGATGCCTTTCTTTATGTAGCAAATACCAAAAATAAGTATATGACCGTTATTAGCGAAGAGGACCCTATTATGACATATCACAGAAGTAATTTCTGGACCGAT
This sequence comes from Aphodius sticticus, assembly GCA_963966075.1. Lineage (NCBI taxonomy): Eukaryota > Metazoa > Arthropoda > Insecta > Coleoptera > Scarabaeidae > Aphodius > Aphodius sticticus. The sequence continues at coordinate 29,353,372 of OZ014507.1, forward strand.
TTGAATATTAAAAATAATAACTCCGATTTTGATTAGGTACTCTTTTTTAACATGTTTGTTATATTACATAGTTTGAAATCAGAAACATATAGGATATATTGGATTATTTAATTTTAGAGTAAAATAGTTCAAATATAAGGTGTTGTTGTTTTGTAGTGATTATTTGGAGTTCTTACAGATAATAGCTATTAACAATTTGTTTTTGCATTGTATCATATTTTTGCTCATTGTCCATTCTTAAGAGAGTTCATGCGAAGTATTAGAAACCTGTTATACATTTGTTACGTATTACGGTCGAAAAAATAAACACAAAATTATTTAATGACTGCTTTGTATTTGTTACAAAAATATGCTTCAAAAATATGATTTGGCTTGTTTAGTGAATAGAAAATCGTTTTCTAAGCAGCTCCATAAATGCACGATTTATTACAGTGAATCAAACAAGTTCATTATAGCTAATCAAACATACAAAAATAAAAAAAAAACATTCTACACTCAAGATCCGTCAGTGTCAAATTACATAAATTGTTTTAAAATGTCAGAAGACGGAGTCGAAAATAATCTATGTTGACGCCATCAATATTTTCAATGGAAGTGGTATAAATTAACTATTTTAAGGTGATTCCAGGAAATGCAATCCCAAGGGTTTTGGTCTAGAACTCGACGAGGCCACCCTTGTGGACCTCCTTGGCCTATCCACCAATGGGGTATTCCGGTGTTTTTGAAATTGTCTATTTTTACAAAGTATGGGTGCTACTGTTTGCTACTTCACAAGTGAAATATCAAACATTGTTTTAAATTAAGAGAAATCGTTGTTTGAAGTTTGAATTAGGATTGGTCTTTGTGACGTCACAAAGACCGCTCCAAGTGAGCGACTTGACAACGTTGCTATATCTAGGGTGCACGTAGTAAATTTTTGTCTTCTGTTGTGTCAACGTTTAGAATCGCTCGTTTGTTGACACCTGCTTTGATTATTGAGGTTATATCAAACACTTGTTCAAAATGTATAAACTCCAACGTCGACATTGTTCTGTGCCGGGCTGTAACAGCAGTAGAACAGTAACTTCTGATAAGATTTTCTTTACATTGCCGACTAGCGAGATGAGAGATGTTTGGCTTCAAGTTTCAATGATCAAATCATCTCTCAAAAAAGTTACCTTTATTCGTTGTCAAACAACAGGGTCGCCAACCGTCAACTTGGCCTATCAGCTGTTCGAGACCTGTCCGCTGTTGCCACCGCTACTAGGGATCGGTAATCATCGTGTATTTCCGAGGGTGGTCGGTGAATTCAAACGAAATGCACTTTTAATTGCAATTATCTCATAGAAAAACTAAATCAAAAAGCTCATAGCTTAACTTTATGAATCCTCATAAATTGTACAATAGGTTAAACCGAATATCTGCTTAAATTTTGACATGACCGGAATACCCTATTTGGATATGGCATGCTCCAAAAATTCATGAGCAACTGTGCTGAAATATGCTGGTGTACCATCATGCAAAAAATACATTTGCAACCGTAAACCATAAACAGCAACCACCCACACCAATTATTACGATGGAAGACTGAAACTAGATTTGAAGTTGGCGGCGACCATTTTCAACATTCTTTTCAAAAATATAACAATTTCTATTTCTTTACATAGCCACGTGGTATGGTACCAGTATAGTTTATCGTATTATTAAACATCTTATAACAGTTAAACTAAGCCGTTTTGGACATATGTTTATACGTTTGTCGCATATATTTAGAAACATCTGTGGACGTTTTATAGTCATCGTTATAGACTTTTATAGTCATCATATACCAGGAAACAGACCAGAAAATGACAGCTTTCGCTACAATAATATTATCAGGAAGCCGACGGTCCCAGGTCACGTGAAACAGTCCGTAGATGTATTGTGATGTGTTTTCGACTCGCAAATATCATTACTCAAAAAATCTTTTTTTTTTCGTTTTTCGCTTGTAGAGCTGAACCGATGAAGAAATCTTAATGCTGACGAATTGTAGAGAATGAAAAGTCGAAAAAAAAACCTACACGGACTCGATTGGTTTAATATTAACGGAAAAAATTCGAATTCGTTTTTTTTTAAATTCATATCTCCGCTATTTTCATGGCTGTAGCGCAGGCCTTTCTTGAGAAAGTAGCGATTGATGGGTACTTTGAGTGTGCACAACCCAGGCGCTGTCCGATGATTAGTTTTTGCACAATTGCGATTTGAATTCTTTTATGCTATATTTTTCGGCGAGTCTGGATGCGTCGGAGGTGGCCCGATTTTAATTTTGTTAACGTATTTCGAAAGAAGATGTATTGTGCTACGTCAATTCTGATTTTGCGTTAAAATGTTGTGAAATAGGTGAAAAATGCTTGCAAACATGACCGAAAATGCTCGCCCGCTCGAAAGCGGTCGAGTAGCGGGGGTAGGCGGCCGTCATATTTGTGCGCTGCGCGCTTGTATTACCCCTCGACGGCCGCCTACCTCCACTACTCGACCGCTTTCCATCGCGTGACCGTGTTTGAAATCATCTTTCACCTATTTCGCAACATTTTAACGCAAAATCAGAATTCACGTTTTGTAGCACAGTACTTCTACTTTCGAAATCCGTTAAAAAAATTAAAATCTGACCACCTCCGACGCATCCAAGCTCGCCGAAAGATATTGCATAAAAATCATTCAAATCGCAATTGTGCAAAAACTAATCATCGGAAACGCCTGGGTTGTGCACACTCAATGTACTCACCAATCGCTATTTTCTCGCGAATCCTGCGCTACAACTTTGAAAATGGCGGAGTTATGAATTTTCGAAAAACGCTGATTTTTCCGGTTTTTTCGAATTTTCTCCGTTAATATTACTCCAATCGAGTCCGTGTAGGGCTTATTTTTTTCGTCCTTTCATTCTCTACAATTCCTCTTAAAAGCTTTCATCTTAAAAGCTTCAAGATTGGTATATCGGTTCAGCTTTTACCTGCAAAAAACGAAAAAAAAGCACGATTTTTTTGTTCTTTGGTTTTTGTTCATAATAAATTAAGTAAGTCGAGTCGAAGACACATCATAATACATCTTCGGACTGTTTCACGTAACCTGGGACCGTCGGCTACCTGATACTATTTTTGTCACGAAAAAATCTCTATTGCCAGATCTATCAAAATAAAATTACGAAATCGCGATAAAATCTGAAACAATCTGATCAATTCAAGTATTAAATACATTTTCTATTTAAATGATGCACCGTCTTCCAAATATATATTTTATTTAAAATCAAACTCGCATATTATAAATTTTTATTGCAGTTTTTCATTGGCTATTTGAACATATCTTACATCTTGAGTAGAGTAAAAAGAGAAATGATAAATAAAGAAATTCCAAACGGTGAATATATTGCAAGTAATTATGTAGCACTTTGTTAATGGGTACGGACGCAAAGAAAAATACATACAATTAGGATTAGGTTAATTTCTTTTGAATTTCAAGAAAATAAGTGACGAAGAGAATAAATCGTGATCTAGTTTAATTATCTTTAATTAAACTGATGTAGTTGCGATTTTTTTGTGCTGCTCAATTTTGTACAAAGAAATTAGTAGAAATTGTAATTAAATATAATTATTATTAATATTTTTTAACATGTGATATATACTTATATCTTACTTATATCTTTGGATACTCATATCTTTGGATTCAAAAGAAAGGTAGGTTGTATCCTAAACTACCCCATCGTTTTATTGATCTTCGATTTAAAAAATTAAAACATTGAATTTCGTTAGGGTCCTCTTCTTTATACGTTTTGAAATTATATGCGCATTGAACAATGAGGTTTAGACGATGTTTAAAATCCATTCTTTTCTAATTTTCACATTCGCCTTATGGGTGCAAGACGTCGTTTTAAATTTGTTTAAAAACTTGATAAATTTCTATATGCGTGAAATAGGGCACATATATACACCACTTTGTAAAAGTTTTCCGGTCCCGTCTCCGTGGGTGAAATTGGTTTTCGTACCGTTGTAACGAATTTATAAACTTTTAAGTTTTAGGATAAATAACATCAGCGAGTTCCGGGGCGAAAGTTGCGCGGCCGATTCGTTCGCGACCGACTCAGTCGGCAAATTACGACAAAGAAACGAGTGAGGAAACAAAGGAATTGATGTACGCTAAAATATTCTTTAAGCAACGTTACCGCCGCAACAAATTTTCCGGAACGATGGACGCTGCGGACGCGATTTATTTTCTTCTTAAGACGACAAGAGCAGCCAAGACACCACGTCAGCGCGAATCTGTTTTCGAAAACTTAAAGAATACGTTGACGTTGAGAACCTTTGAATTTTGTGCGCACACAAAGGAAGATTTTATATTGTATTTGATCTACTGCCATTTTGTATGGTGTTACTGTATATATATGTTGAGGAAGTGTGAATATGGGTAACAGAATAAACGTATCTCAAAATGTGTGTGTTTTATTATATATTTGGTTAATTTAATTACTTTATTAATTTATTCTTAGAAACTACATTGTAACAAAGGAATGGCCTGGTTTACCTCAGGTAATGACCATAAGTGCCGTCTTAAAGCATGGTAGTCACCTGCCAGGGGCTAGGGTCAGTTTTTTTTGAAAAGCCTGTTTTTAAATTGAAAAACCCCGGTTTTAGAGATTTGAATTTACCTGTAAGAATAATGAGCTATTTGATAAATAACATTACTATGTTTACTTTGAAATAGAAAGTATTTATATTTATTATTTATTTATTTAATTTGCAAACTTAAATTGTGAGTACTATAATATTAGAACTTTGGATTTCGATCAGCCATACTCAACCTCAGCGCCGCGCTATACGGTTCTGGTCTAGAATAGATACTAGACTCCGGTTACTATTAATATAATTATTATTATTATTATTATATAATATTTTTTAATTGAAACAAATTCGAATAAACATGATTTTACTTTAAGATCCAGTTCTACCTCTCCTAAAGCGAGTTTTCAAATAAAAACATTATTTATTGTTCAAAGTTTATGAAATTTTCAGAGTAACTTCTTAGATATATAACGAGTTGCGGTGGATGAAAAACAATTTTTTGGAAAGATAAAAATTAATTTTACTTAATATTTGGCTTTTTTCAAATATAAACCATCTAGCTCAACTCATGATACAAAAATAGATTTTTTATTTAAGTACAATTTTAACCTAAACAATATTATTGCGATAATAAAGCGTAATTGCCAGAAATGTATTTATTTGCTACCCGGTGTAGACAGCAGACGTCAGGAGCTTTAAACACCGCCTATAACTGATGACTACGGATTGACGTTGGTGGGGGACAGGCTGACCACTCCCAGCTAAAAAAATTAAACTTTTCGTTTCGGAGTTGCGATGTTTTCAGAACGGAGCCTTAAACGTATCTCCTGGCAAAGTTACCAACTTTTGTATTGTATTGTGCCCTTCTACCAGTACAGGCAATCGGCCGTCCAATCGTTAACCAATTGAACTTGTGCCAAGTTCTGTAGAAAGCAACCCCCATACCGTTACAGAAACTCCACTATTTTTTTAAAGGAAACTTTGCAATGTTGCCCTATGAATAACGCACATTACTCATTAGGCGCCAAGAGAACCATTTTTCGTCGATTTGAGCTCAATACGCCAGGGATGTGCTCCAAAGCTTGGAATCATTTTTTTATACACAGCGAAACAATTTCACTGCATCAAGTAACGAGAAGTATGTATGTGTCAAGTAAAGAGACGTATGTATCCATTTACAGGATCGTAGTTGAAATGTAAAAATAATCACTTCTATTGTAAAACTTGCCAAATATCCTGTAATTTTACAGGATATTACATTATTGTTAAAAATATACAGCAATATTTCTGGTAACAAATGCCTAGCGATGTTGCTGTGTGACAAAAACGCAAATTCTTCTTTTACAGTATTTTTTCTGTAACTTATTACATATAATTTTTAATTTTACATTATTACCGCTTCTTCCACAGATTTTTTTTTACTGTAATGTATTACCTACATTCTTCTTCGTTACTTTACACATTTTTCTCAGTGCATAAAGCTATTTGTTTTTAGTTCCTTCCTTCAAAAGTGACGAAGAAAAAAATTACACATCAAACAATGCAAAAACAACCAAGATTACAAATAATACTCTCCTAAAATGTAAATAAATTATTTAGTAAGTAACAAATTAACAATAATTAAAAATTAATACAAAATGAAGACATATTTATGACTGAAAGGTTTTATATGGAGTTTATTGTTGTTTTCAATTCCTTAAGAAGTTACAGCCGTTTAAATGACAGTGTTGTTGAAGAATATGTGTGTTGTTGAAGTATGTATGTGTCAAGTAAAGAGACGTATGTATCCATTTACACTTTTACAGGATCGCAGTTGAAATGTAAAAATAATCACTTCTATTGTAAAACTTGCCAAATATCCTGTAATTTTACAGGAATATCACAATGGCATAGGGATTTATTGTTAAAAATATACAGCAATATTTCTGGTAACAAATGCCTAGCGATGTTGCTGTGTGACAAAAACGCAAATTCTTCTTTTACAGTATTTTTTCTGTAACTTATTACATATAATTTTTAATTTTACATTATTACCGCTTCTTTCACTGATTTTTTTTTTGCTGTAATGTATTACCTACATTCTTCTTCGTTACTTTACACATTTTTCTCAGTGCATAAAGCTATTTGTTTTTAGTTCCTTCCTTCAAAAGTGACGAAGAAAAAAATTACACATCAAACAATGCAAAAACAAACAAATAATACTCTCCTAAAATGTAAATAAATTATTTAGTAAGTAACAAATTAACAATAATTAAAAATTAATACAAAATGAAGACACATTTATGACTGAAAGGTTTTATATGGAGTTTATTGTTGTTTTCAATTCCTTAAGAAGTTACAGCCGTTTAAATGACAGTGTTGTTGATACTTCAAACGTAGGTATGTATTTTAACGCATCGAAGAAATAATAAGTCAGTATGATGTAACATATTGTGGTATTATAAATTATATTCGTATATAGTTAGGCAACCATACTACCTCGAATGTACGATAAAAAAACCACACCTGTATCCATCATGTATATTATGATGACCACGGAAAAGTGATTATAAACGAAAATTAAGAAATCCTTGATGTTTAGGGTGACGAAGAGTTCATTAGGAACATTCAAGAGAAAATTTAAACTGTATTTGGCAGCATTTTATGAAGAATCCATTAAAGATACGAATTATTTCTCCAGGATATGAGATTTACACATGATTCAATTTAAAAGACGAACTAAAAACTGAAAATTTGATAAAACAAATTGATGTAAATAAAGAGAATTTTAAAGAAAATATTTGGTTTATCAGTGATAAATTAACCTTGAATTAGATCAAAATATTAGACCCAATAATAGTATAGTAAAATCAAAAATAATTATAACCGTGCACGATCCAAATGAATGGGCCAGTTTTATAGTTTTAATTCAAAAACTGAATAAATAAATTAGTATCTGTCTTGATCCTTATAATGGGGTATTCCGGTGTTTTTGAAATTGTCTATTTTTACAAAGTATGGGTGCTACTGTTTGCTACTTCACAAGTAAAATATCAAACATTGTTTTAAATTAAGAGAAATCGTTGTTTGAAGTTTGAATTAGAATTGGTCTTTGTGACGTCACAAAGACCGCTCAAAGTGAGCGACTTGACAACGTTGCTATATCTAGGGTGCACGTAGTAAATTTTTGTCTTCTGTTGTGTCAACGTTTAGAATCGCTCGTTTGTTGACACCTGCTTTGGTTATTGAGGTTATATCAAACACTTGTTGAAAATGTATAAACTCCAACGCCGACATTGTTCTGTGCCGGGCTGTAACAGCAGTAGAACAGTAACTCCTGATAAGATTTTCTTTACATTGCCGACTAGCGAGATGAGAGATGTTTGGCTTCAAGTTTCAATGATCAAATCATCTCTCAAAAAAGTTACCTTTATTCGTTGTCAAACAACAGCGTCGCCAACCGTCAACTTGGCCGATCAGCTGTTCGAGAGCTGTCCGCTGTTGCCACCGCTACTAGGGATCGGCAATCATCGTGTATTTCCGACGGTGGTCGGTGAATTCAAACGAAATGCACTTTTAATTGCAATTATCTCATAGAAAAACTAAATAAAAAAGCTCATAGCTTAACTTTATGAATCCTCATAAATTGTACAATAGGTTAAACCGAATATCTGCTCAAATTTTGACATGACCGGAATACCCTATTAGGTAAAAAATCTGATGTAGCCATGCATATGACTTTATCACACTGTACAGCAGTGTCAAACTGTGTCAAACGCTAATGTGTTGTCATTTTTTGTACCTTGGTCGAAAATGTTCAGGGGACCCAAAAGGACACATTTCCGATAAAATCTCAAAATCTTTTTTCGGCACGATTACAATATGTACTTTGCTATACTACGTACGATAAAGTAAAAATTGACGAAACAAAGGTAGAAAAGCTGAAAAGATTAAAATCCCGAAAAAATGAAAAAGCATTTAATTTTTTAAAGAGAAATTTAAGAGAATTAGTAAAGGATTACGTCATTTTTCAATGGAACAATTAGCTCGAAGAACACAAACAAACTAAAAGCAAAAGTAATAAATGCCCCGAATCTATGTTATTTTGATCCATGGAACAAAATTTACTCGGAAAAAAGTTAACAAAAGGGTAATATATTAGAAAAAGCTAATACACCAAGATCATATTGTTGAAGGTGAAGAAGGTACGACATATAGACGAAATGAAGCACACCTAAATGTAGCTTATGACAAAAACACCAATGGTCAAGATGTTGAAATAAAAATTTAAAAGATGATGAAGATGATGAAATAACTTGCGATAATCATGCACAATTCACAATTCAGCACAAAATGAACACTTCCTGACCATATCCCCAAAGTCCTCTATTCAAACATAACAACAATGGAAATTACACAACAAGATATTGCAGAGTTGTAAACAATACACAGAAATTTACGCCAGTGTAAAGTATTTTTTAGTGTTTACTAAATAAATTTAATTTTAATTTAAACGGTTATGATTGAATGTTACTTTGGTTAAGAATTTAGAAAATAAATGTATAGTGTATTGTTTGAATATTTGAAATAAAGACGCATATTTATTGGGTTAATTATTGATTTGGTTTATACAAAAATGCTTATTGAATTATTTAATTTGTGAACTATATATAATTATACTTAAACGGGAGATGTCAAATATTGTGGTATGATAAATTATATTTATTATTATGATTATTATATTATATACGTACAGTTAGACAACCATATTTACATACTTCGAATGTACGACAAAAACCACACCTGTATCCATCATGATGTATAGTGTATATGCGTTCTATTTAGATTTAACTAAAACACAAAAAAGTACCCGCAACAAGCATCCGCGCCAACCAACATCCAACCCCGCTTCCAGTGGTAGGTTATTTTTTTAATTTTTTTTCTTCCCAGTTTCTTATATACTTCATCCCTATATATCATTTGAACACAAGAAGTAACATTTTCATCGATTAAGCCTTTTCTGTCAACAGAACCTTACCCATCTGAACACAAAAAGTAACAAAATTTTCTTCGATTAAGTCGTTCCTGTCAGCTTAAAATTACCCAAAAAGGAAAAAGGAATTATGTAAGTATACAAACATTCTTCAGTTAGAAAACCATTAGCACATGGGGATAAAATTCCAATTCTTAATCTATCATTCATTAAAATGGGTTGATAAATTAAAAACCAAATGCGAGAACTCAGTTCTCTCAATTCTATGCTACACGGTCAACCAGTCTAAAAATTGAACACAAAAACAGTGAGCGTGATTAGAGGCAGTGCTTAAAGCTTCTGTAGTCTGCAGATGTCTAGTTTCAGTTTCTCGACTAGTGCAAAAATAATAAGGTTTGGGACAAAATATATAGAAGTAAAATTAAGAGGTAGAACTGGGCCTTAAGGTTGTCTGTCTTCGCTGGTTGCTTTATTTCATTAGATTTTTACTTTACTTTACTTTACTTTTTACTTTATCATACACAGTATGATAAATTACTACCTAATCATATTAATTAACAATTTAAACGCGTCCGGGCACATTTTGGGTTTTGTGAAGTGATACAAATTATAGCAGTGTACTTGTAAATACGCGGGACTAAGCGGCGAGTCGCGCGCATTGACAATTTCGGTTGCATCGTCGCCCGTCGCGTCGTTCTGACTGATTGTGCTCAGACTCCTCTGACTTAAGTCTCTCAGTGTGTCGCGCGCGTTCTCAGGTGTAGATAGTTTAATTTTCCGTTGCGGTTCATTGCAGTAACGTTCAGTATCATAACAGATCCAACGAAAAGCAGGTGAGTTAGTCCACACGATCTTTGATTATGAAACAATATTAATTTTCCGAATATACCGAATAACTCATCAAAATTGGTAATGTATTTGGTTAAAAAGTTATTGACCATCAAAATACAAGCCTGTTTCTTTTGCTGTCGAGCGCCTAGCATACTATTCTCTAGGAGCCTGCTTGGCTTTTGAATTAGTAGTTGAATTGGAAGATTAATACTAAAAGAGCATATCTTTAATATCTAATATTTTGTGTGACTAGGAAATAGAAAATATTGAATATGGATGTGTGCGTCTGGGGGTCGGCGAAATAGGGGCCCTACACTAATACAGGGTGTATTATAAGAAGTGGAAAAACTCATAACGTTGTTCATAGTAATCCGATTGATGTGTACCAAAAAAGAAACGTAGTGGCTTATTTGATAGCATAAACTAGTGGAAGTAGAATCCCCATAGGCATTACTTTTTGATTTATTTTATTTATTTACTTTTAATAGTATTGAGGCACAAAAAATAAATGGGGGCGTGGCCGTCGTCTGGCCTAAGCGAAGTAGTTTTGAAACTATCCTACCCCATACCTACGCCTCCGAGATTTGACCTTGAGCTTTGTCGCCAGTCCGATCGACACATCGTATGATTGTTATTAACAAATGAAAATAAAGAGAACAATAAGGTAAAGCTTTTAGTCTAGAAAAGTCGAACTCGGCGCTGCGCGTACGCACTAAATTCTGGGAATTTGTTTTTTGAAAATATGTAGCTGGCAATCTGTTTCTTCTTTAAAATTTGCTTCAAGCTCTATTTGCGGATCTCTTTGAATATCTTCTTGCCTTTTAATGTGCAAACGAGTGCAAATCAAAGAATATGTCTATATTTTACGTTTTGCTTTTATTTACACATAGTATTGACACACAAAAAATAAATGCGGGGGTGACCGTCGTCTGGCCTAAGCGGTGTAGTGTCAAAACTGACCTACCCCATAACCACGCTTCCTAGATTTGACCTTGTGATTTGTCGTCAGTCTCCGTTCGACACATCCTATGATTGTAATTAACCAATGAAAATGAAGAGAACAATAAGGTAAAACTTTTAGTCTAGACAAGTGGAACTCGGCGCTGCACGTACGCACTCAATTCTTCGGAATTTGTTTGTTGAAAATATGTTACTGGCTATCTGTTTCCTCTTTAAAATTTGCTTCAAGCTCTATTTGCGGATCTCTTTGAATATCTTCTTACATTTTAGTGTGCAAACGAGTGCAAATCAAAGAATATGTCTATATTTTGCTTTTTCTTTTTATTTACACATAGTATTGACACACAACAAATAAATGAGTGAGTCACCGTCGTCTGGCCTAAGCGGTGTAGTGTCAAACTGACCTACCCCAAAACCACGCTTCCTAGATTTGACCTTGTGCTTTGTCGTCAGTCTCCGTTCGACACATCGTATGATTGTAATTAACCAATGAAAATGAAGAGACCAATAAGGTGAAACTTTTAGTCTAGAAAAGTGGAACTCGGCGCTGCACGTACGCACTCAATTCTGAGAATTTGTTTATTTAAAATATGTAACTGGCTATCTGTTTCTTCTTTAAAATTTGCTTCAAGCTCTATTTGCGGATCTCTTTGAATATCTTCTTGCATTTTAGTGTGCAAACGAGTGCAAATCAAAGAATATGTCTATATTTTACTTTTTCTTTTTATTTACACATAGTATTGACACACAACAAATAAATGAGGGAGTCACCGTCGTCTGGCCTAAGCGGTGTAGTGTCAAACTGACCTACCCCATAACCACGCTTCCTAGATTTGATCTTGTGCTTTGTCGTCAGTCTCCGTTCGACACATCCTATGATTGTAATTAACCAATGAAAATGAAGAGAACAATAAGGTAAAACTTTTAGTCTAGACAAGTGGAACTCGGCGCTGCACGTACGCACTCAATTCTGAGAATTTGTTTATTGAAAATATGTAACTGGCTATCTGTTTCTTCTTTAAAATTTGCTCCAAGCTCTATTTGCGGATCTTTTTGAATATCTTCTTGCATTTTAGTGTGCAAACGAGTGCAAATCAAAGAATATGTCTATATTTAACTTTTTCTTTTTATTTACACATAGTATTGACATACAACAAATAAATGAGGAAGTCACCGTCGTCTGGCCTAAGCGGTGTAGTGTCAAACTGACCTACCCCATAACCACGCTTCCTAGATTTGACCTTGTGCTTTGTCGTCAGTCTCCGTTCGACACATCGTATGATTGTAATTAACCAATGAAAATGAAGAGACCAATAAGGTGAAACTTTTAGTCTAGAAAAGTGGAACTCGGCGCTGCACGTACGCACTCAATTCTGAGAATTTGTTTATTTAAAATATGTAACTGGCTATCTGTTTCTTCTTTAAAATTTGCTCCAAGCTCTATTTGCGGATCTCTTTGAATATCTTCTTGCATTTTAGTGTGCAAACGAGTGCAAATCAAAGAATATGTCTATATTTAACTTTTTCTTTTTATTTACACATAGTATTGACATACAACAAATAAATGAGGAAGTCACCGTCGTCTGGCCTAAGCGGTGTAGTGTCAAACTGACCTACCCCATAACCACGCTTCCTAGATTTGACCTTGTGCTTTGTCGTCAGTCTCCGTTCGACACATCGTATGATTGTAATTAACCAATGAAAATGAAGAGAACAATAAGGTGAAACTTTTAGTCTAGAAAAGTGGAACTCGGCGCTGCACGTACGCACTCAATTCTGAGAATTTGTTTATTGAAAATATGTAACTGGCTATCTGTTTCTTCTTTAAAATTTGCTCCAAGCTCTATTTGCGGATCTCTTTGAATATCTTCTTGCATTTTAGTGTGCAAACGAGTGCAAATCAAAGAATATGTCTATATTTAACTTTTTCTTTTTATTTACACATAGTATTGACACACAACAAATAAATGAGGAAGTCACCGTCGTCTGGCCTAAGCGGTGTAGTGTCAAACTGACCTACCCCATAACCACGCTTCCTAGATTTGACCTTGTGCTTTGTCGTCAGTCTCCGTTCGACACATCGTATGATTGTAATTAACCAATGAAAATGAAGAGAACAATAAGGTGAAACTTTTAGTCTAGAAAAGTGGAACTCGGCGCTGCACGTACGCACTCAATTCTGAGAATTTGTTTATTGAAAATATGTAACTGGCTATCTGTTTCTTCTTTAAAATTTGGTCCAAGCTCTATTTGCGGATCTCTTTGAATATCGTCTTGCCTTTTAATGTGCAAACCAGTGCAAATCAGAAAATAATGAATACGTATGTGTTATTCTGATTTTTCTTGTTTCTATTCGTTAACCTAAATTATTTATATCCTGATCATTATTATTTACCACTAACGATACTACGTTGCGCGCTCTAGACTTCGCCCTGCCTACGCCACCCCGAAGGTTTCACAGGGACGTTCGGCCTTAGCACAGATTAGCCATGTGCGAAACTTCGTGTCGGCACCTTTAAACTGGATCGACTGGATCTGACCTAGAATCCCATTTGATCCCGCCATCACACCATTTGATCCCGTCATCACTTTACGTGACTGTGTCCCAG
>OZ014507.1:29372314-29634814 GCA_963966075.1 Aphodius sticticus
ACACACACACACACACACACACACACACACACACACACACACACACACACACACACACACACACACACACACACACACACACACACACACACACACACACACACACACACACACACACACACACACACACACACACACACACACACACACACACACACACACACACACACACACACACACACACACACACACACACACACACACACACACACACACACACACACACACACACACACACACACACACACACACACACACACACACACACACACACACACACACACACACACACACACACACACACACACACACACACACACACACACACACACACACACACACACACACACACACACACACACACACACACACACACACACACACACACACACACACACACACACACACACACACACACACACACACACACACACACACACACACACACACACACACACACACACACACACACACACACACACACACACACACACACACACACACACACACACACACACACACACACACACACACACACACACACACACACACACACACACACACACACACACACACACACACACACACACACACACACACACACACACACACACACACACACACACACACACACACACACACACACACACACACACACACACACACACACACACACACACACACACACACACACACACACACACACACACACACACACACACACACACACACACACACACACACACACACCACACACACACACACACACACACACACACACACACACACACACACACACACACACACACACACACACACACACACACACACACACACACACACACACACACACACACACACACACACACACACACACACACACACACACACACACACACACACACACACACACACACACACACACACACACACACACACACACACACACACACACACACACACACACACACACACACACACACACACACACACACACACACACACACACACACACACACACACACACACACACACACACACACACACACACACACACACACACACACACACACACACACACACACACACACACACACACACACACACACACACACACACACACACACACACACACACACACACACACACACACACACACACACACACACACACACACACACACACACACACACACACACACACACACACACACACACACACACACACACACACACACACACACACACACACACACACACACACACACACACACACACACACACACACACACACACACACACACACACACACACACACACACACACACACACACACACACACACACACACACACACACACACACACACACACACACACACACACACACACACACACACACACACACACACACACACACACACACACACACACACACACACACACACACACACACACACACACACACACACACACACACACACACACACACACACACACACACACACACACACACACACACACACACACACACACACACACACACACACACACACACACACACACACACACACACACACACACACACACACACACACACACACACACACACACACACACACACACACACACACACACACACACACACACACACACACACACACACACACACACACACACACACACACACACACACACACACACACACACACACACACACACACACACACACACACACACACACACACACACACACACACACACACACACACACACACACACACACACACACACACACACACACACACACACACACACACACACACACACACACACACACACACACACACACACACACACACACACACACACACACACACACACACACACACACACACACACACACACACACACACACACACACACACACACACACACACACACACACACACACACACACACACACACACACACACACACACACACACACACACACACACACACACACACACACACACACACACACACACACACACACACACACACACACACACACACACACACACACACACACACACACACACACACACACACACACACACACACACACACACACACACACACACACACACACACACACACACACACACACACACACACACACACACACACACACACACACACACACACACACACACACACACACACACACACACACACACACACACACACACACACACACACACACACACACACACACACACACACACACACACACACACACACACACACACACACACACACACACACACACACACACACACACACACACACACACACACACACACACACACACACACACACACACACACACACACACACACACACACACACACACACACACACACACACACACACACACACACACACACACACACACACACACACACACACACACACACACACACACACACACACACACACACACACACACACACACACACACACACACACACACACACACACACACACACACACACACACACACACACACACACACACACACACACACACACACACACACACACACACACACACACACACACACACACACACACACACACACACACACACACACACACACACACACACACACACACACACACCTTGGTCAAAAATGTTCAGGGGACCCAATACGCCATATTTTTTTTGCAATATTAACTTATTAAAATCTAGTAAGGCACGCAAACTATTGCGTCATACTTTGAGTATTTATACTTATCTTCAGTCATGAACAATGCTACCAGAGTGGCGCCATCCTCATCCACATGCATCGATTATTTTGTTGTGAATATACCACCGAATGGTTATAGTTTCCATTGTGTTGATTTTGATCTACCAGACCACCGCGCTCTGGTTTTGGATTTGAGGCATACGTTGAAACCACAGCACTTTCCTACAGTGTCAAAGCGTAGGATATGTGCGAATTCGTTGAATCGTTAGGATTGTTTGAGTGGCGAGACATGGCTTACGATTTACGAGTCGAACTGTGCGGATGGTGCTTTTGAAAGATTTTGCGATACTTTTCTTTATCATTTGAACAACTGTCTTCCGTTGAGGGAATATCAACGATGCTCTGAAGCCTCTTTATCCTGGCTGACCCCGGATCTAATATCTTTGAAGAATAAAATGTTGTTTCTCAAGGACTATAGTGCGAAATTTCCAGTTTTTAAAGAACGTTTTGTTGAATATTCAAAACTTTACGACGAAATGTTAAAAATAAAACAATTAGAGGCTAGCGGCTCGTTTATACTACAAACTCCGAATAAAATGAAGTCAGACGGACGACTTCGCGAAGCGAAACTCTGCCTGATGATATTACGTCAGTTGCTGCAAACCGCTTTGGTAATCACTTTTCAAGCGTAGCCCACACAGTACAATCACGGGAAGCTTTCCTGCCCATATAAATTTGGATGATGTAACTAAAAACATGCAGCGAAGCTCCAGTTCCTTCTTTCTTACCCCGGTGTGTGATGTCGATATTATTGATGCTGTATATTCCTTGCGGTCGACCGCAGCGACCGGCGAGGACACAACTTCTAGCGTCTTCGTGAAGCTCTCTATATAGAGCACATTCTTGAGCCTTTACTTTACTTAATAAATTTGTCGTTTTTATTAGGTGTTTCCCAATCGTTTAAAAATAGCAGCTGTTAAGCCTTTGCTAAAGAAGTGCGATAAAAATGACAAATAATATCGACCAATTAGCATTTTGACTTTCTTTTCTAAAATTTATGAGCGTGTTGTTAACAATAAACTCAAATCATATTTCAAAAAGTTTGGTACAATTTGCGGAAATCAACACGGGTTTTGTAATGGTAAATCAACTGATACAGCATTACTTTATTTCACAACAAATATATACACTTGTTTAGATAGAAGGGCTCACAGTTTTGGCTTATTCATGAGATCTGTCAAAAGCATTTGACTGTGTAAATCACGCTATCCTCCTTCATAAAATGGACAGC
The DNA here is from genome assembly GCA_963966075.1 of Aphodius sticticus. Classification (NCBI taxonomy): domain Eukaryota; kingdom Metazoa; phylum Arthropoda; class Insecta; order Coleoptera; family Scarabaeidae; genus Aphodius; species Aphodius sticticus. The sequence goes on from OZ014507.1 coordinate 29,376,337, forward strand.
TATGGGATAAACGGTGTGGCAGCGCGCTTTGGTTTGATTCTTACCTTTCCGGCCGACGCAATAGGATCTCTATGCGTGGTGCAGTTTCGTCAATGTTTAACATCAATTTGGGAGTGCCACAGGGATCTATACTGGGGCCTACATTGTTTCGTTTATACATGAACGATCTCCCCAATTGTTTGAACGATGTTGGTCACCTTGTCCGCCGATGATGTCAGTATTTTTGTTGTCGCCGAGTCTCTCGATCAACTGCAGTTGAAGACATCCCCTGCTTATTTTAGCGTCATGCAATGGATGAACACCAATATATTGGTAATCAACGAAAAAAAAACAAGTGTTTGCTCTTCTTCCAGAGTAGTATTGATTATATAAAGCTTGCAGATGCGACGGTTGCAGTCGATAATTCATGCCTGCTGCTGGGTGTCGTGTTGGATGCTGGTTTACGATGGTGTGGCCATATAAATGTACTTACTAACCGGCTACGGAGTATGTGTTACGCGCTGTATCAATTGGAAAAAAAACATGCAGCGTGTGGGTTGGTCACTTTTATTCCATCATGAAGTACGGAATTGTTCTTCGGGGGGAAATCCGGCCATGGCCGGTGTGTTTGTACTTCAGAAGAGGGCAGTCAGGAGTTTTTATGACTTGGGCGCAAGTGAATCGTGCAGGCAGGTTTTCAAGAGCAAACAGCTACTGACTGCATACGACGTTTATATCCTTGAAACGGTTTCATTTGTTCATGCACTGGTTAATAGCTTTAATAATGCCAAAGACCACGACTATCAAACCAGAAATACCGGTTACTTGTTGCCGCCCATGCATCGCCACTCCGCTTATCAAAAGAGCTTGTACTACATGGGCTGTGAATTATATAATCTACTTCCGGCTCAAGTAAAATTGGCCGTAGAACAAGACTATTTATAAATTCTGTACGGGATATTTTGTTTAATGTTTCATGTTATTCGTTAAATGATTTTTATAATTGTATTAAATACGTGTTTGTATATTCCTCGAATTGTGACGATTTGTGTTCACTGTAATTTTACTGGTGATAACATAAATAAAGATCTATCTATCTATCTATTTATCTATCTATTTCCGCTAAAATTTCAAATTTTTTTTTCTGCCCGATTACAATATTTTATCATACATTGTATGATAAAGTAAAAACGAAATTTTAGGTACTATGTTTCTCTGTCATGGGGTGCGTCTACGCCGTATATTGAGTCGCAGTTGCAGCATTTCGACTTTGTGATGAGCTGTCCACACGTGACAGCGTTAAAATGGTCGTTTTTCGGTCGCTCTTTTTCCGCTTTTTTTAGTGGAAAACTGCAGTTAGATAAAAAAATTTTATAATGTGGGTTAGGCAATTTGAACTATATTTGACAAAACCGAAAGACGTGCAAGTAAAATTATTTTTTGCATGACAGGAAATTGTGTATTTAATATTCTAAGGAGTTGCATTGAATAATTGCTACATCACTTTTGAACAATAAATAACGTCTTTCCTTGAAAACGCGCTTAGAACTGAGTCTTAAAGTCATTATACCTATTTTGTAAACAATAATCGTTTTATTTAAAATGCAAACAGTTCATCTACATGCATAATAGACATCCATGACGTATGAATTCTAAAGTTATCCAATTTTATCTTAAATAAGTAAACAAAATTTTTGATTTTGTAAAAGTTGTGGTATGGTTTTTATGTCTTCCATTTTATGTCAGAAGGTATTTTTTTGGTTCTGAATCCAAATCTGAGATTTGCTAAGCAATTTTCGTGATAAAAGAAAATATAAAAAAATATACATTTTCATTTTTTGCTTATAACTCGGAATCTATCAACTTTTCGTAAATAATTTCACAATTGCAAATGAAAGTGCGCTAAGTTTCCTACAATCTTCACTATTTATGTTTTTCTCCGACAAATAGTCCGGGCCCAAGCGATAGTTCCAATTTGCGTATTTTATCAAAATTGATAGTTGACATTTAATTTTTCTTTTGTAACTGAATTTGTACAATTTCGGTCTTCATTAAATGACTTTGACGATATGTAATTTTTTAAAAAAATTACCTGTACCTTTGCTTATACAATCTCAATAAGGTATGTGCAGAGAACTGGGAGAAATTCCCAAATTGATAGCCTATAATGATAAGTTAGAGTTTTGAACAGGAAAAGATTGGTTTTTGCGCAGACAGATAAAATACGTCAAGTGTACATTTTAATTTTTTGCTTATAACTCGGAATCTATCAACTTTTCATAAATAATTTCATAATTGCAAATGAAAGTGCGCTAAAATTTCCTACAATCTTCACTATTTAGGTTTTTCTCCGACAAATTGTCCGGGCTCAAGCGATAGTTCCAATTGGCCTATTTTATCACAACTGTTCGTTGAATTTTTCTTTCGTAACTGAATTTGTACAATTTCGGTCTTCATTAAATGACTTTGACGATATGTAATTTTTTAAAAAAATTACCTGTACCTTTGCTTATACGATCTCAATAAGGTATGTGCAGAGAACTGGGAGAAATTCACAAATTGACAGCCTATAATGATAAGTTAGAGTTTTGAACTGGAAAAGATTGGTTTTTGCGCAGACAGATAAAATACGTCAAGTGTACATTTTAATTTTTTGCTTATAACTCGGAATGTATCAAATTTTGCGTAAATAATTTCACAATTGCAAATGAAAGTGCGCTAAAATTTCCTACAATCTTCACTATTTACGTTTTTCTCCGACAAATAGTCCGGGCCCAAGCGATAGTTCCAATTTGCGTATTTTATCAAAATTGATCGTTGACATTTAATTTTTCTTTTGTAACTGAATTTGTACAATTTCGGTCTTCATTAAATGACTTTAACGATATGTAATTTTTTAAAAAAATAACCTGTACCTGTGCTTTACGATCTCAATAAGGTATGTGCAGAGAACTGGGAGAAATTCACAAATTGATAGCCTATAATGATAAGTTAGAGTTTTGAACAGGAAAAGATTGGTTTTTGCGCAGACAGATAAAATACGTCAAGTGTACATTTTAATTTTTTGCTTATAACTCGGAATCTATCAACTTTTCATAAATAATTTCATAATTGCAAATGAAAGTGCGCTAAAATTTCCTACAATCTTCACTATTTAGGTTTTTCTCCGACAAATTGTCCGGGCTCAAGCGATAGTTCCGATTGGCGTATTTTATCACAACTGTTCGTTGAATTTTTCTTTCGTAACTGAATTTGTACAATTTCGGTCTTCATTAAATGACTTTGACGATATGTAATTTTTTAAAAAAATTACCTGTACCTTTGCTTATACGATCTCAATAAGGTATGTGCGGAGAACTGGGAGAAATTCACAAATTGACAGCCTATAATGATAAGTTAGAGTTTTGAACTGGAAAAGATTGGTTTTTTCGCAGACAGATAAAATACGTCAAGTGTACATTTTAATTTTTTGCTTATAACTCGGAATCTATCAACTTTTCATAAATAATTTCATAATTGCAAATGAAAGTGCGCTAAAATTTCCTACAATCTTCACTATTTAGGTTTTTCTCCGACAAATTGTCCGGGCTCAAGCGATAGTTCCAATTGGCGTATTTTATCACAACTGTTCGTTGAATTTTTCTTTCGTAACTGATTTTGTACAATTTCGGTCTTCATTAAATAATTTGACGATATGTAATTTAAAAAAAAAAAATACCTGTACCTTTGCTTATACGATCTCAATAAGGTATGTGCAGAGAACTGGGAGAAATTCACAAATGGACAGCCTATAATGATAAGTTAGAGTTTTGAACTGGAAAAGATTGGTTTTTGCGCAGACAGATAAAATACGTCAAGTGTACATTTTAATTTTTTGCTTATAACTCGGAATCTATCAAATTTTCGTAAATAATTTCACAATTGCAAATGAAAGTGCGCTAAAATTTCCTACAATCTTCACTATTTACGTTTTTCTCCGACAAATTGTCCGGGCTCAAGCGATAGCTCCAATTGGCGTATTTTATCAAAACTGTTCGTTGACATTTACTTTTTCTTTCGTAACTGAATTTGTACAATTTCGGTCTTCATTAAATGACTTTAACGATATGTAATTTAAAAAAAAATTACCTATACTAAAATTAGATATTATAATATTTTATTATAATATTTTTTTAAATAAAATTTTTACATTAGATAAAGGTACTCTACTGTAATGCCATTTTCATCATTTTAGTAACACGCGGTATATGTAACGGAGAAGGTGATTAATTATAATTACCTTATTAAAGACCACTAATACTTCCGGATATGTTTTTAAATAAAATTTTTGCATAGCTTTGAACATATAATGTATTTTACTATTCAGTATTTTTCATACTTTAGGTAACATGCGGTACAGGCAGGCAAATATATACATTCTAATATTTGCATTTTAGGTAAACGACAATCCAGACTTTTATGAAGAATATAATTTTATAACAAATTGATAATAAACATGTTAATTACTAATAAAAACACCAGGTATATACAATGAAGAAGGTGATTATAATTTCGTATTTGATGATATCCAATATTCCTAAATACATTTTTCAAATAACCATTTTTGCATAGCTTTTAGCACAAAGGTATTTACGCTTAAGAGATTTTCATAGTTTTTTTTAACACCCGGTGTATGCAAGCATATGATCACATTCTAAAATTTGCATTTTAAGTTGAGGACAATTCAAAAGCTTTAAATTTCTTTTTTTAAAAGGTTAATAAAGAGAAAATTCATCAATTTCCAACTTTCTGCCGGACACAGGGAAATGAAAAGATATATATTATCAACAAATTTGTAATGATATCGTTTCAATCGTGTATGCAACCCATGTGAACTGTATTTACAAGCGGAATATATGGACAGCAGCTTGTTTGTTGCCCGCCGACCCATCAACAGGCTTTGTCAGCAGATCAAGGCCATTAGTGACCTAACTTTGAGGATTACATGTAAAAAGTACACAGTTTGCGGGTTTGTGGGTTCAGCCGCTATAAATTCGTAAACATTGGCAAAATGTAATTCGCATTTGCACCTCATTTTTTTCAAATACCTGACCGTAATATTTCAACGTCGTTTTCGTGATCAGCAGGTCGAGTTTAGTCAAACATAGGTATTTTGATCAATGTTAGAAACAATTTCTCTCAATTTGTCATGCAGTGTAATCAGCCCAAATGTGCCCATCTCTTAGAGATGAGCAATATGTCGCAATCTGCGAATCAATCATTGCGATTAAAAAATCGCAGTATATTATATGATCCAGTCACTGTTTAAACTGCTAATGCGATTTTACAATCGCACTCACTCTGGGTTCTCAAATGATGTTGTCTGCCGGTCTTCGTAACTGCTCGGTCGAGATCGACAAATGCACCAAGTTGCGATTTCGTAGGTACTATCTCTGCGCGTCTAAACATGCTTACGTCTTGCAAAAAAGATATTAGCGAAGCAATATATGGATGTTTTTTGAGAATGTTTTTGCAAAACGTAATCTTTGCAAAACAAAATTGTCGTACAGAACCAGTGTCACAAATCTAAAGAGACATTTACAGTCAAAACACACAACAGTCGCTGTCGTCTACATCAACCGATGCTGTTTGTTCAAAAGCAAGAATTATTTTTGTCGGAATTTGTTTCCGAGATATTTCACTTAGTTTTGTCGTCGCGTTTAAAGTATGCCATACAGATCTTACAAAATAATTTATTAAAACCTATAGGTATTATTAGTTACTGCAAGTATTCAAAATATTATCCAAGAGAAAATCATTTCCAGATCGCCGCAAATATACTAAACACCGGTTACTTACATACAGTATCCAATTATAAATTCATCATTTACTATAAGCTGGGGTGAGATTGATCAACTCGTGTTTGGTGTGATCAATCTCACCCCGTTGTGTGAAAGTCAGTACGAACCTAAAATATATACGAACCTATATTTTCGACAATAACCTTCCCAATTAATGATTGTACAGTTTCGTTTTATACATAGTTAAAAATAGCTTATTGGTCGACTAACTAAAAACTTACGGCGTATTATTGTAGAGTAAACATGAGGTTTTTGTTGGAATTAATAATCAACGTTGGTAATTATATTGGTTTATTTTATTTTTAAATAATTCATGAAAATGATAACCCGAGGTCCAGACATTTACTTTGGCATTGTAAGTCTGCCAATGCTCATACCAATTGATCGAGTAATAAAGTGATAGTGTGGTTGTTTATGTTTTTCTATTACAGGTTGTTGTAATCCACCTAATTTTTAATTTTTATTGCATTTGTGTAGGTTCATTGTATTTTATACAATGACCTGTTTAAATTGTTTGTTGATAAATGTAACATACATCTAGACCTTTTTCTAGGTCTAGATGTATGTTCCGCTATCCGTTTTGTCAACTTCGTACATGAACAGCATCACAATTAGAGCATTTGACTAAGTAGACTCCAGACTCATCCATAACTATTTTGGGGCTTTGAAATTTGAAGTAATAGATAGATAGATACTTTATTAACTGCACCGCAACAAGTCATAAATACAAAACATTAAATTCCAAGAGAAAATGAAACAAACTCAATATACCGGGTGATTCAATTTCGAGCCTCACCATGGGGATCTCGCTTATTAGTGGAGATAGAGGCTATGTTTAAATTTGGCAAAGTTTCGTATTTTTGTGCTGATCAATTATCTGAAAAGAAATTTTAGCTATCATTTACCATTTTAAAGATATCCCCAAAAAAAACTGGAATATTAAGATATCGTTTTTAATTTTTTATGCAAAACCTTAATTGTGGTTGATTGTGGATGTAAAATGCCGTTTAGCAATAACGAAAAGTGTGTATATGGGTTTATTATTGTTCTCATAGAAATGCCCAATCGTACAAAATTCCTAGCATTGGACAGAAATTTAGCGGACCATGGATCGTCAAAACCAAACAAGAAATTAGCAAGAAATTTGAAACAAAAACATTCTACAGCTACTTTTAACAAGGAATGCAGTGTTATTTTCTAATTTGCAATAGCATCAAAGATGGCGGCGTAACCATGGCCAACTTTTGTTTTTCTTATGGGCGCCATGTTGAATTTTGGCACTTTCCGAGAGCCGTGTTTTTTTCGCATTTCCTCAATGTATAACATGTTGGCATTATTTTTTAAAACAATGGTTTAATAACAAAAAAAAAGTTTCTTTTTTTTTTCGTTGATTGTCGTGCTTATCAGGTACCCAACTGGCGCTTGGTTACAAACCGCCGGCTTCGGACTGACCCGAGTGCTTTGGATTAAAAACATTCAGATTGTAAAAGAAGCAAGTTTATACAACAAAAAGCTTATTTTTTTAAGTAAATGTTTAAGCAAATTGGTCGCCATTTTCTTGAAGGCCTAAAACCGAGCCAGCTTTTCGACATGTTGTTATGCTCTTCTAACTGTTCTTTCCGGAATAGCATTGACCGCATTCCTCGATATTTCTGCGAGTGTCGTGAGAAATTTCGTCGTTCACAGTTCCCCATAGAAAATAGTCCAGAGGACTTAAATCAGGGGATCTAGCAGGACATTCCACCACTCCACCATTACCAACCCAGCGATTTGGTGATTGTTGATTCAAATAATTTCGTACAACTGCAAAGTTTGACTTGTGTGGTGTCTGTACGGTTTCAATTTCTTTGTTCGTAGTGCTCTGCAAACACGTGTTTGCGGCAATTTCAAATTAGAGGCTACTTCCCGCGTAGAAATCCGAGAATCGTCATTTATCTAAAAACCAGTAGTTGAAGCATTGCAAATTATGGTAATCTAACGTTTACGATTTTCAAAATGTCTCTTTGATCGTTTTCAACATTTCCATGAGGATTATAAGAATTGCGGGGTTTACTAAACGATCCATGGTCCGCTAAATTTCTGTCCAATACTAAGAATTTTGTACGATTGGGCATTTCCCTGAGAACAATAATAAACCCTTATATCACGCTTTTCGTTATTCGTAAACGGCATTTTACATCCACAATCAACCACAATTAAGGTTTATTTGGTTAAATTGCAAACCCAACGATGAGCGCGCCGCTTGATCCAAGTGCATTTTGTTGACGTTGCTTGGCAACGAGTGCGGCGGTCTGTAACCAAGCTCCAGTTAGGTACCTGAAGGATTTTTTATTATTACACCATTATTTTAAAAAATAATGTTAACATGTTATCCATTGCGGAAATGAGAAAAAAACACGACTATCGGAAAATGCCAAAATTCAACATGGCGCCCATAAGAAAAACAAAAGTTGGCCATGGTTACGCCGCGATCTTTGAAGTTATTTCAAATTAAAAAATTTCACTGCATTCCTTGTTAAAAAGAATGTTTTTGTTTCAAATGTCTAACTACGTTTGGTTGCGCATAAAGAATTAAAAACGATATCTTAACATTTCAGTTTTTTGCGGATATCGTTAAAATGGAAAATGATAGCTAAAATTTCGTTTCAGATAATTGATCAGCACAGAAATACGAATCTTTGCCAAATTTAAACATAGCCTCTATCTCCACTAATAAGCGAGATCCCCATGGTGACCCTCGAAATTGAATCACCCGGTATATAAAGTGAAAAACTTTTTAATTGGGGAATCCAGCAAACACTAATTGAAACGACTATATGTTTAGTACGTTCTTTATTATTTCACCAATATTTCGCATCAAATGGTATGCTTCATCAGGGTCATAATTGATCGAAATTGAACCACCCGGTATATCATCACACGGTTTGTAAAATCAGATAACACTGGTTATTTATTTCAATGATGTAATAAATTCCTGGATGGAATAAGGTGGATCGTTTGAGCTGCCTCCTTGGGAGTCTTTTCCATGCATCTGGCAACTCAGTGAATAGACGGTTTCCTACAGCTGTTGATGCGTTAATGTCTAGTCTTCGGAAAGGAAGGTGCATGTCACTCCCCTGGCGGGTATAGTGGTTGTGGACGTTCAACTCTGGCACCCGGTCTTTTGTGTGCATGAGGTGACTGAAAATATATTCGGCGTATACGGTAAGAATACCCCAATGCCGGAATAGAGGTCTACAAGTATCCTCGATGGCTAAGTTTGTGATGGCTCGTACAGCTCTCTTTTGGATAACCAAGATTGATTTTGTGTGAGAGGAGACGCCCCACGCCATCAGGCTGTAGCCGATGGCGGAGTTTCAGCTTGATCTCTTCTACTGCTTGTGATAGGTAGCACTTTTGTTTTAGAGATGTTCAAAACAAGTTGGTTGTCCGCAAACCTGGGTTCAGCCTCCATCTGTGCGTTCTTTACTGCATTTAGGTAAGCAGCGGTGCCTCTACCACGGACCAGAATGGTAGTGTTATCAGCGTATACTGTCACATCCCCACTATTACTTATAGGGAGATAAAAATAATAAAAATAAAAACGATGCTTCCCTGTGCCACACCGACTTTCACATCCTTCATGTTGCTGATTTGGGAATGATTGGCGACGTACTGCTTTCTGCTGGCAAAGTACGATCTCAAAAGGTCCAAAGAGGCACCCCGAAAACCGTATCTCTCCATCTTCTCCAAAAACCTATTATGGCTCATACAATCAAAGACCTTGGAAATATCTAGGAACAGAGCATCGCACCCTCCTTCAGACTCGATAATGTCTGTTAGCATCAGCACAACATTCCAGATGTTGTGTTCCGGATGTAGAGGACCTGCTCTGAAGCCGTACGGCTCCTTGCAGAGATAACCATGCTTCTCAGAATAAGTGACTATTTACGATGCTATTAGAGCTTCAAATATTTTGGAGAGCGTAGAAGCACTGATATTGGACGGAAGCTTGATGGGTTACTTCTAGGTCCCTTTTTACTTTATCATACGCAGTATGTAAAGTATTGTTATCGTGCCAAAAAAAAATTTTTGAGATTTTAGCGGAAATATGTCTTTTTGGGTCCCCTGAACATTTTTGACCAAGGTACAAAAAAATGTCTGTGTGTGTGTGTGTGTGTGTGTATGTGTGTGTGTGTGTGTGTGTGTGTGTGTGTGTGTGTGTGTGTGTGTGTGTGTGTGTACCCGTTTTTTGTGGCGACGATTCCGGAGAAACTACTAAAGGTATCGGGACGAAACTTCATATTTAGAAGTTTCATGGCCAAACTTAGAGCTGAAAAGCTTTCTGTTAAAAAGGGTCCAAAGGAACTGGAGGTTTAGTCTTAGCATCTTTGAAAGATTTTGTAAATAAGCCGGCATTTCTGGAATTTCGTCGAAATAGTTAAATAATAAATTAAACTAGAGGAAATTCTGAATAATTTATGACTATAACATTTTTTGGTACAATCAATAGTTAAGCTGCATGAGCAAATTCTATTTCATCGAGATCGGTCGTACTGCATTAAAACAAGTAGCCAGGATATCTCAGAATATATGTCAGATGTGATTTTAATTACGGTGTAGATAGTGTCAAACGCTAATGCTTTGACCTTAGACCATCTATAACTAGACGGAGTACGGCCTATCCCAATGCATTGGCTTGTTGTGGCCCAACGTACCTTGTCAATAAGGTCGAATTTCGTGTAGATTCTCGTGCACATTGTTCGCGCATGCGCACAGATGCTAGATACCGCCATTATTTTGAACATATGTTTACATCGAGGTTATGAGTTTGTTTACCTATGTAGATGCATGACTGCATGTAGATGGTACCTTGGATGGTTAAGAGGTAACAATGGGGCGAAACTGCTGCTTTTGTAAAAAGGCAGCATCAAAAAATATAACGTGTCACAGGTATGACCTTTATTACCGCGATACAGTAATATTAAATTATAACATATACCTTCTCGTAGATTTCCAACAGTTCAAGACTCAAAACAAGCTCGGATTGAAGCTATACCTATAAAAAGTCGGGGTTTTAAAACAACTGTGTTGTGTTCAAGACACTTTTCTAATAACGATTATAAACTGGGAAAAGAGGGAAGACCATAACTCTCCCGTAGTGCGGTGCCAAGTATTTTTGTTATGAGTGATCTACCAAATGAAAATACGGACACAGATAGTATGAGCGATGCAGTTGTAGCAGACACTAGTGGACACACAGAGTCAACAATCACTGCCACGGCTACGAGCTTTGAAAGTGCCACACAGCGCAACACCAACGGAACATCCTTCAGCACTGCCAAGAAAAAGGAGAAAATTTATGTAATATGTAACTTTGTTTTAGGTATATTTTAACGTTATTTTATTGTAGGTACAATCCTCGATATATGGGTGACGTACATATTTCAGACTTATCTTCGTCTCCTCAAGCACGGGCAGTTTTAGCATTAGCAAGAACTACCATAAGCAAGAAAATTGCTCGAATCCGCCAATTGTCTCGTTACAACATGCGATTAAGACAAAAAGTGTGTAATTTATTAACATTAATGGAGCATATTATTTGTGTAAAACCATGTTATTAGAATCAGAAGAAAGAGTTCGTAGTTCTTACACCAAGACCATTTTGTTTAAAAACCAGTGGTTAAATTATGTTCAAATAAAATATTTTCCTATTATAAGTTGTATTTTGCTTGTAGTTTATTACCCATATTCCTATTAAAGAAAATAAACAAATCATGTATAGTACAACCAACTTAAACTTGATTCGACAGCGGTGCGCAGAGCGTAAATATAATGAGTACGTGACGTGAGTACTGCGCAACGCTCTCGATGCAACTACTCGCTGGTCAAGCTATACAGAAACAAATAAAATCTTACACGCAAGAATACATTTTGTCCAAACCAATAAAAAAAATGGATTCTGTTGTTACTATATAAAAGTTGAACAAACGTCACTCAAAAAGATTTTTGCAGAGAACTGGAATAGCGAATTAATTGCTCTTGGATGGTTTAATTGCTTTTTTAACAAATGTCACAATTATAACAGGTACTACAAATGTATGTACATTCAAAAACAGAAAAGGATTTTTATTTTGTGAGGTTACCTTTCATGCCATACGCGACTACCTAATTCAAATTTGACATATAGCCGCCAGTTTAATCTGACCGCTCATTGGTGCGTTACATTGGGAACGAGAAAATATACGACTTTCGACCTTATTATCTTTGGCCACAAACAAAGCCCCTCACGCTCCCTCTAGTCATATAAGCTCGATGGCTTTGACAATACTACTGTCAATACAAGCTGCGTTCGGATATTGCACACCGTTAAGGTGCGTTTTCATTAGTGCTAATGGCAGTGGTAGTAGACGCCATTATAGTATTTCTAATAGTATTTGCTAGTGACTCAAGTTTATGTACATGCAAACTAGCAAACTGGCCACATCAGATTTTTGTACAATGGGGTTATACGGGTTGATCTGGGTATACTCCTGTCTCCATCCATTTATTAAAAACATATGCCAATACGTCACGTCACGTACCTCAAAGTTGCCATGTCCATGTCGTAATGGTCTTTGGATCTCTTCGGATGTATATTCAGTGCCATTTCCTCAACCTCCGAGGGAGTTGTTAGTCAGTGATCCATCAATGTGTAGAGGTCTTTTGTTGGAGACCAAATCTGCTTCTATCAATAGTGACCTAGCTGCTGTGCCAAAGTAAGAATTCAGATCTTCACAAGAGGCTCTTTGATAATCGTTGTTGTCAACTCTCTGTCTCCCTGTAATGTGGTAGAATTTTGCCCAAATTGTTTTTACTTTGTTTGGTGCATTTCGGATGCATTTCGGATGTTTGTGCATTTCGGATGGCAGCTTTTTGGGTATTTAACTGTAGTAAATCCTATAATTGAAGTTCATACAGCTTTGAAGCATCTGCATCATCCACCATCTTGAACTTATAAATGGTATTATTGTAATACCTACTATCTTTTATGGCTAACTTCCCCATGGCTTCTATAATTACTAAAGGTATCTCAATAAGAGCGCCAGATTTGAATTTTAAATTAAACATGGTTTTCTTTAGCAAAGTACTGAAGTTTTTATAGATTTTTACTGTAGACATCCGGGAATTATGTATGGAACAACACATCCAAATGGTGAAAACTAACCTCCGCGGTGAAGCTGATTTTGACCACCAAATCGGCATTCTCTCTTTGAAGACTTGAAGTAAATAATGAACTAAATGCCAAAAATTAAAAAAAAATTATTGTATTAAAGTGATCTTGGCACTACTGGCTTTAACATAAATAACTGGCTACGCAATAATATGGCGGGAACTGCCTAAAAATCGACCTTTAAAACGCTGGGTATATAGTGAGAAGAGTGCACAGTGCTCACCATTCCTTTATGTGTAATTGTACCAGCCAAACTTTCACCATTTTGATAGTAATATTTAACAATTAGAACACGTTGTTGTCTCGTGCAGCGCTCCATGTTTATTAACTCTCATCTGTCTCCTTTCGACCTGTCTCACTCCTTGACTTAGCGAAATTACAGCCAAAATAGCGCGCTATTCGAATCTTCGTTCTTATTAAGATCACCTTTATATATTTACATCGAATCGGATTTTATTCGTAAGCATATTTTGAATTGGTGTCACATTATTTTAATCTGAAATATAGCAATATGGAATAATACTGGAATATGGTAACGAGCTATAAATATCAAGTCGGTAGCCATCGTAAACTGATAAACGTAGTTTTAGATAAACGTACATATATTGAGTACACAACACAAAGAAATCAGTTGAAACATTGCACAATATAGTGGCAATATCAATAAATAACTCAATCTATTATTTGTCATACTAGCCTTTAATAAAATTTACTGTTGCAGAAATGGAGCATTCGTACCGTCAACTTAAAACGATCCTGTGGAAGCACTTTAAAGTACGAACCCGGCATTGGCTTCAAACAATCCTTGAATTGATTGTACCCATTGTGATATTTTTGAGCATCGCGTACGCAATGAGTAAACTTTCGCAATTCGACAGAGAATACAAAAACGCAAGTTACGTGGACCCATTAACAGATGAGGTCTTATCCTCAGCGCTCAACGTACAAGACACGAAAATGTTCTTCGCACCAAAGACCGAATTCACCGAGAACTTAATTAGAGAAGTTCAACAAAAACTACATCTATACGGTGAAGCAATCAAGGGATTTCGTAGCAGAGAGGACATCTTGCAGCACTACAGAGATGTCGGAGACAAAGGAATTACAGTGGTCATAATTTTCGATGATGTAGGACCGAAAATGCTGAAGTACGACATTGAAATGTATGAGGATATGATTTATTGGGAAACTGATAAGCTTTTTAGACATGATATCCTCTACATGCCTGGAGTTGGTACGTTTTAAGATTATAATAAGTTAACACAAAATCATACACCATTACGATACATAAAAACCATCACGATAAATCATAGAATTTACATTCAGCTTTCCAACATAATAATTGACATAACAAAGTGGTACGTTTTAGTACCTATTTAATTGCTGTAATTTAACGTTAAAGTTTTGCACATTAAATAACATTTATTTATCATTATATACTAGGGTTGATAGCCGTGGTCTCTTTCATTTGAATTACAATGGCAAACAACACGAAAAAATATATATATAAATATAAATAAGTATCTGAATCACTAGTGATGCATTAATCTATCGGGTTATATTATCGCAAACATGTGTATGGTGTAAACAAATCGAGACAAGTATGTCAGTCGCGCGATGCTCAGGAGGTCTCTTTCTTTCTGTTTAGTGTAGCAAAATGTATTACCTTCATTGGCACTTTATAATAGCTGAATATTTTCAGTAACTTGATTGACTTTGATATATCGCTAGTTTTGCACTGAAGAAATTGGTTAATTTTTTATCACCTATAAATTTCAGCCAATCGTACTTGGGGTAAAAAGATTCGTCGTGCACCTTTCAGTCCCCGAGGCACAGTTAATAAATGCTTTAAAATATGTGTATAATCGTTGATTTAGAATGCGCAATTACAAAACAAAAACTAACTGAGGGGCTAAGTATGTTGCGTGGATTATACTGAGTTAGTCCTAAATAAGAACAAATGTCTCAGACAGATTCATGTTTTTCCATCGGAAATCTGCCCACATACAAAATTTAACTCGATTGCACAAATTTTCCAAATTTTAAAAATTTTCAAAATTTTGTAAAAATCTTTCTTTATTGATTGATGTATTGTCCTCGAAAATCTGCCCTCATGCAAAATGTCAACTCGATTGAACAATATTTCTAAATTTTGAAAATGTTTACAAATTTTGGAAAATCTTCCAAAATTTTTATATAGATAAGCAAGTTGATAGGAAATAGGATTGGAAATAGGTAAGATATAGATTTCAAGATTTAACCGTAACAAACAAACAAACGAGTGAAGTTAATATAAGCGTAGCAACAATAAATGAAAAGCGATACCCCCAGCTACGAACACAACGACCAAACTTTGCGAAGTGACCTCCGGGAGCTAAGGATCTAGTGACGTCACGAAAAGAGCACACAAGGATCTAAGGGGATATATCAAACGAAGTACACTCAGTTCCCAAAAAAGTCACGCACTTGATTTTTGACCTAACTTTAACGCCTGATATTTTTTAAACCAGTGGGCCGATTTTTATTTTTTTTATTTGCTGGTAGGCAATTCATTTGTCATTAAAAAATAAAGACGTGAATATTTTTTTATTGTATCTTGCACTGTAGTGGAAAAACTGGAACCATGTTTTTCCTTATTTTAGACTCCCTGTGTGTTAATCAAGTAATGGTATAGAAAATGCTTACTCTCTATATGCAGGACGTTTATTTTACGAGCATTATATTTTTTATTCATTGATTTAACTCTAAAATTGTCCGAATTACAGCTTTTTTTGAAACCTTTTTTTTTATTACCAACAATCTGAATTTATCGAGAAATAGGTTTCTAGTGACAAACTGATAAATTTTTAAAAACGTTTTATTAAACAAAAATTAAAAACTGGGAGCACTGCTTAAAGCCGTGTATTGCCTGCCCTAGCAACTCTAGTTTCTAATCTACGCAGCCTACTGGAAATCAAGTTTTTTATCGTGCTTATTTGATGAACACACGGCCAAGCGTCTAGCCGAGCGTACATGCAAAAAGTTTAGCGTGAGAGGTTACAGCCTAGACACATATACGCTCTTATCCTATTTGGAGGAATTACATGCGTGGTGTGAAATATAACAAAAAATATTATAAAACACAAAGATTTTGTGGAAATATCCTCCGTACGTTCGTTGAACTGACGCTAGCCGCACAATGTTACAGCTGTCTGATGTAACGTGTGTTGTTCTTGATTAGTTGGTAAAAAAACGCAGAAATAATTAGTGATATTCTTGGAGTATATCCTGATCGAAAGGAAGCAGCAGATTTTCAAATAGAACTAACATGGCCAGAATTAAAGCGTTTGGAACTAGAGTCGCCTCTGCCTGATAACGTATCCACAGTCCACACCGGTAAAAAAGTAATGTCGGTTGAAGATTATTACAACGTTGAAGTCGATGACGTTTAATTATCATCTTTTGAACTTTGTTGTTGTGTTTTCTGCTATTTAACAAGTTGTAGTGTGTAAAACGTGCAAATCAAATGCGAAATTGGCCGAAAGTGGCAACCGTGAGTTAGGATTTCAAATCGTGCTTTCTTGTGAGAATTTTGAACAATTGTTGATATTCTCATAAAATCTAAATACTTTTTGCAAATTTTGAAATAAGAAAAGAAAATAAGAAAAGGAATGCATAGATCACGTGAAAAAACTAATGGCACTCGTCCCCGATATTTGACAAAAACCAGGTAGGGCCTCGAAGAGAAAGAGAAGTTAACCCAGAAGCCTATAAATGAGCTTTCAATCTATGATGGACTCGTCATAATCATGATTCAATTGATAACATGAAGAAAATAAATCTGGGCGACACTGTATCATAAAGTCTGACCGATGAAATGCCACCTGGTGATTTCATTTTCTCTTTCAAGTGGCAAAGTAATTGTGGATTTTGCTGCAAGTATAGCTATATGTGTTATCAATGATGCATTATCCAGCCTTATGAAGATTATGAAGGTATTATGTATGAGCATCTAGCCAAACTGCAATAATATCTGCGCGAAGGCTGACGCACGGCGCATCATGTTTTCAGAGCCATCCCTGCCTGGTGCTACAAAACAGGCCCGTCTGTCGTCAAAATCAAACAGAAAGAAACAAGAGGAGGAAAATGTTAATTTGAAAAGATAATTATATGGTCCAGGCTTCGCCGACTATAGTAAAATATAACAATTCTATACATCAAAGTTACACAATAGTTTAAACGGTGTTTTCTCAAAATCACATTTTTCAAACTGGCCGGAAAGATAACTTCAACTGATCTTCGTCAATTCACTTGAAATTTTATATGCAGCTTTAGAACAATATTATCTAGAGAAGTACGTACGGATTTTACGATAAGTCCAAACTTTTTTTCTTATAAACAATTTTTAACCTAATGTTGTACCTAAAAGTGATATTTTGTGTTCAAATGTGCGCCATTTTGTTTTAAAGCGGAATTTTCTTATTTCCGTACGTACTTCCCGAGATAATCTTATATAGAATCAATTCTTTTTTTGTTTTTATGGCTAAGTGAAAAACTGCGTGCAAAATCTTTCCGGCCGTGCAACTCTGTCCGCGGGAAGAGGTTTCCTTTGATGTCCTCTAACGCTGCTATTTTTTATTTATTTTTGTTTTTTTTTATTGTGAATATTCCTCAAAATATGAGCAATAAGGGGCTTTAAAGAGATTTTGTAATTCATTTACTACATTGTAAAAAATAGACCTACAAAATCGGCTATTTTTTCTCGCGCTAGAGTGGCATTACCCCCTAATGCTTATGCCATTTCTACGAGACTTTCCTGACGCCTTTCGCGAGAACGCACCCTTCTCACCGGTCTTTCTCCACACTCTTTTTTTTTCATCCACCATATTAGACCAAAACCTTGACTCATCCATAAACAAGTCATTCGATCATTCAAGAATTTAGAACCGTTTCGGGTCTATTAGTTTTTACATTAACATCTTCACTCTCTACAAACCGTTTGCTTTGTTTCTTTATAACCACAACAAATTAATTGCTATGGCAAGGGCAATGGTTTTTCAAAGGCAAAGGCAATGAAATAAATTTGTGGGTTAAAAGTAAGGCTTCAGCAAAAAAGCTGTAATTCGGACAATTTTAGACATAAATCAATGAATAAAAAAACAAAATGCTCGTAAATTAAGCGTCTTTCAGATAGAGTGCAAGCACTTTCTATACCATTACTAGATTAGCACACAGGGTGTCAAAAATGAGGAAAAATCACGGTTCCAGTTTTTCTACTACAATCCAGGATAAATTGAATAAATTTGCACGTCGTTATTTTTTAGAAGGCGATGAAATTGCCTACCAACAAAGAAAAATAATAATAAAATTCGACCCACCGGATTAAAAAATATAGGAGATTAAAGTTAGGTCAAAAATCAAATGCGTCAGTTTTTTGGAACTAATATATAATGTATGTGTATAATGTGTATTTGTTTGTAAAAAATACTTTATAGAAAAAACTACGCCTTGTAAAAAAATCCAATTCTTTTTATTGATACATGCATTATCGCCGGAAATTTATCGACAAGCAAAATTTCAACTCGATTGGACAAATTTTACAAATTCTGAAAATTTTTCAATTATTTTTTATTGATTTATGCATCGTCATCGGAAATCAGTCCACAAACAAACAACTAGTGAAGTTAATATAAGCATAGTAAAATATAGCAAACTGGTTAACTTTAGAAAGCCATTTCTCTATTTGGCTTTACAGATACCAATCCTACTGATGGATTTATTAGATAATTAAAGATGTATTTGTATTAAGACATTTTGATACGACCATATAATATATTACAAACTAAAAAGTTATCAATTTAAGGACAGATAAAACTAACTTATCTAAAGTGTAAACATATGTCATTGTTGTTCTATTTTATGATAAGCTGGGTTAGTCATATAATGGAACATTTATAAAAAAAACAACAATTTAAAACAGAAACATCAATGAGCTGGTATTTATATAAAACACTTCTTTCTTTTGAAGAACATATATCGAAACACGCCAACTTGTATATTGTTTTTTTTTTTTCACAAAATATTATACCACTCAAGCTACATACAGAAGATGAATAGAAAATTTATTCTAGAAAATTAACAGATTTACCAATTTCAATCTAACCTTTAATGTCGTCAGACCAAAAATAGGATAATGTCATATATAAGATATAATACAATCTCATATGCGTAATACTATATGGAAAATAAAATTTATAGAAAACAAAATAATATGTAAATTCGTAAACAAAGAAAATGTGGAATCTTTGAAATGCATGAAACAGAAAGCTGGTAACCGATGTACATACAGCTGGCAGCCAAGCGCTAAATATCACTGGATTATTTATATTTATTTTTCTTTAATTGGCAACATTGATTTTATAATGCATACCTCACCTAAACCTGCAGTTGCCTAACTAGAAGTTTAGACTTCATTGGACCCGACATTTATGTAACTAGGAGTTAAAGTAAACTACTAATTTGTTAACTACTAGATTTAACCTTGCATTGATACATCATCTACAAAAATGTTGACTGTTCTTATCTAATACGGATAAAACAATTACACGTCAGAGTACACAAAATGTATACAAAATGTACAAAGAAATTTAAAGAAGTACTATATTTTATGATAAAAAAGTAATAAACATGCAGTCAATGGCTTCGATATTACGTTCTTCAGTAGAAAATAGTACCAGCGTAAATTTGATAACATAGTTATACAAGCTTTAATGCATTTCCGCAAAAATAAACAAGGTTATTACATGAAAGACATATAACAGAAATTGTCAAGTTTCAACAACATGCTATTGTTATTCTTATTAACAAATATGCTGTTCAATCATGTTTACTTGGGCTGCGGAAGGGATCACCGAGCACACAAATACGTGTGTACAAATACCAACATTATTTTAAACAAGAAATTAAAAGATATGCATGGTAGCAAATTATCAGTACATTAGGTAACAACAGCACAGGAGATGCGTACAGGATAAAAATGTCTAGCTTATTGGGCACCATGCTTTAATTCGCTCCTCCCTATAGGGCACCTATAGGGTACAGGAAAAAGTAAGTTTTGAGTAAAACAATTGCTGGTTAAATGATCTTTTATTATTATTACTGCCACCTACTACCGATGGATGTTTACACTATATTTAGTCTTGGGTAAATGTTTATTTCATCAAACAGTATGTTAAAATTGAATATTTACACTTTATTTAGTCTTCAGTATTTGTTTATTTCGCCAGTAGTGAACTCTTCCCGAGACAACCGCGAACTGCTCGCAAGCCTACTGTGAACGTGGGCTGCTTTTAATGCATCATTGAATGCATTAAAAAACGCTATCTGTATCGAATTTACAGCAAAAAAAGGTCTTGCCTTTGTGGCAAACTTTTGCAGGATTAGCCATTTAACGAGAAGAAAGAGTTGAAAAACGAGGCATCCAACGGACTGTATACTGGGTGTCATTAGATTCGCATTGATCGATAGTGCATTTGTCTTAAGGGATACATTATAGGATTTTGCAAAATGTAATATTTTTAATGGAGTGCCATGTGTATCTTACCATATTATGAACACTAAAAAAGTTGTCTTTCCAATTGTATTGAATTGTACCCATCTCATTGTTTGTATAAAAATAATTGCATGTTGTAGAAAATGATGAGCCAATCAAGTTTCGTATAAAATTTTGTGTCAACTCAAATGATTCACCCTGTAGGCGATATTTCATCATTACGTTAGTTATGAGAGTGTACACTCATTATTGAGTGCTCTTATTTGGTCTAGTCAATATTTTCAAATGCTATGCTTATTTTTTGCATTTTTCTCCGAATTATTATTGTCGCGTTTCTTTATTCAAATAACACTTGATGCACGTGTTGCTGATTATTATGACACTCTGTATTAGGAATGTTTCATTATCTGGGTTATATACTGGGTATAACACAACTAACAAATAAATAAAACGATAATAATATAATAGTATAATATTTGACGAGCACATAACTAAGGGTATAAATCGCGAGCATGAAGTTTATACGCGAGCCGCAGGCGAGCGTATAAACATGCGAGCGATTTATATCAGTTGTGTGCGAGTCGAATACGACGTTTTATCTACGACTCATAAATTCCATTTTATATCAAATATTTTAAAGGTATTTGTCAATAACGGCGAAGCGAACTGTCACATAACTGTCATCTGCGTAGGTTTTGACAGACTTTGACTCTAGCGTCATATAATGTTTAATAACGACACTTCGTTCAAATACTGACTTCATTATTTGAACAAATTGTCATCATTATACAACACTAGTGTCAAAGTCTGTCAAATCTACGTAGAGGACTGTTCTTTGACAGTTCGCCTCGCCACCATTGACAAATACATTTAAAATATTTTACATAAAATGGAATTTATTAGTCGTAGATAAAACGCCGTATTTGACTCACACATAACGGATATAAATCGCTCGCATGATTACATGCTCGCCTACGGCTCGCGTATAAACTTCTTGCTTGCGATTTATATGCTTAATTATGTACTCGTCAAATAATATACTATTTTATTCAAATTTATAACAAATAGTTATTATTAATTCAGTGCTACTTAATTGACAACTGAAAAATATAAAGTGAAAGTTTAAAACAATATGCAAAATTGGCCATAGTATTCCGCAATTGTACAAGATGTTAAGTTGAGTGTCATAGCGTTCATCATCATCATAATATTCATTTTAAAACAAAACATTTCATTTTCGTCGTTTGTAAATGTAAATATTTTCCATAGGGTCGGAGCGATACATCGGACAACAGTTCATACCAATACAGTGGGCTCTGGAAACATCGTTCATCGAAATGATTACCAAAACTGCCCTGAACACATCCATGACGTTCCAAGAATTTCCATATCCACCACATTGGTCAGACAACGGCATAATGAACGTATTCACCTACCTACTTCCGTTATTTATCATGCTAAGCTTTACATTCTTGTTCTCATCAATCTTAAGATTAGTGGTAGCAGAGAAATCTTCAGGAATAAAAGTAAGTTTCTTATGAATATATGATATTTTTCTATTATTATATATTATTTTTAGCAATTAATGAAAATTAATGGACTGAAGTCGTGGACGTATTGGTTAGGATGGTTCGTGAATGGATTTTCCATTTGCGTTTTCTCGGTAATCGCAATAGTTGTTCTTTTGACCAGTAAACTCTTTCACGATGAGTTTGCTCCGCTTGAACATGCAGATTTTGGGCAGTTGATGGTTCTCTTGCTACTCTATTGCTCCGCAACGATAAGTTTTATTTTGGCTGTCAGCATATTATTTAAAGAAGGTATTAATAAGATGTTCCGTAAAGTAACTTGGCCCAGGTTGAACATATTGCTGCTGTCAAATGGGACCGATTAAACCAAACATGTGTTAGTACATAAGACTTGCCAAAGGCGTTATGGGGCGTGTTAGAGTGATAAATAGTTTTTGTCTTTTGCGTAAAACCAAAATGACAACAATTACTTTTTGGGCAAGTTTTGTATGCGTTTGTCTAAAACCGCATTTTTTAAATTTATCTAAAATTAATGACTTCCAGTAGAAAACAATATCGCATTGAACTGTTTCTATAAGACATCTTGGCGCATTCCTGCTTAGTGCCAAAGTCTTATAAAAGACCCTATAGTACCTATACTTTTAACACCCCATAACTTCTTAAATAACCACTTTTGCTAATGCATGTTTATCTTAATCGGTCCCATTTGACACCAGGAATCTACGTCTATACTGGGTCAGTAACATAATGATTTCTGAAATGTTTTTTATTTTTGCGATTTCTCATTTGGAGCAATTCTCGCAGCAATTTCTACAATCCAGTATTTAATAATTCTCTGTTGACTAAGTAGTAGCATAGAGGGTTTTTGTAGAGAACTTCATTTAAGAGTTTTTAAATGAATTGTCAAATGTACTCATCGATAGCATGTGAACTAAGGAAGTTATACGATGCCAAAGTTCGCGAAAGACGTTTTGTTTTTTCTCTCGAATATCTTGGTAAAAAAAATGATAAAATGGTTATTATTAAAATTTCCGTCCCACTGATAGTAAACAAGATATTCCAGAAAAAAATCTTGCAGACTTCGGCATTCTGTAGCATCTTTACACATAACACACATAACAAATCCAGCTTGCTACTTAATAGTTAGCAGATAAACTCATGCATATTACTGTAATTAACTGGCGCATTGAACTATTAATAATTTTCAGCTTTATTGGCGATGATCTCGGGAATTATTTTCTCGTTAGTCGTATACCTAACCTTCATACCATATGCAACCTACATGGAAGACATATCACTCGGTATGAAGTTGTTGATGTCTCTACTACCAAATATTGCATTGCACTATGGAATTGGCATTGTATCGGATGGTGAAAGACGAGGTAATTAATTGTTATTTATTTGGCGAATAAGCAGAATTGTTAAGTACGTATCTTTACGTTTTTTACGTATAGAGCCCACTAAAAGTTAGAAAGTATAAGTAAACACATGAATAAAGGCTGTTCCTGTACCGTGCCCGCACTTCAAGTCGTCCAATAGTCGGTGAAGATGGCACAAAACCACACTTGTCCATCAAAATCAATTGGCCAAAACTGGGGCTCCATCATAAATCATCTTGAGGTGCCGCAAACGCCTGGTGTACGCGCGCTTGCCGCTTAAGTTCTGCCCAGATTTGATCAGTCTGCTAGTAAAGAAGGAGCGAGACGTATCGTTTTTTTGTGTTTTGTGAACAATGGCAGCTAAAGCAAGTAGTGTAGTGACTCGTGGTGTGGATGAGTGTATTGGTTTTGGTTTTCCATCACAGTTGAATCAACAAGTTCTGCCTAGTGCGAACAGTTTCCAGTGGTGGAGTTTCAACCAATCAAAGGCTCTTTACCCGATGGTTTGACTGCATTCAGTGACCTAAGTAGTGACCAAAAATACCTTCTTGAAATGGTTCATGCAATTTCAAATGGTTTATGTTCATCTGATCTGGCTAATAGAAACCCAGGAAAACTTGCCCATTGTCCGTGGCTCACGTAGGCAAACGGGATTCTTAGGTTTTACATCGCAAGCAACAAACCATCAGAAAACCTACGCATACTAGCGGAATATGTAGTTAAAATGTATGCCCCCGACTGGTTCAACATCAAGCTCAAGCCCTACTGCAGCGATGGCTCACGACACCTATGGCTGCTGATCAAGTTATCCAGGTACCTTCCCCGTACTTTGTTGGAAGTTATATACCCTGTGATACAGCGAAACGGGTACTATGCAGCACCTGAAAATCTGCTTCTGGCAATGTTGACAGATGAACGTAAGGGCATCCAAGAATTGGGGTTACGACGTATTGTCAAAGCCCGAACCCAACCTTCTGGACAAATCAGAAAATTGAAAATCCAAGATATCCAGTTTACTGCTGGGGATTACATGTGATTACATGGACATAATAAATTGGCAGGAGTGTCACGTTACTGAGCCTCCCTTGACCAAACACATACCGGATAGTAAACTTCAAAAACGTGTTACTATGATAACAAGCAGCTTTGGGGATGATTTACCACTCATGACACTTCTGAGATTACCATGCCACACTCAAGCTGTCGAAAGACAGGTTACAGAAGCTTCGTCCGCGGTTTGTGGGAAATCAGCGCGCGACGGCGTCATGATGTCAAACTTGGAGTCACAACATTATGCCATGTTTTGAAACAAAAAACATTTTTAGGTTCAGTAAATTACTACTTTTCTGAATAGTTTTCGACATACCAAGTTGTTGATTTTTTTTTCAGAAGCGTTTATATATGTATACCGGGTGATTCAATTTTGAGGCTCACCATGGGGATCTGGCTTATTAGTGGAGATAGAACCTATGTTTAAATTTGGCAAAGTTTCGTATTTTTGTGTTGATCAATTATCTGAAAAGAAATTTTAGCTATCATTGTTCATTTTAAAGATATCCGCAAAAAACTGAAATGTTAAGATATCGTTTTTAATTTATTATTCAAAACCAAACGTAGCTAGACATTTGAATCAAAAACATTCTGTAGCTACTTTTTAACAAGGAATGCAGCGTTATTTTTTAATTTGTATGCTGTTGGTAAACATTCAAATAAAACATGACACAATTATACTAAAAGGTGGATGGAATTACCCAACAGTTTTAACACCGTTACATTTGAAAGTTTTGACACACTTATTGAAACCCCTATAATTGTATTACTAATAATTTATAGGGTACTCAGTAAGTTGGACTGAACAATCACGTAATAGCAATGATGACATGAACATGGTAACCGTTGTCATGGTGTTAGCTTTCGACACCATCTTCTACATCTTGTTGGCCTGGGCATTTGACACCGATCCCACAGGCAAATATAAAATTACAGCGTGTTGCAAAAAGTCAAATAAGGTATGCAAATATTCCCCTCATTGATCAATTTAAAACTAAGTAATAAATCTGCACTTTTAGAACATTGTATCTTTACTGAAAGATAGAGCATTTGGCATATTCCGAGCAAACAACAATATGGAGGGGACAAAAGAGGAAATGGCACCGCTAAATGCTAAAAATATTGAAGTAAATCAAAACGGACCAGTGCTTCTCGAAATAAGGAACTTAAGAAAAACGTATGGACAGGTAGTAGCTCTCAAAGACTTGGACATCAAAATCTATTCTGGCACACTAACAGCTCTATTGGGACATAATGGGGCAGGAAAGACAACAACAATGTCAATATTAGCAGGCCTAACTGAACCAACATGTGGTAGTATTCTATTGCCGGAGTCCGATGAAGTAGATCTGAAAAATAGACAACTGGTATCAATTTGTCCCCAAGAAAATTTGCTTTTGCCAGACCTCACCGTAAAAGAACACCTTCAATTCTTTGGACTGGTAAACCTCAATATTATACTATTAGCATTTTCCCTCATTAACATTAACCAATTTTAGCTCAAGGGATTAACTCTGGAGGAAGTAAACGCTGAAATCGAAACGCTTCTAAAGAAGAGACTAATGTTGTACGATAATAGGCACGAATTAGTAAAAGATTTGTCTGGTGGAATGAAGAGGAAATTGGCAATCGGAATAGCAGTTATAGGCAAACCAACGATCTTGATACTCGATGAGCCAACTGCTGGCATTGACCCTGAAGGTAGGAGAGTTATTTGGGATTTAATATCTGGTTTGAAAGACGACACAACCATATTGATGAGTACTCAACTAATGGAAGAAGCGGAAGAATTGGCCGATAGAGTAGCTATCATTGACGACGGTGTATTGGAATGCTATGGAACTCCATTTTATCTCAAGGATAAGTACAGTAAGTAGGAAGATAGTTTAAAATTAACAAATACTCATTATTTTTACATTTTAGATGTTGGATTCCGCTTCACTGTAAATGTCACAGAAGAAACACGCAAAGAAGATGTGAGGACGCTGATGACAACATTCACTCAAAATGTGCCGGTTGACAAGCCAAACTTGCTTGAATACAACTTTGATCACTCTGATAAGGAAGGTGTCAGCAAAATGCTTCAAGATATTGAAGATAACACAGAATATCTGCCTATTGCCGATTCCGAACTTTCCAGTTTGACGCTAGAAGACATTTTCCACAAGTAAGATTTTGTGTTATCTCCAATTGTTACTTAGTAATAAAGTCATTTCCGTTCTAGAATACGAAAGAGCAAAGAATCCCTCTCTGAAAAAATCGATATGAGTAGTGTCGGATCTTCGGATAATATACATTCATCATTATCAGGTATGATAGCAGAGTGCACAGAACACTACAGAGTCAGCGATATGTTGTAATAGAACTCTAGCCACTGGCTATTCCAAACCTTTCACTGTTATTTGGTATTTTGCAGATAAGGACACACCTAAAGAGTCGTGTTTCCATCATTTGTGGAGAAAATTTAAGATTATAGCGATGAAGAAATTTTTATTTTTAAAGAACACATCACTCAAATGGATTTCAATCGTAAGTACTTAATATGCTTGTCTTATTTTTTTTTCACGGTAATCGCTCAAACATAGCAAACATAGCGTCCATATGAAAACTAAAAGTTGGTTTTCAATGGCTTTCCCACAATCTGTGAAGACAACTCTAGTACTAGTACGCAAATAAAGTTCTCGTACCTGTGCCATGTTTTTCTTACAAACGTCAAACTCCAGCAGTGGACTGCTTTCTGAACGACAGCAATAAAAAATGATGTTTAAAAATTTCATTGGACTCAAAAGAAAAATCAGCTATATGCTATGCTATAAAATCTATACTGTTCTTTTTGACCAAAACCAAACAAATTTCATTCTCATTACTTACTGATTTTAATACACCTTTCATTTCACATTAAATTGACAGGCATTCTGCAAATTATATATGTGAAAATCTTCCTTCCGCCCCGACCCCGTAACATGGCCGGGGCGGCCATGTTACGGTCAGTAAGACAATAATGAATTTTAGCTTTTTGTTCAAAGAAAATTTCCTTCATAATTCGTCAGCATAAACAATGTGCAACTTTGTCTATTTTTTACTTTATCATACGTAGTATGTAAAGTATTGTAATCCTGCCAAATATGTGTAGCGGAAATATGTCTTTTTGGGTCCCCTGAACATTTTTGACCAAGGTACAAAAAATGTCTGTGTGTGTGTGTGTCTGTATGAATGGATGTGTGTATGGATGGATGTGTGTACCCGTTTTTTATGGCGGCGATTCCGGAGAAACTACTAAAGGCATCGGCACGAAACTTCATATTTAGAAGTTTAATAACCATAACTTAGAGCTGAAAAGCTTTCTGTTGAAAAGGGTCCAAAGGAACTGGAGGTTTAGTCTTAGCATTTTTGAAAGATTCTGCAAATAAGCCACCATTTCTGGAATTTCGTCGAAATAGTTAAATAATAAATTAAAGCAGAGCAAATTCGGAATAATTTATGACTATGACATTTTTGGTACAATCAATAGTTTAGCTGCATGAGCAAATTCTATTTCATCGAGATCTGTCGTACTGCATTAAAACTAGTAGCCAGGATCTGTCAGATATTTTGATTCTAATGACAGTAGGTAGTGTCAAACGCTAATATTTTGACAATACCTACTGTCAATATAAGCTGCGTTCGGATATTGTACACCGTTACACTTTTACCAATAACACGTAAGTGTCATTTGGACGGTGTACCCGGCGTCAACGGAGTACAATATCCGAACGCAGCTTTAATCGATATATCTGTCTAGTTCTACTAGTTTTATTTTAATGCAGACATGGCCGATCTCCATCAAATAGAACCTCATGCAGCTAAGCTATTAATTTTATATATAGTATGATAAAGTCATGTGCCTGGCCACATCAGATTTTTTGTAATAATAAAGCTTTAGCAGATATAAATCCTTTTGGCTAAATTGTCAAAACGCGCTTTAAGCATGACGACTTGGTAAATCAAATTTCAAACGATTGAATGATATTTTATATTACTGATATTACTACAATGAATTTTTTAAATTTACATAATGCAAATCAGTTGTGCCTGTATTTTACAGCAAATGATAACATATGTAACCTGTTTTTTAAGGTCGCCATCTTTTATATACTAGTCCTCCTTACATTTGCACTTGGGAATAGGGACCTCAAGGATATATCTCAAGATGGAAAATCCCTGAAATTACAACTGAACACCTATGGTTCCCAGCATATCTACTACAGCATACATAAGGACAATTCTGACTTGCAACGCATATTCGAAAGCATGGTAAACAAGCAAGGCAGTTCTGCGATCAAGACTGAAAACGTCGCAGAAAGTAAAGATATGAAAATTCAAGATTATCATATAAATTTATAATTCCTGTTTCATTCAAGAAATATTAGAAAGAGGACAACGAAACCTTGCAGAGTATAAAACCAATTTAATAGTGGCGAGCGAGTTTACAAGCGAAGATGGTGTCTTAACAAACATAAACGTAATGTATGCCAATCAGGCTGTCCATGGCGCACCAATATCATTGAATTTGGCCACAAATGCGCTGATAAAGCTAATAGCAGGTGACGAGTACTCAATAATCGGTTCAAACACTCCACTGAGATCCGTAAGTGCGAAGAAACAAAATGTGGCGCAGTCTCAATACGACGACGTACTGCTGTGGACCACCATTCTACCATTAGGAGCATTATTTCTAGCTATGATCTACCTGTTGCTACCGACAATAGAGAGAAACAACTCCGTAAAAACCATGTCATTCATCTACAACATGAGATTTAGTTGCTACTGGCTTAGTAGTTATCTAATTGATCTGTTCACATACATAATTATAATTCTTCCAGTCATTATTGTAGTGTGGATTGCATCACTAGTGGGGTTGCTTTCTTTGGAAACTATGGCCATAGGTGAGTAGGTACACATTTGCCAAACTTAACTTAAATTAATTTAATTAAAACGAATTCAAATTCAAACAATTTTTTTGTTTCAGTATGGTTCCTGGTCATATTCGTGATATATGGTATTACCATCATTCCTGTAACTTACCTCATATCTACTTACGCAAAATCAGTGGCCAGTGCTTGTGCTTTATTTCTAACGCCAAATATATGCATTACTAGTATGTTTGTAGGCGTGGTATTGGCACTTGAAATGAGTGAGGATGACACAGCCAGTACGGTGCGCTCATTGTTTGCCGTAAACCCTCACTTTACTTTTTCTTATCTACTGTCCAAATTTTGTCTCGCGATGGTTGAAAATCACAACTGTGATATCGAAAGATGTGACGCTCAGCATGCTTACATTGAGTGGGATCTTTACATGATATACACCTTTTGTAGCGCATTTATTTGTCTTTTGGTAGTAATGTGTTTGGATTCAGATTTATGGAAACAGATGAAAGCTTTTCAAACTTCAAAACCCATTAGTTCATTACAAAATAACGACATATCAATAAAGGCAAGCGGAGTGAAAAAGTCTTACGGAGGCGCTATCGGTCGCGGCAACAAGAAAAATTTAGGAGTGGATAACCTGTGTTTTGAAGTACAACGGCACGATTGTTTTGCTTTGGTTGGAGATAATGGTGCAGGAAAAAGTACTACCTTGAGGATGATCACAAAACAGGAACTGCCAACCGAAGGGACATTAGCTATCAACACGGTAAGATTAGCAAAACTCTAAAAATCTTGCCCATTCTTTGACTACAACTTCTTCCGGCATTTAGGGATCTCAAAAACTGTAAGAGCTACGATATCGGGTAAATGGGCCAAAAGTTGCGTAAAACTGGACCCCTCCAGAACAGTTTCCTTTATACAAATGTTTTATGGATCACTCGATATTACAGAAAAAGTAAAAACTGTCGATATATTTTACTTGAGAAGGCTTGAAGAGATACCTAATAGAACTAATAATGGCCAAGTTTACCACCTAATTTAATGAGCATTAAATAATTTCTGTTAATATTATTTTTAAGAGGAATCAGTACTGCTGGTACGTCCTATAAAATAAGCATCCATAGTCAGCTTAATGTTGTATCAATTCTCTCATGTTATACATCAAATTATAGATAAAGGTGTATTACTTGCTGTGGTAATCTATATGTATTACTTGTTGTTGTTGTATCCACGCTACGTGATAAAATATAACTTATTCATGTACTCGAAGAAGTAAAGTTTTGAGTGAAAAAAGCATGTAAGATATTGATATTTTTTCGTGAAATTTTGTAGATTTATAGAGGAAGTTGTAACTTAGACCTATTATGTGGTACTTTTTTCAATTCTAACCTGAGTTCTTCGTAAAAAAATTGCTAAATCAGTCAATTTTATGTCATATTCAGAAATATATTTCTCAAAAACGAACAGAACTATCAAAAATTTATCACTCGACGCAAAATTATATATCTTTTATCTTTAATTTGGTATATTTCTTTTACGATTATGTGCACTAATTGCTGAGAAAAATCCTCAGAACATTTGCGTGTTTTGCTAGGGGGTATGGATTCCCATCATAATAACCAAAGCATTGCCGTTACAAGGCCTAAATACTAATGTTATTTATATTTATATACAAGTTAGGTAAGTTAGGTAAGTTAGGTAAGTATGTGAAAATATTAGTTCGTCCATTTTAACGTATACATTTATCTTTTTGTGAAAATTCTATTCTATCATAAACGTGTTATGCATGCGGTTATAAAGTATTCTCGATATTCTACTTCTGTTAATATCCAATGAAACAACACATATTTGACCATTATTTGTTCTAAACAAGAATTAACAGTATGTGAGTGTGTATGTCCTTAGTAGCCTTCTCCATTGGCTACGTAAGTAGGGTGATCTGGTGGGCCGCCTATCAGGACCTTGTATTGTATTTTGAGTTAATTTCATAAACATGTTATACATGGCTATAAAGCAATTTAAGTATTCTTTTAGAGCTGAAAAAGATTAATATGGCGTCCATAAGAAATAAAAAGGTTGAATATCGCCCAGTAAAGCTTGCGGACAGAAACATTTTCTGACAACCATAATGACTTAAGACTATGTCTTATGTACAAATACAACATTTCAACTTTCTATTTATTACAATAGTGAAGTTCCTCAAGAAAAAGCAATTGCCAGTTTTTAATTTTTCGGTAATATCTAGTGATCCAGGCAAGTTATGTCGCGTTTAACCGACATCGTAACTTTCGTAGCTTTCGTAACGTTTCCGAGATTTCTATGTACATCATATTTCGTGGGACATCCTTTTATGTGACCCAGACTATAATAATCGCCCTAACTGATATTTTAAATTTCGATTGTATTGGCCCTTGAATTTGAAGGCTCCACAACACTAATACTACTCAACAAAAGAAAATAAGCAAAGGTGTTTTACTAAACTTACGAAATCAAAAACGCCAATCTATATCTTTCGCACTCAAGTTTAAACCGATGCGGGCAGAAATAGTTCATAGTCATAGAACCCAACTTATATTGAAATGATTCAGGAGGATTTAACACAGTTTATTGAAGTTCTTATGTATAGTATCGAAACTACTGGACTTGTTTGTTGTCCCCTAACGACGGCCCGCGGGCCAGGCCCGGCCCGCAGTTGCTTCTTAAAATAGTCATAATCAGTGTTGTTCTCGACCCTCCGAGAAACATAACAGCTCATCTAACAAAAGCGTAATGATTTTAGACTACTGTAACAGATTCTCCTTTAGTTGTCAGTTAATCTTTAGAGACAGAGCAAACCAATTTTTAAGGCATACTTTTACTTTATCATACATAGTATGTTAAATTTTATTGATTTATGAAAAAATTGAGATTTTAGCGGAAATATATCTTTTTGGGCCCCCTGACCATTTTTGACCAAGGTACAAAAAAAGTCTGTGTGTGTGTGTGTGTGTGTATGTGTGTATGTTTGTGTGTGTATACCCGTTTTTTTGTGGCGATGATTGCGGAGAAACTACTAAAGGTATCCGGATGAAACGTCATATTTAGAAGTTTCCTGACTAAACTTAGAGCTGACAGAAGTTTTATTTAAAGGGTTCCAAAGGAACTGGAGGTTTACTCTTAGCATTTTTCAATGATTTTGCAAATGAGCTGCCATTTCTAGCTGCATGACCAAACTCTATTTGATCGAGATTGGTCGTGTCTGCTTTAAAACTAGTTAGCCAGGATTTGACAGATATTTGGATCCTCACAAAACAAAACATCAGAGTTTGACACAGTTTGACACTGCTGTATAGTATGATAAAATCATGTGTGTGGGTGTGGCCACAGCAGATTTTCGTTTTCCGACAGTCTTCTATATTGTCACTTTTTTGTTGGTTTTTAACGTATTCCAAAATGACTGTTTTCTCTGTTGACATGTGTAATAAAATGTGAATATTTGTCCGTGATTAGATGACGTCAAAGGCTTTGTTGGGTCTGTCAGCAGAGCCGTCCTAAGATATTCGGCGCCCGTCGGCTACTAAAAATAAAACACCCCAGTACCGGCAAAATTGTCAGAACTAGAAAAAGCCAATTCATTACCATTAAACCTATCAAAAACATAAAAATCATACACAAATTTAAAAAACACCTATAGGTACCAACAAAAACAAACTTTATAGTAATCAAAAAGCAAAAGTAACTTATATCTATTTATTGTCTTAGCTTCTTCTTTTCTAAATGGCTATCACACGTATCTAAGTTTTGAAATAAGTGTGGATAAAATACCCAAATTATTTATTTTGCTCTGCCCCAAATAAGACCGTAAATAATTTGTAAGCCTTTTCAGTGCTTAAAGATCTTTTGCCACTGCAATTTGTGGTGGCATAAATTAAAAAAAATACATGAAAAACACGTTGAAAGGTGAACTGAAAGGTGCAGTTTTCATTATCAAAAATAATAATATGTATTTCTGTGCCATACTGAAACTGTGTTGATCAAGTTGATCACATATATTTGAGTTGAACACTCCCCAGGCTGACATATGATAGAAAACTGGCCCGAACCGAACCAAAACCGAACGTATTTCATTGATACGCTGTACTAGTATAAGTAAACGGGAAAGATCTAAGAGGACACATATTGGTTACCAAACTCCGAAACAAAGTTATGCATACATACAATATTTTCTATTTCATTTAGAACAGGTTACTTAGTTATTTTTGTCCTGAAAAGATTTTGAATAAACATAACTAATAACAAAATAACTAATAATAACAAAAACAATATAAAACCTATAAAAATTGCCGCCCCAAAAGGTTGGCGCCCCGGGGCTATAGTCCATTTACGGTGGTTAGCGTGGCCCTGTCTGTCAGGGAAGCTTACTGCAACTACGAACAGACAGCGAGCGTATAGCGGAGCGGAAAGCGCAGCGTTAAAGGTTCCGACACGCTAAAAGACACAAAAAATGGATCGGAACCTTTTACGCTTCGCTTTCCGCTTCACTATACGCTCGCTGTCTGTTCACGGCCGTAGACTAGGCGTATGGCGTTCGTTATGTGGCCAGGCACATGACTTTATCATACTATACAGCAGTGTCAAACACTGATGTTCTGACAAATCCTGGCTAACTAATTAAGTGCATTCTTAAAAGAAGAAGAGTTGGTTGAAGGTATTCTGTTCAAAACTATTTTACAATCCGTATTTTGCACTTAATGTCGACTTTAGTAATAGTATATTGTGTACCAAGTATTTATGTAAAAATGGACTTACGGTTTTACCAGAGCTAGTAGCGTTATTCAAAGTACCACTACAGTTTGACTCCATACTGAGTTCAATTGTTTACCAATATTTGCATGAAATACATCACATTAAAGGTAAAGGTTGATTACGTGTTGCATGTTTCCACTTTTCGATTGTTGTTTTTTTAAACACGTGCAAAAAATAATTGTGTTATCACTGTTCCTCTTTGTAACTAAATGCGGAGACTTACTGAATAGTTTCTCTTTTAGGAGAAGATTGGTTACTGCCCACAGGATCATGCGATGATTGGAGACCTCACCGGAAAACAAATGTTGCGGTACTTTGCTCATCTTCAAAATTATAACACTTCGGAGACTGAAATTGATACATTGTTAGAGGATTGCGGTAAGCCCTTTCAACAGAACCTGCTTATTTAAAATTTCACATTTTCCCATACTTTACGCAGAACGTTAAACCCCGTGCTATGAATGTAATAAAACACACTATTTCGTTTCGTAGGTTTATCACAAATCGCCAACCGTCTTTGCAAAACCTACAGTGGAGGCAATAAAAGAAAACTTAACACGTGTATAGCCTTAATAGGAAACCCCAAAATAATAGCACTAGACGAACCGACTACAGGTGTCGATCCAGATGGTAGAAGGAAGATTCATGAACTAATTAAGAATGCAAAACGGTCTAGCGGCATTGTGTTTACGTCGCAAAGCATCGACGAATGTGAGAGACTGTGTGACCATCTGGGAATTATGAAACATGGAAAGATTGCAAACGAACGGAAAGCCATTGTCGAGCTAAAAGAGGATTATGCCGTTGGCCACATAGTTCGAATAAAATTAAACCCAGACCACAAGACCCAAGTGATAGCATTCTTGGAGGATAAACTTGCCAAAGAAAATGTGGAAGTACTTGACGCTCGAAGTGTAAGTCGAAACATCAATATAGATAAGGGATATATATATATATATATATATATATATATATATATATATATATATATACCGGGTGGTTCAATTTCGAGGCTCACCATGGGGATCTCACTTATTAGTGGAGATAGAGCCTATGTTTAAATTTGGCAAAGTTTTATATTTTTGTACAGATCAATAATTATCTGACAAGAAATTTTAGCTATCATTTTTCATTTTAAAGATATCCGCAAAAAACCGAAATGTTAAGATATCGTTTTACATTTTTTATTCAAAACCAAACGTACCTAGACATTTGAAACAAAAACACGCGACTCTTTAACAAGGAATGCAGTGTTATTTTTTAATTTGAAATAATATCAAGGATGGTGGCGTAACCATAGCCAACTTTGGTTTTTCTTATGGGCGCCATGTTGTATTTTGGCATTTTCCGGTAGTCGTGTTTTTTCTCGTTTTCGCAATGTATATCATGTTGGTATTATTTTTTAAAACAATGGTTTAATACTAAAGAACTTTCTTCTTTTTCTCGTTGTTTGTCGTGCTTATCAGGTACCCAACTGGTGCTTGGTTACAGACTCCCGGCGCCGGACTGACCTTTGGATTAAAAACATTCAAATTGTAAAACAAGCCAGTTTATACAACAAAAAGCTTATTTTTTAAGTAAATCTTCAAATTGGTCGCCATTTTCTTGAAGGCCTAAAACCGAGCCAGCTTTTCGACATGTTGTTATGCTCTTCTAACTGTTCTTTCCGGAATAGCATTGACCGCATTTGTTATTCGATCCCGCAGATCCTGGATATTTCTGCGAGTATCGTGATAAATTTCGTCGTTCACAGTTCCCCATAGAAAATAGTCCAGAGGACTTAAATCAGGGGATCTAGCAGGACATTGCACCACTCTACCAATCCAGCGATTTGGAAATTGTTGATTCAAATAATTTCGTACAACTGCAAAGTTTGACTTGTGTGGGGTTTGTACGGTTTCAATTTCATTGTACGTAATGGTCTCCGAACACATGTTTGCGGCAATTCCAAATTAGAGGCTACTTCCCGCGTAGAAATCCGAGGATCGTCATTTATCTAAAAACCAGTAATTGAAGCATTGCAAATTATACGATATTACAAATCGTTTATATTAATATTAGAAGCCTACGAAACAAAGCAGATGAACTAAAGACCATAATATATGACAAGAATCCAGACATTGTTATTTTGGCAGAAACTTGGCTATACTCACCTTTAACTCAACTTTAACAAAATTTCAACGTGTTCACGTAGTTTATAGATTATCTCTGTCCTTGGCGGATATGCTTCTTGAAGGTTAGCCGCTAAAGCACCATGTGTATAATTTATAATAACACATTGACTATGATTAGCAGTATTCGCTTTTGTTTAACGAAATTCGTAGAATAGAATGCTTTAAACGTCAGCAATTAGCAAAAGCCGATTTATATGCAATGGTTCATCAATTTGCTTAACTTAAGTGCAAAATGAGGCAAATCATATTGAAAATTAGTATGTAGAAAATAAAATGTTTTGAGGCTATTGCCTGCGTCACAATTCATATTTGCTGCCCTTCGATGATTCATTATTTTATTTTTATCAATTTTGATGCACGGTGTAACCCGGAAACAATTTTGCGAATTGGTTACGATCGTTATGAATGTTACTTTTCAACAGAACGCGCCACGTACGTATATTCAGGTACGTGGCGCGTTCTGCACGTGGTGCGTTCTGCACGTGGCGCGTTCTGCGCCTCAATATAACATATATTTATTAACGATTAACTGGACATTAACTTTTGGTTAACGGATTAGCGACGTTAACTTTTAGATTAACGATATCCACTTTTTTTATGATACCACCTATTATGTATGTACAACACTCTTATTATTTGCAGGATGTAGTAACAGCGTACGTGAGGAACAAATCTTGGACACAACTCCTAACTACTATAGAAGGCAACAAAACAAATGAAGATTTGGGCATACAGGATTACATAGTACAGGAGTCCTCGTTGGAACATGTCTTCTTAACGATGGCGAAATAATAAAAATAGTAGGACTGTATGTCAGTAAGTCTGACTGAGTTCGTGAATTTTCGTGTGAATAATACGAATGGTTTTGCGACATTAGTTTTTAAGTTTTATAGTAAGATTACATACGATTTTATAAGAATGAATTTCCAAAGTACTTTTAACTAATTAACTTTATAGTAAACTCAATTAGTTGCACTAAAGACATGCAGGTTAGGGTGGAACATTTGACGGCTTCTGGAAGGCGACGGATTTGCGAATGCATTCATCGTTTTCTCGAGAAAGTGGATACGGGCGTAGAGCCTGCGAAACAAAACAAGACATTGATGTATATTTAAAGAACGATAATGTTCTTTTTTTGTTTTACAGAACACTGGCTTACGTCTGATTCAATATTGCTTCAGAGGTTTATAAATTACGAAGTGATCAGTAGTTACAGCCGTACATATACCAGGGGAGAGGGTACAATTTACTCCCGGATATCTGTCGGCATTCAAAGTGAATCATTCCGAATGGATTCTTCGAGACTTGAGAGTCACTTTGAATACTGCTATGATCTCAGTAAATATAGAAAAATATTGTGTGTATGTGTGTACAGGGCTTCACCCGGATATATCAGTGTATTTTTAAATAGCGTGTATGGTTTCCTTTAAATTGTGTGTAAGACGTATGGTTGTGTGATGTAGTGTGGATGTAGTGTGATGTAGGTAAAGGCATATTAAAATCACCACATATTTTAATATGCCTTTTGGCCACGATTGTCACATGAGTAAATGTGTCATTAGTAAATGAGTAAATTGTGAATGTTATGATGATGAAACAAATTCAACTGACCAGTATGATGCGTATATCAATGTATTGCGCTGGGCTGGACAACAGATGATTTTGAGGTAATATTTGAAGTACCGTAGCCAGTCGGTGAGTACATTCTCTTCGCGAAAATGTTTTTGAGGGTTGATTTACTCAGGGATCGGTCCTGGGGTGTCTGTCCTTTGGTGATTTATATCAATATGCGGACGACACAACCCTCATAAATAAACTCGAACGCTGCCTGACCGTGCAATCCAGCGAGCAGGGCTATTCAGCCGATACAGTTATCGTGCAAAAGGAATGGTCCTAAATGAACGCAAAACAGTATTGGTGCAGTTTACAATGGGTTCAGCAAGCCAGTCAATTTTGGTAGAGACTGCCAGAGGCTCTATGGCATTGACCGAGTTGGTCAAGTTTCAAGTCTTGCAGAGCAACCTCAAATGAGACAGTCATGTACGCAAGACTCTGGACAAACTGTCATTGTACTCAATGTATAAATGTATATTGTGAAGATCCACGTTCTGCGTACATTTTACCAAAGGGTCCATCCCCTCAGATGATATTGTTTAGAATGCAGAACAAGTTTACCACATTTAAATGCGCTGAATCTGTTGACGCTACCATGTTTATATATTCATGGCATCATGTCTTCATATACAAATATATGTAAATTTGTATGACTTTTTTGAGTTGAGTTAAGAGTGCTTTGGAGTTATCGTTTTTGTTTGTTTGTTTTTGTTTACAATGTTCATTTTTTTTATTTTATTTCTGCCATACATGGCAACAGACAAAATTATATATATGTTTGTTGTTTGTTGCTTATATGGCGAGAAGCAGGAATTGTATAGTATGTGACCTAGGAATTGTATAGGTCACATAGCGGTTGATTCGCTGGCAAACCTACAATAAATGACACAATAAAAGACTAATAGTAGATTTTGTGTTCTTTTTTATTTCATAAATCTAGCGCACATACACAATGCGTCACTGAATACTTTACGGTGATAATAATGTAAACATAGTACGTTGCGATAACGTAAGTTAACAGTTTGTTAGTTACAAAGTTGACTGATTATAATTACAAAGTTGACTATTTATATCGATAGTAAGACCGATTTTTAGATACTAAGGGCCAATATATTCACCTATCGTGAAACTGTTCGTCATCTAAACGACAAGATAAATGGTAAAAATGTGTCTATTCACCTGTCGTTAACGTTACCGACAGGATAAATACGCTTAACGATCAAATTTATTTAGCGATCGAATGAACCTGCCGTAAACTAATGACGAACGCTTTGATTGGTCACAGAGCATGTGCTGAATGTCAAACAAAAAGTCAAACTGACAAATATTTACGTACGTACGTGGTACTGTATTAATTGAAGTCATTATTTAGTTAATGTGGCCGAATTTGCTGAATCCGTCTTTCATACCACCTCTTTTAACTTTTGGTAGTCTTTTTTAATTGACGCGGTTAGAAATGGGTGCGAATGAATTTTGGTTACGTTTTGTCAATGTCTATCAATGTCATTTACGGCGCTACATCTAGCGGCAATTAGTCCAAGTTATGATCCAAGTGTTGATTTAGTACACCTTTTTTTACCGACATTTGATACTATACTGCCGAAAAACATTCGTTAGCGATGTTTACGTCCTCGTTGCCTGAAGATAACTTACAGATCGGTGAAAAGACAGAATCATTTTCAACGCGAACGTCAGCGTAATCTGTTCGTTGGCTAACGACAACTTTGACGATAGGTGAATATATCGGCCCTAAATCTGGTAATAATGGTAATAGGTACTTTACATTCAAGAGAATATCACTAAGAGTGTTTGCTAGAAAGACATTCTCAAGTTTACAGAGGCCAAAATTAGAAAAAAATAACAACTAGGAATATTTTTTAAGCTCCTATTTCTATTATACGAGGGCCCTCGTACCGTGTCAACAAACCATACACCATACAAACCATACAAGAGTAGCAGGGAAAGAATAATCATTTTCATCTTGTTGGAAAGAAAATAAAATGAGGATTAATTAGTTTTATAAATAAGTAATTTGCAGATACTTAAAAAAGTAATTATATTTCTTTGTTCATATACAGTATGAATTAACATCAGCATCATGTTATTCAAGTAATGAAAATGTACATAATCTTGTCACCAAAGTCAAAAATCTGAACAAGATTTGTATTATTTAGTTTGTAGACTTATTAGTCCAGGCTTCAGAGTGTTTTTGGTAGAACTGGCTCTGACCATTCATTTTTTCGTCTTGTATTTAAACAAATTAAAGTCTGGTTTTATCGTTTTTACGATTATGGTATGGCAAGCTCTACCATACTTAAACCCTCTAACGCCTGGAATATAAGCTCATGGTTAAATGTTGCTCGAGCTAGTGAGTCTAGTGCTTAGGTTCGAGGAGACAGCCTAAACAAAAATATTGACGCTAAACACTTAAATAGTATATTATTATACAAGTTTTATAAGACGTCAAATTGGCGCACGAGTTGTTTTGGGCACGACGAGCGTAGCGAGGAGTGCCCAAATGGAACGAGTGCGCCAATACGTCTTATAAAACGAGTGTAATATACTATTTTTTCTACTTTGCGTCATTAATTTTATATAAATTTAGAAATTGTAGTTACTATATTGCGCTAAATTATAATCTAGGGTATTTCGCGGGTACCACGTGGCAGCACTGTAGTAACTGTCAACTTCGTTAAGGATGAGATCTATGAGATAACATCTTGACAAAATCTAATTGTGAATAAAATTACTCTACTTTAGCCTACAAGTTTGAATAAAATATTCAGCGAGGTCTCAACGATGATCATAATGGAGCTTGGGGCAACACTTTTAACCCTACTGTGATAAATATATGAAACTTAACCTAAAAAGTCAACAACTTTAATAGTGGTTTCATAAGTATAATAATCAGAATCTTATTGTTTGGAAGTGTTTGGCGGTGACTGATTAGTTACTTCGAAGAACAAGAACTTACTAAAGAATTGTTATAACGCTTAACGTTTAATAGCGGTGTCAACCTAATTCCGCTAGGTAGCCGTTGAGGCTTATACATTTCCACGCACTTATAATTGAAACCAAATTCTAATTTCGGTGTAGTAGTTTATTAGAATAAATTATGCTAAGTTTTAACACCTAACGTTTAATAGCGGTGTCTACCTAATTCCGCTACGTAGCCGTTGCGGCTAATATATTTACAAGCACTTATAATTGAAACCCAATTTTAATTTCGGCAAAGTAGTTTATTAGAATAAATTATACTTAGTAAAATTACATGTGATGGAGGTAATACAAATATGTTGCACACAACCAGAACTAAGACGAAGTCGAAAGTCGCGGACAAAAATGAATACGAATTGAGCCGAACGGAACTCGGTCCAAAATGTTACCGAAAACTTATACGTTACATAAACTAAGAAATCCTCTACACTTTAAATGTACTATAGCTTCATACGTGTATGCTGATAAACCATTGATTGCGCATATACAATCTCGTAGCAGTAATTAAAATCATTCATATCTGCGATGTAGGTTTGATCTTCGCATAATACCTTATTAAAGTAAATGTGGTCCTTGAATTATATCTGAAAAAGGGATTTGATGTTTAGTTGAAAAGAATGATAACGATCACTTACCAGAGTCGTAAAACATCACCGAAAACGTTATGCTGGCGTATTTTGATAAACACAGCAAAACTAAGAAAGCCACAACCTTTGGCCATACTATAGCAGGCTACACGCATGTTTAAATATGTATAGAATATTGATATTTCGCAGTTTATGCGATTGCAAGCGATTAAAAAGGGGCAGTGTGTGGTTATGTATTGTACGTTTGACATTTGGCATTTGATATCATTGTGTACCAATCCTGGCAATATTAGACAAAAATGTTACTGTTTTCGGTGTTACAATGTGTTAATTGTAACACCGAAAACAGTGTTACAATGTGTGCATTGTGAATGCAAAGTAGAAAAACATTTTTAGTGATAAATTTCATAATATACTAACTGAAAAGTGAATGAACGTACAATAGTATATTCAGATCTGAAATCCTCATGTTAAGTTTTTTATCAACTTCTGGATGAGTACGCGCGGTAAAAAGTGCTGTGGGCAGGCGCGTAGAAGTTAGGTTTGTGCGGTGACACCGCATAAACTAACACATTGACGCTAAAAACTGTAAAGATTTCTTTTTATGGGAAATTTCATGATAAACGAAATGTTCCTCAATTCACTGATTTTACACCTCTAACTTGGACTATATTCACTTAAACCACAGAACAACCAGAAACGAAACTCACAGGAAACTACAGGTCCCGATTACATTTCTTCATTTGAATGGGAGGTCGCATAGCATACTCCAATAGTCCATAGCTCCATAGTCAGTTTTCCGCAAATCGACATCGTTAGTACGCCATTTTGAGGCGTGGTTAACACACTTGTTTTCCATTCTGTGGGGGCACACCACGTAAAGTGATGATGTTTTGTGATGTCAATAGGTACCATCAAATGACATTAAAGGTCAGAAAAACAGGTCCCTCCAGTTCACAGGTGCCGACACGTAGTTACGCACCTGGTTAATCTGTGCTAAACCATGGCTTAAACGGAATGTTTTCCATATTTTTTTCTAGTGGGTCACTCATGTAATTTAAATGGCAAAATGTGTGTTTTAGCAGCAGAAAATGTAACGAACATGAAGAATATGTGTTTTAAGGAGAAACGTGGGGGTAAATGGACAGCAAAATATGTGTTCTAACGACAAAAAAAAAACAGGAAATAAATTGCACGACAAAAGCATCAAAAATGTGTGATTTATTTGCTTAAATGCTATTTTCATATTGGTACAATATTTTGATGTCACTTTCTCTGTTCTCTGGCCATGAACAACACAGGAAACATATGTCTGGGGAAGCACATTTGTAAGAGCATTTAGGGATAACCCAATACGTCACTTGATATGTCCGTTCAAATTTATATGAATTCTTACATATTAGAAAACAATGTAAATAAAATTATTATTTTTTATACGCTCCAGTAAAACGACCAATTCCATATCAGCAAACTTCATGTGGCATAGCGAGAGACGTACGTCCATAGTACCAGAGTAAGATTGGTCGAGCCATATTTTACAGAGGTTGCGCTGACAGCGTTTTACAGGGCGGGGACGAGGCGCTGGCGTGACGTCAGTGGTGGCTTGTCACGGAGTTAACTATAGGTTTGAATAGCAATGAAGCCTATATTTGAAAGCTCATAACTCGGATACGACTGAACGAAAAAGAGAGAAATAAATATACATAAAAGTATATAAAGTCGAGCATAACCCGAACATACAAACCCAGAGTGCAGTAAATCGAAAACGCTATAAGTGTATTACATTCCTGAATCATTTCTACATAACATATATAACTATTTTTTACCACTCGGTTTAAACATGGGTGCGAGAGGAGTAGAAAACTACTTGAACTTTACAGTGTTATATTAGTTTCACGGTTGTCTTTGCGATTTTATTTCTCGTAAACCGATTACCAAAAATATTTAAAATTTTATTCGAAGAAAATTTAGAAGCTTGTCTATTCGGCCTGGGCATACACCGTGGAGGGGAATTGAGAAACGGTCTAAGCGCCCGTTGCTGAGAAATACCTGCCTACACTATGTACAGTAGTTCACGGCGCATTATGTGTTCCAATCCGTCAGAACTAATAACACATCGTTGGTATCAATAATCATAATGGGACACAATAAGTGTTGCGTTATCAACTGTAATAATACAGGAAGAAATATTAACAAATGCAATATTGTAACAAATAATATAAATTTGATCGGATCACTTATACACTACATATAATTGTAACATTTATTAGCCATCTGCACAATTTACGCCTCGTGGACACACTACCGCCTACTCCTATAGAGGCGCTTGCATCGCGCACCCGGCCAATACATTTACGTCTGTGTTTTTAAAGTTCTTATGTGATAAAGGTTGTAAGCAAGATATTTTATGGTAGCCCACCCAGTATCAAAAGTCAGGCTCTCGGGCTTGCGTTTTGCGTGCTGTTTTCTTTATCGTGTGGCGGACTAACAAATAATCAAAATAAACCATT
Source organism: Aphodius sticticus (assembly GCA_963966075.1). Lineage (NCBI taxonomy): Eukaryota > Metazoa > Arthropoda > Insecta > Coleoptera > Scarabaeidae > Aphodius > Aphodius sticticus. The sequence continues at coordinate 29,420,414 of OZ014507.1, forward strand.
TTTTGTTGATTTTTATTTTTATTGGCGTAAGTATAATTTTTATTACGTTCCATTTTGTGTACAACGAGCTATCGACCTTGGCCATTTTGCCTATGTAATTTTATTTTTGTGGAACGGGGTACAATACAATACAATACGCCAAACACATACACCAAAAATTATAATGTCATTAGGTACATAAATGAAAGACATGAACAAACATTTATTTTATTAATTGTATACAGTAATATTCTAACATTGTACAATTTTTGTCAATAATATTCTAAAGCCTAGATTTAAATTTGAACCAAAGCTCGCATATTAACCAACATTTTCATAACCGGATTATCAAACATTTATTTCAATACAAAATGCTATCATTGCATAATTACAAAAAATTGCAATCGTAGATTTCAATATTAACAACAATAAACAAATGTTCACCATTCTTCTTTACACTAACAAAAAGATAGTTTTTTAATACAACATGTTAACAATATGACAACGTAAGCTTACCTGTTATTCAATTATAGAAAGAATCTTCAAAAGTTTCTGATTCTTGTGTATAATTCCACGTCAAATCGATAGAACAGTTTCTCAAGAATTTTTGGACTTGTTACTGGTATTCTGCTTAAAATATATAGATGAAATGTAAATAAATGTACTGCTGCAATAAGTAAGTTAATGTAGAAAACTTAAGCTTACCTCTTTTTCAGTAACAAATGGAATAAGAGCCACCCTAAATAACCACCAATCTCTTGTATGTAAGTAAACTATTCTCTTGTATGAATATACAGTTGCAATTAGTATAAGGTCTTTTGACAAAAAAGAAAACTTAACCTTATCTGCTTTTCAAAGAATACAGAACAAGCCAACACTAAAGAGCACACAATGTGGTTGTTCAAACTCCGGACAGGCCAGACGTTTGATAAGGGAAAGGAAAGGGGAGAGAAGACCTGTAAGAAAGAAAGGAAACGAGCATTCGTTGAATACTGATTTTATTATTAAATTGTTGAGAATATATTATACTAATGATAATCACAACAAGTGCACTTTAATAATACAAATTACACCACTATGCAATTAAACGTTATTGCTGAATTTGCAAGGTACCTAAGCAAAGTTGGTCACATATAATTAGTACGGCATAATACTTGCGTATGTGTGTCACATTACAACACAATGTCAGGTTTACAATGATTGGAATTTAGGATGAATATGTTTGTGATTAACAGAAATATACTTTTGTTTAATATGAGATTAAACAAGCTGCGGGCTGTAAAACAGGAAGTAAAAGAAAATATACGGAGTAATGGTCACATTGCTTTTTTGTTTAATTTGATATTAAACAAGCTGCGGCCTGTAGACACAAAATAAACACTTGGATGATGTAGACACAAGCTTATCTTCTGGTTGAATATGGTGGTTCTTCCATTCGTTTCTTGTTTAACTTGAGATAACACAACCTGCGGCCTGCAGATATGTTCCCATGATTCGGTGGGGATGGTCCGAGATTATTTGTTTCTTGAAGACACTCTTGTTTCAGTGTCGTGGTCCCCATGATTCGGTGGGGATGGTCCGAGATTATTTGTTTCTTGAAGACACTCTTGTTTCAGTGTCGTGGTCCCCATGATTCGGTGGGGATGGTCCGAGATTATTTGTTTTTTGAAGAAACTCTTGTTTCAGTGTCGTGGTCCCCATGATTCGGTGGGGATGGTCCGAGTTATATATTGCTTGAAGACACTCTTGCGTCAGTGTCGTAGTCCCCATGATTTGTGGAGGTTGATAGATCTTCTTCTGTGAGTCGCTAATTGCTTCTAGCGATTGAAATCTCATCTTAAGTTTGTTGGTTTCATTGTCCCATTTCTTTACGAGAATTCTGGCTACGATCGGTCCCCACGAATCGGTGGGAATACCGAGATTATATATAGCTTGAAGACACTCAGTTGTAGTGTCGTGATATGTTTTGATCTTCTCTGCGCTCCCCGAGTTTATTGATGGCAAATCAAGTATTTTATCTAGTAGCTTTGCATCAATCGTTTGTTGTCGTATCGATTTTTTAGTATTGTCCATGCTGTTACATAGTTGTTATCTGCAACTTGGAGGTGTTGAATGATGCGGCTGGGTTCCCCCCGCAAATGGGTTTTCAAATATTGCATCTTTTCGACGTTGGTTATGGACTGATTTAAATGAATTATTTTGTTGAATAAGTCGTGGAAGCTGATCCAATTCTCATATGTGCCATCAAACGTGGGAAGTGGCAACTTTGGAAGCGAGATTGTGGAATGTTGGTTGAAACTTGGTGCAGAGCGTTGTTCATTTGATAAGTTTATCAACTCTTCCATTACCAGTTCAAATTCCTTTTCACACATTTGGTATTTGTCTTCAGTGAAATACTTGGCTTGAAACTGTAATTCGATGACTTGGATGTCTTCTTCTAGACTGCGGACGTTTTCCATCTGGGTTTGAAGTTGACTTTGAAGGTAATCGAAAGATTTCTTAGATTCCTCTTGGGTTAGTAACAATCTTACTTTGTCCAGAAGGTCATTAATTTCTTCAACCGCACTTCTTGCCTCTTGATCCTCTTTGCTTGCTCTGGATCATCTATTTCTACCTCTTCACCTTGGCTTGGAACTTTCGCCTTTTTACAGTCTTTTATGTACTGTAGAGCATCCTGCTATGCTTTGTTTAATTGCTCTAGATAGCATGCGGTGAAATATTCGTGAGTTGGTATTTTTATTGCTTCCATCTTTGCTTGAACGATTTCCACATTTTTCCATAGTTCTTGTAGCTTCTCAGTGCGACGACGGATGTAGTCTGGCGTCTTCCTCTCTGGAGCGTCCTTGGTCATATTTGAGAATAGCTTCTTGATCTCTTGACCATAGCTTTCTTGTTTACGTGCGTACTCGTTTAGTTGCTCCATTTTACTCAGAGATAACTTTAGAGCTAGACGAACCGTAACAACAACACAACTGTATGGTTTTGTTCACTTCACTTGATTAGGATAGCTTTGCTAGCTAGACTTAGTATGTAGCGTGGATAGAACTGTTTCTTACTCGTATAAGGAAAGGAGTTACTACTGAGAGCAGCCTCACTCTCTAATTAGGCTTGGACCGTAGTAACAGGTTTACCTAAAAGGGAACTGGTTCTAAAAGGGATCGACGGACCATGCACAAACTCCGGAGAGGCCAGACGTTTGACATGGTAGAGGATAGGATAAGACCTGAAAGAAAGGAAAGGAAGCGAGCATTCGTCGAATACTGATTTTATTATCAAATTGATTGAGAATATATACTAATGATAATCACAACAAATGCAGTTTAATAATACAAATTACACCACTATGCAATTAAAGGTTATTGCTGAATTTGCAAGGTAAGCAAAGTTGGTCACATATAATTAGTACGGCATAATACTTGCGTATGTGTGTCACATTACAACACAATGTCAAGTTTACAATGATTGGACTTTAGGATGAATATGTTTGTGATTAACAGAAATATACTTTTGTTTAATATGAGATTAAACACTGGTATATTAAGATATACCGCAAATTATCAGCAAATTAACGCGGGGCTACGTCACGTGGTTTGCCCGTTTAAATTTATATGAACTGATAGATATTAGAAGAAGGCTTGCTGACATGCTACGGACCGTTTTATGGCTCATCTCCCATAAATCTTTCAGAAAACTATGTAACAAAAATTATTATTATTTTTTATACGCATAACGTCGAATTCCATATCACCTATCTTTATGTGGCAACCTCAGTGACATATGTCCATAGTTACCAAACCATTTGTCTGTTTTTCGACTTTATAGTAACTTTGGGTAGAACCAAGGTTACTAGTTGCGTTCGGTTTTAATGTTTCGAAACTTCATATTTAGAAGTTTCATGACCAAACTTAGAGCTTTCTGTTGAAAAGGGTCCAAAGGAACTGGAGGTTTAGTCTTAGCATTTTTGAAAGATTTTGCAAATGAGCCGCCATTTCTGGAATTTTATCGAAATAGTTAAATAATAAATTAAAGTAGAGGAAATTCTGGATAATTTATAACTATGACATTTTTTGGTAAAATTAATAGATTAGCTGCATGAGCAAATTCTATTTCATCGAGATCGCTCGTACTGCATTAAAACTAATTAGTCAGGATTTGTTAGATATTGTGATTCTAATTACAGTAGGTAGTGTCAAACGCTGATGTTTTGACAATACCCACTGTCAATTTAATCAAAATATCTGTCTGGTTCTAGTAGTTTTAGTTTAATGCAGACATGGCCGATCTCGATCAAATAGAATCTCATGCAGCTAAACTATTAATTTTATATATGGTATGATAAAGTCATGTGCCTGGCCACATCAGATTTTAATTTTCATAAAATATTTTTTTTATTTTTTACTTTTTTTTTAAACATTTAGAATTTTTATAAAATCTGATGAAATACAAAAAGTAGGGGGTTTTGTATTTTTAGAATGTGAAGAGTTTTTGGCAATAAGTGTATTGTTTTTAAAAAATAAATATATGATGAAAACTGAGAACTATATAGTTACACTGTTTGTCCATACTGAATGTTTTTAAAACTAAATGTTCAATACAAATTTCAAGCCAGACTTCTTCCAAGAACCAAGGGGCGCACCAATTTTACTTGCTCCATGGCGCCAAATATGTAGCTACGCCGTTATGTGTAAAGCTGGCTTTATCTTCATTCGGATATTACTCACCAGCTATTTTCAACCGCTACAGAGATAACACGATGATTGTAAATATTTAAATTCTTGGTTGTGTATTTGGATGAATCGTCGGGCGTGCGCGTTGCTTTCGCGTTGCGCTTTGTCTCGCATCCGCCGAATGTTGTCCTTCTTTACACTTTTAGTTGCGTTCAGATAGATATTCTACACCAGCCATTCTCAACCTCTGAGCCACACTGGTAACGTTTCTTGTACTAACGGTGGTAATGCGTACCACCGCACCGGTTGAGAATCGATGTTCCCGTTGGTTGTAAATATTTTGAATTTTAGTCCTTGGGTACGCTCAGAAGCGACGCTTCAGTTTAGCGTGCGCGTTGTCAAGCATAGATTAACTCAACTGACCTTTCCTTTGCGTGTTATGCTAAAAATACTGCAGTAACGTGCGGTAATAGATGCCCAACAAAAAGCAGGTTAGTTGAACGGCAGTTGCCTTGGCTCATGTTCCTTACATTTTACACATTGAATATAAGGCTGTTGTACTATTTGATTCATATTTTTAAAGACAGAAATATATTAATAACAAATATATTAATTCAACCAAATACATATAAAGAATAAGCATAATTTTAAATTTTTTTAACTCCGTTTATTCAACAATCTGCCCGTGGGCAATAGGTATTTTATATGACAGCAAATGACATGCGCAGGACAGTCCCTATGGACTGCCCTACATATTCCTTAATTTAAATTATGTTAAGTACTAGTGATGGCTCGTGAGTGTATGTTTCGAAACACTGTATCGACTCATTAACTGTTTCAAATGTTTCGAAACATTAATTGGTAAATGATTCGACTCTTGAAACATTAACTTTCATTATTTGTGGGGAAAATGTATTTTAGTATGACTGAATTTTCTAATCCCTATATATTTATCCCTTTTCCTGAAGGTACGTTCCCATTAGTGGTTTGGTAGTTGTAACAGTATTTCTTATTAAAAGTGCTAGTGACTCATGTTTATGTACATGCAAACTAATATGTGTCACTATCACGATATGTTGGAAATACTATAATTTCGTCTGCTACCACCGCCATTACCTATCATTTCCATCAATCGGAACGCACCTTAAAAATTAATTCAATTCATGTTGTCACAACTAATAATAATATTGACAACCTTCAAAATCTGACAATATTATTTACCATAAGTTAATCAGTATCGTAACCACACTATCGTGAGTCGAAACGGCGATTTGACTCTCTAACACTACACATCGTCAATGTGACTCGATTCATCCAAGCGCATGCGCAACATGAACTGTGTCGTGAGTCGAAACAGTGACTCGATACACAAACACAAATGAATCAAATGTTTCGAAACATTTAAATGAGTGATTCCGCCCATCATTATTAAGTACATTATGTTTATGTTGTTTCATTGAATCTGTTCGATAGGTCGGAAAGTCTACACCTCTTAAGAGGCTGGTTCAGCCTAACTTCAGGTCTGTTCTGCTCAGCTCTGGTGGTCCCCTATTGGTCCAATTATTCAAACAGTTCAATGCTCCTGTGGGTTAATTATTGAATAATGATAGCATCTTATAAGATTACAACAATCTGAATTAACTATTCTAGTGGGCCACATCTCCATATTTATTATACCCATGCCCAATTTTAAACAATTGCTGCTCAAAGATAGACGTATAATTGGAGGACGGGTGATATCCTGATTTCAGGAATAACAATTCAATTATGTATTTTTGCGACGAGCCGCAGTAGTTCCACTTTATGTCAATGTACAATTTGAAAAAAATTCAATAAATGAAAAGAAATAAAGCCACACCTTTGACGAATCGGCGTCGTATTTTCCCAATTTTTCCATCCATGTTCGAGTCTGAACAGTGTGTCCATCTACGATGTTCTCGAGAACTAGTCGTCATTAGACGAAGATAATAGTAATGGGTCTATCTCTATCTACCATATACCACAAAAAAAGGCTGTTACTCGCTAAAATTCACATTTATATTTACTGGGACAGATTTCGAGAGTTCTAACCTACAAATCCGATATAATCTGAAAATGTAGAAAACTTGGGGACACTGCACAAAGAGGTATTCTAATCGAAATTAGGAGATTACATAAAAATTCTACTATTATATCAGACATCAATCAGGTTTGTGCCTAAAGAAGTATACTATTGTTTTTTAAAATTTCCTTTTCAATTAATAGGTTAGTTAGCAGAATATACATATAAACAGTGCTGTTTTATCCATTCTACTACCAGAGAATTCAAGCTCCAAGTATGATATGATGCAGAAGATCATTACGGGTTTTGTAATTGGATTCAAATCACATTACGAGGAATCAAAATCCTTACGTACTATTTTGTTGATCGAAGAGGATTTCTAGACAAGAGATGTGATTACTAATTTTCATAATTTCCATGAACTGACAATAAAATTATCGAGGTATGCTGAAGATTACCGATTTCTTATCAAATTTTTTGGTAATATTACTGGAAGACGTCTAACATTATTATATGAGAAATGTATAATGGGACATAGTCGACTTATCAACCACTGACTCCAGATGTTTTTCTTCTCAAGTGCAAAGTGTATGGAGGATTACGTTTAACACAACAAACCGCAGATAGTATTGCAATTAGCCCCGAAGAACCGAACAAGCATTACGACCAGTATGCGTGTGGTCTCATGATAGCGAGGATCAACATTTTTGTGATTTTGATATTATAATATAATATTAATAAAGCTTATGTTGTCTATTTGTCTTTTATAAATCATATATGAATTACAAATTGGTAAATAAAGAATAACTTATTAACTGTTTTGTTTTTCTTATACGTTATCAGATCCCTGTGCTGTGGATGTACATACGTATGTAATATCGACCCATGCAACAGAGACTAATAACTACATTTAGTTTGTTAGTTACGATAGTCTTCGTTGCATGGGTCGATATGTATTTGTTTTTCAGTAGCTAGGCATAAGTGTATTATCGGCTGAGAAATGAGTGCATAATCTATCGTACCAAGAGTAAGTAATCTGTGACCAAAGTTATTGGTACGGGGTTTGTTTTTTAGGAGGTATAAATGTATATGGGCGCATAATCTCAATACACTTTCAAATATTCCACATATTCAGTACGTGTGCGTGTATTCATAGTACGTGGTTTTTGCATATATCACTTCATAAACCGTAGACAAATGTTGAAGTTATTTATCATATAAATATATGATAAATATCTCACACTCTCCACATAGGTTATGTCACGGTTATGTCAACAATTTATCACAGTAATTTTTAGAGCTACCATGTTATGTTGGTAAGCGTTGTAAAATCACTAGACAGCCTGCTTACGTGTGCAAAAATAAATTGAAACAGCGTTAAAGACGTTAGATCATATAATGTTGACCGCACGTCGGCAAAGTCTATCTTGTTCCAAAGTAGCTTTAGCGAAAACGTCGACATCCCCACGCAAAGACCAATTCTCGACTGATTTCTCTAAACTTATCAAAAACAACCAAGCCTCTGTCGATCAGCTGTTGGACCCGCCACTTAAGCCGGTGCACTTTGTCATTTTGCGCAAACAACACACTTGCAAGCACGTTGGGATGCACTGACACTCTCGCACGGTATTTTTCACTGTACTGGGTGATGACCTCCCTGACTGACGGAACTGGGATATCGCGTCCTCTAACGCTGTTTGTCATGTACCGGGGGGCGTCTACGATGACTCGCAACACTTTGTTTTGAAACCTCTGCGGTATATCGATGTTTGAATTACTGGCTGCTCCCCAGAGTTGTATTCCGTAGGTCCAAATTGGTTTAATGATGGTTTTGTATAGTAACAGCTTGTTGTCTAGGGTGAGTGGGGATTTTCGTCCTATAATCCAGTACATTCGGCTCAATTTAATGCCCACCTGTTTGCGTTTTGCGAATATATGCTTTTGCCACGTAAGTTTTCTGTCAATATGCATGCCTAGGTATTTATCATCTTAAGCTTGGGGAAGTTGACAATCGTTTATGCTGACAGGTGGGCACGTTTCTTTGCGTAAGGTGAAGGTCACATGCGTAGATTTTAACTCGTTAGCTTTCATCCTCCATTTTCTCAACCAATCCTGGATTTTGGTTAAGTTAGCTTGCAGATTTCTAGATGCTAATGCATGGTCATGATGTGAAGCTAATACAGCAGTGTCATCCGCAAAAGTAGCCACCATTGTCAGTCAATTTTAAATAACACAGAGACATTATAAATGATTGTAGTCGAAGTACGTCATGCCCACGTTATAAAATTGGTGCCGCTATACACAAACAACTGTCAAACTTGAAATAGGTTATGCAACCAATTTAACTTTTGCGTGCCGAACTGTCGTATTCCATTCAAATAGAGCGGCACCCAAAAATCTTTACGTTTGATATCATGGCATACTTCGACTACAATCATTTATAATGACCCTTTATAAAAGAAACGGTGCCTTGCGCCACAGATCATCCAGATACGAAACTTCGTGTTGGCACTTTTGATCTGGCGAAACGTATTTTCTGACCTTGAATCCCATTTGATGGTATTGACGTCACAAAACGTCATCAGTTTACGTGGCTGTGTCCCCACGGACCGGAAAACAAGTATGCTAACCACGCCTAAAAATGGCGTACCTACCTCAAAAATTGTCCGATATCGGAATACTGTATGTGTCGATGTGCGGAAAAGCTCTAAATAAGGGTCTTGCTACTAATTTGATAATAGCTATACCAGTATTTGACTATTGGTTAGTTCTTCCGTGACTGAATGAAAAAGGCATGGTGTTGGGCGTCTCCTACTAGCACGGAGAATGTAAACAAACTGTCCACGTGTGACTGGATTAGAGTATGCTATTCGACCTCCCATTTGAATGAAAAAATATAATCGGAACCTGTATTTTCCGGCGAGTTTCGAATCTGTATGATCTGCTTGCGCCGTGGGCGCTTATCCGAGATTGTCCATAAATCTTTAGTTCCTCAAATTTTTACGATAAATGGAGCTCATATACAATCTTTAATTATAAAATCTGAAAACCATTGAAGTTTTGTAGAAGCGTACTTACCTATTAATAAATTCCCAATAAACAAATAATCGTTTAATATTCATTCTGCGAAAGCCTCTCTTATAACTAAATCGATCTCGAGAAAGATACGCTAATAATAACGAACATTACCTCTTCTTGGTATTTGCGCATCGTGATTACCATGGTTACAAGAAATTGTATACTGTTAGATATTTGTGACGTGGTGGTGGTAATTTCCAATTTGGTAGTAGTGCCGCCATCTACATCTCGTAAAACTTCTTTTGGAAGCTTTGGAAGATAAGAGCGGCAACTCAACGTTTGAATGGGGGATGCGGGAGCCTTAAGAGTAAATATCAGTCACTGGCCGCCAAATTTCGGCAAAAGTGAGGAGCAAGAGGTCGATTTTGCAGTTTTAGCTGAACTATTTTTTGTAGATGAACTTAGTGAAAAAATCTCAGCAATAAGGGAGATGTTTGAAACGTATGTTTGGTGGTAAGATTTGAAGTATTAAGGGGTAATGCCACTCTAGCGCGAGAAAAAATTGCCGATTTTGTAGGTATATTTTTTACGATATAGTATATGAATTACAAAATCTCTTTAAAGCCCCTTATTGTTTATATTTTGAGAAATATTCACAATAAAAAAAAAATAAATAAATAAGAAATAGCCTGCGTTAGAGGACATCAAAGGAAGCCTCTTCCGGCGGACAGGGTTGCACGGCCGGAAAGATTTTGCACGCAGTTTTTCACCTAGCCATAAAAACAAAAAAAGAATTGATTCTATATAAGATTATCTCGGGAACTACGTACGGAAATTAATTCTGCTTTAAAACTAAATGGCGCACGTTTGAACACATATTATCACTTTTAGGTACAAAATTCGGTTAAAAAATGTTTATAACAAAAAAAGATAATATTGTTCTGAAGCTGCATATAAAATTTGAAGTGAATTGGCGGAGATCAGTTGAAGTTATCTTTCCGGCCAGTTTGAAAAATGTGGTTTTAAGAAAACACCGTTTAAAGGATTGTGTAACTTTGATGTATAGAATTGTTATATTTTTCTATAGTCGGCGATGCCTGGACCATATAATTATCTTTTCAAATTAACTCTTTCCTCCTTTTTGTTTCTTTCTGTTTGATTTTGACGACAGACCGGCCTGTTTTGCAGTATCAGTCAGCGATGGCTCTAAAAACATAATACGCCGTGCGTCAGCCTTCGCGCAGAAATTATTGCAGTTTGGCCCGATGCTCATACATAATACCTCCATAATCTTCATAAGGCTGGATAATGCATCATTGACAACGCAAATGGCTATACTTGCTGCAATATCCACAATTACTTTGCCACTTGAAAGTGAAAATGAAAATGAAATCACCAGGTGGACAATTCTCGTGCTGCGGCATTTCATCGGTCAGAATTTATGATACAGTGTCGCCCAGCTTTATTTTCTTCATTTTATCAATTGAATCATGATTACGACGAATGGTTAGTCCATCATAAATTGAAAGCTTATTTATAGGCTTCTGGGTTAACAAAATTTGCAATCTTTGCAGTATTTAGATTTTATGAGAATATCAACAACATTTCTCTAGCTGATAAGCGCCACCAATCATACAGAGATGAAAAGTTGTGTGTTTTTTCCATGTTCCATCGTTACGCGACAGTTACGTTATCCTTTTTTTTTTTTACTATTTTCAGTTGATTTTTAGCCCTCTCATCTTCTGCTGCTTTCTGTATACTTTGTTTGCAAACTGCTTCTGTTGCGACAAAAATGGTGCGACCAACTTTACCGTAAAATGAGTGAAAAATCTGACGAGGGAGGTCCTTGAATGCGCAAAACTTTTCAATTCCATCTACACCTATTCTTATGCGCATGGCAAGGATAATTCCGCTATTCATTTCATATCCTTTTTTAACAAATGGGCAAATCGGAATGAAAGTTTGTTCAAAATTCTCACAAGAAACCACGATTTGAAATCCTAAGTGACGGTTGCCACTTTCGGCCAATTACGCATTTGATTTGCACGTTTTACACACTACAACTTGTGAATTAGCAGAAAACACAACAACAAAGTTCAAAAGATGATAATTAAACGTCATAGACTTCAACGTTGTAATAATCTTCAACCGACATTACTTTTTTACCGGTGTGGACTGTGGATACGGTATCAGGCAGAGGCGACTCTAGTTCCAAACGATTCAATGCTTGTCATATTAGTTGTATTTGAAAATCTGCTGCTTCCTTTCGACTCCTTTCGATCACGATATACTCCAAGAATGTCACTAATTATTTCTGCTATTTTTTTACCAACTAATCAAGAACAACACACGTTACATCAGACAGCTGTAACATTGTGCGGCTAGCGTCAGTTCAACGAACGTACCGAGGATATTTCCACAAAATCTTTGTGTTTTATAATATTTTATGTTATATTTCACACCACGCATGTAATTCTTCCAAATAAGATAAGAGCGTATAGGTCTCTAGGCTGTACTGTAACCTCACAACTTAAACTTTTTGCATGTACGCTCGGCTAGACGCTTGGCCGTATGTTCATCAAATAAGCATTTAAAATTTGTTTTCCAATATGAAACGTATTGTACCTTATTTCTAAGATCTCAAGACATCATTGAAGCAAAAAAAAATTTCTTTGATTTTTCAAAAAACTACGGTGACATTACCCCTTAAGTACCTGAACTTCTATAACCAACGGGTTTGAGAAATAAAGTTTGCTTTAAAATTCTGAAACCATGTGCAAATGATAATATTGTAACTGCAAATACACGTAAAAACATAAAACAAATCTGATTATCAATAGGATGGTATAATAATTATACAATGCAGTTATTATATTATAGCTGTAAATCTAGCCAGTATTATATCCTATTTCTTGGTTATATGGGCATCATGGAACTTCCGAAAAAAATATGTCCTTAAGATTTTCATTATAAGCCTTGATTTCCGGAATGTACCGGAACTTCCCTCCTCTACTAACTAAATACAAAATGGATACGTACACTGTTCGTCTGATCACAGCATATACAGACACTATAACAGACTTTTTTGTGTGAAGTGTATGATTTATAAACATCCTTTTTTTAAACAAACGTTGTTTATTTTTAAATTATTTACCACTTACAACCTAGGTTCCCGTATACTTCCGGTATATTCCGGAATCAAAAATGCGACCATTAGGTACTGTCAGGTAGGCTTATGTTATGCCATTTTTTTCCTTGACCCTCTATGACGTTATGCATTTGTCAAAGCTCTCCAGATTACAAGGCGCACTCTTCAATAAACTTAAGAGTGTTAAGAGTCTTAAACAATTTTTTAAATTCAATTACAAGTTTCCCAGTTATAAAAACGCTTACTTATGTCAGGTGCATTCTTAAATTTAATACACAAATTTATACTGTATTCCAAATATGACAGACTACTATTCTTTATTTTTCTAAGTAGGGATTGTTGGCGGATTATTGTCACTTGATTCTAAAACTCAGATAAAGAATAGTTTTTTGAGGTTTTTGTGGATTTTCGGTAGCCACAATCAGAAACCTAAGCATTTTCATTAAATAGAAAATACACTATATGTACTACGCGGAAACAAAAATAAGTATCCATCTTGCAAACGTCTCCTTTTTCTTGAATATTTCTTAAAATACAAAGTGTTTCTGGGTGAAAGTCCGATCAAAATTCGTTGGGTAGTTTCTGAGTTATTTCGCCACAAAAAAATGTAGGATGGAGTCATAATTTTTTCCGCGAGTGTATACACCTGTATCAACCACTAGATCTTGAATAAACCAACACCAGATTCACACTCCCTGAGCTTTATTATTTGTATCAACTGTATTTAACATTGTTGTTATAATAATATCTGTACATCTATACACTTTCTTGGTTCTGGCGATATTCGAACACGCTTCCACGTTCAGTAAAACTGTTTACCTTCGAAGAGGTTGTATCGAGAGGTCTGTCTGAGCCAGGTTCACCATAACCACCGCCACCTGGCGTGTGCAGTTGGAATGTATCCTGAAAGAAATTATTATAAAATAATAAAAAGAATTATAAAACTTAATTCAAGTCAGGAAAATGTAAGTAAAAATAACCTGTGCCTGGGTTTGAACCAGGAACCTCCCTCCTTTCGGTCGGGAGCTCTTCCAGTTGAGCTACTGAGGGAGTGGAAATTGATAGGCATTGCTTAAAATTGTTTTTCTACTTAGGTTTCATAATTAACACATTGTGACACGGTTTATAGTTTCCTAATGAAAACCGTCGATACCCATGATTACGCCTAGGCTGTGTTGCTACAAGTCCCAAATATATTCAGGGGCGATAAATCATTTCATTTTATGACAAAAAAAGAAAAAAGATTTTTTATGAAATACGTAGCCCATGGTTTACGTAATTCCGGGGGTATTGTTTTTTCTTCATAAAATGTGATGCTCTAGCGACCCTCTAAATATTTTTGACTCGGAACGACACACCATTTACAAAATTAATGTCTCAAAATAGGAAAAAAAAACATGTTCCACTCGCTTTGTAAAACATCCTGGCGCAACAAATTCGTTAAACTATGTTTTTGTGTGTGTCTGGACACAGAATTGATTTAAGTTCTCCCTAACTTCTCTTCGGTTTAAATCCTATTTAAAGTTAGAACGTAACTTTGTTTTATAATTCTGTTGTCTAACTATAAATTCAATAGAAGTTTCAGGTTATTGGTCCCGCCTTTGTTAGCATACAAAATCGATTCATCTTCTTTCAAAAGCAGCTAAAGTATTTTTAAGGGATCTTTATACGGTTAATAATACTGTCAATTAGGTCTTGCCTATGTATTCTGGTGCCTATGTATTCTGTTGCCTCGAGGGACGGAAACAACATGTTCGCGAAACGTCAGCAATTACGAATTTTGTTGCACGGTACCCGAAACGATATATTCTCTAAATGATTCTACATGATTCTAAAAATCCTGTACCTAAATAATAATAATAATAATACGTTTATTGAAAAACTCTGTGTACATAATACAAGATAAAAAAAAACTGGAAAAACAATCCTTTCGCAGAGCCTTACAATCCGATGGATGAAAATTCGACCAAAGCCGTTCTTCCATTTTATCCATCCACGAAAATAAACAAAATAATTATAGCCGACAACTGATGCTGTTATTCTCCAGCACGAAAAGAACAGAACAAAAAGATATTCAATAGTTCGGGTACAAATCGCAGGCGCAGCACTCTCAGCCATACATGATCCTTAAAACAATGACGCGTCCACCAAATCCGCCCTCTTCCCCCGTCCACTTCCCCAAACGAAATCAAAACGAACCCAGTTCGCCCCGCGCCCCCAACTCTCCAACCCTCACGCTAAACTGACGCTCAGATGTGCACGTCCCCACCCTAGCCGAAACACAATTGTAAATTTTTGATATTTGGTAGCTAAAACTGTTTTTAAAGAATTCGGTTCTATGCATAGGTGGAGTCAAGGTACCCTTAAATCTAATATTGAGCGTGTGCACATCTGATCGTAATGAGATTTTTCTAAATAGATAGGCCGGTTTCTCAAAAACAATAATCTTGCGGAAAAGGAGCGTAGCATGCACCAGACGCCGGGCATTCATGTTCAACCAATCGGCTTCCGCGAGTTTACAGCTTACATGATCACGTCGCCTCAGCCCAAACATCAATCGCAAACATGAATTTTGTACTTTCTGGATTTTATTTTTAAGGACACTCGACAGAAAGGGGTGGTACAATGGCGCGCCATAATTGAAGTGAGACAAAACTAAACTGTCACACAATAGACGTCCTTAAGTGTCCTTAATACCTCCCAGGTTTACAAATCAGCACAAAATAGATATATTATAAACTAATTAATTAAATGTCTACCGATCTACGTGAGAAAAATATTGAAGTGATACTAATTCCAGAGCTCCAAAACTGAGAGTACCTACTATTGACCATGTAAATACCGCTTGAGATCCATAAAAGTCTTCTGTTTTTGCACTTTCCCTCAATACTTCATTATACTTGACAGTAAAAAGTGGATACTTACTCCTGGCTTCACCTGTACAGCTGTTTTCGGCCCTAAATTGATAACACGTCCATTGCTTCTAACCAATAAGTTCAAACCTCTGGCACCAGGATGGCCACCTTAAAAAATACGAAAGAATTAATATTATCCTTTTAATTTATTCGCGGGGAATTCTGTATATTGGCGGATCTACTGGATATTTTTGTTTCCACAGTATACACATAGTTGAGTGCAATAAGCTTCATACCTCGGTACCCAGAAAATGGGCTGACATTCTTATGAAGAAACCTTTTGTGTTGTGTTTCTAATAAGACGATACACGAAAAAGAATACCACGTCTTATTTTACGCTCCTTTTATATTAACCTTTGTTCTACGTTCAAAACAGAAATAGCTAAATAAATTTAACTATAAGTTAAATAAAAACAAAATAACTTGAATAATTTTATCTATATTATAATATTATCTTATTCAGTCAACTAGCTGTAAAGCACTAAGTAACTGTGAGTTTGTTGTGAATTGTTGAGTATTGAGTATTGATAGTTACTCAACATTTGTGAATAATAAATAGATACAAAAACAATATTTCAGATTTTATAGCATCGTATGGCGTCGATTTATTGTCGATTAGTTCTTAACGAAATCAAGAAGGGCTAAAATTAACTGAGGCTCAATAAACAAAACAAAAATAAGCGCTATGACTGTATACCTTTTGAACTACTCTGTATACACGGTGTCCCATAAAGATTGCGACCAACTAATAAGGATTGTATGGGGCACCTAAATGAGCATTTTTGTCAATAAAGTCACAAAAGAGAATCAAAACGAAATAGAATGGAATAATTTATTTCTTGCATATTGCAAAAACAGCTCCATACATAAGTTGGTTGTTGAGGGATGTTCGGACCACATGGAATAATACCAGGAGCACGTGTGTAATAGGTGATCGATTTGATGTTTGTTATTGCAATAGAAATAGAAATAATAAAAACTCGGCACGCCAGGATTTCAGGGAGGTCCATAGTTGTTCCACATGTATCCACAAGGCGATCTGTGGATATTGAGGAGCATTGTTTATTTTTTTATTCTGTTATTGTGTTTGTGCGTCGCATAACAAAATTGCTCAAGATCACGTTTCAGTTGGGCGTACTATTCTGATTTTGACGTTTCTGGGAACTCAGGGTGGTCCATATGGCGAAAAGTGACACAGCGGAACCACGAGGAAGGAGGCGGTACTAAGCAGGCAACGTATATTCTGCAAATTCCCCTTTATTGGTTAATTATAGTTTTGTTGCGGTGGTCGGGTAGTTTTGTTGATGAATGGACAGTTCTGGGAACAGTTGTGACCTTTTGAAGATCAGCCTCTTAGTAGACATAAAACGCTGCACTTGTGCTTTCTGTTTGTGCGAATTGTGATAGAGGTTTTTGACTTAGCTCAAAAATCCACTTCATACAGCATAGCAAGAATGGCCAAATCCAAACCATCATCCTGGTAGCAGATCTCCAAATTCGCATCGATATATTTTTGCAGCTAAGACATCAAGACCTTTGCAGCGTACCTGCTGAACGTTTAAAGCACCGTCATAAACAGTGAGTGGTTTATATTGTATAGTTAGCAATCTCTCAGAAGCGTCATAAAAGCATAATTAGTAAACGTTTCTTTTGTAATAGTGAACACTTTTGGTTTGTATAGGAATTTTTCCTATTTTTGATTTCTTAATTGTAAATATATTTGTTTTGGGAACAAACGTATTTTAATTAACAATTTCAAAGTTGAACACGTGAACACGGGAAGGACTTGAGTCAATTGGATGAGAAGGTATAGAATTTTAGTAAACAGTTGAACGCTACCAATATTATTATTACTATTATTTATCAACAAGATTTCAGGACAAGAACACTCAAAGTTATTATCTCAGAGCGCGTTTGGAAATTCGCTTTAAGAGTTACAGTAATTTTTTGCAAGTCATATAATTAAGTATAATATACTTCTCTTAAAAATCTGATGTGGCCAGGCACATGACTTTATCTTACTATATACCTATAACTTATAGTTTAGCTTCATGAGATTCCATTTGGTCGAGATCGGTCGTGTCTGCATTAAAATAAAACTAGTTAGCCAGGATTTGACAGATATTTTTGTTCTATTGACAGTAGGTATTGTCAAAACATCAACGCTTGACACTACCTATTGTCACTAGAATGAAAATATCTGTCAAATCCTGGCTAATTAGTTTTATATTAATGCAGACACGACCGATCTCAATGAAATAAAATTTGCTCATGAAGCTAAACTATTAATTTTACTAAAAAATATTATAGACATAAATTATACAAAATCTCCTCTACTTTAATTTATTATTTAACTACTTGGACGAAATTATTGAAATAGCGGCGAAATTGCAAAATTGTTGAAAAATGCTAAGAGTAAACATCCAGTTCCTTTGGACCCTTTTGAACAAAAAGCTTTTCAGCTCTAAGTTTGGTCATGAAACTTCTAATATCATGTTTCGTCCCGATACCTTTAGTAGTTTCTCCGGAATCGTCGTCACAAAAAACGGGTCCACAAAAATTTTCAAGGAACCCAAAACGACCTATTTCCGCTAAAAGCTTAATTTCTTTTTCGGCACGATTACAATACAGTATCATACCTACTCTACTACGTATGATAAAGTAAAAAAGACGTCGCCAAAACTACACGTGAGTGCCAGCGGCCATCACTCTTGGGAGCAGTTCGTCTAGTGGACAAGGGTATGTCAAATGTCACCTGGATTCAGTACTGGGGCTTGATCGGGCCAATGACACCACATTGGTTAGGAAAATATTCATTTAAAAACTGGCGCATATACACACTTTTTTGTTTTAATTCAGCCCAGTGCCTAAACAGCTCATTTATTGTAAAATATTTTAGTTACTCTGCACTTTCAGTTGGTCGCAATCTTTATGAGATAATCGGTATATGCATATTTATATGTTAATTCTCCATAACCAGGAATGAAACGGGTTTATCCCAGATGATTCACAACCGCATGCGTCATGCAAACTTTTACATACTGTAGACCGTAGGGAAATCCGTTGTTTGGCTCATTCTAAATATAACTCCGTAATATTTCTTAAGTGCCACTCGAGAGTATGCAGTCTAAAAGAAACAAACCTTGTAAACCATATGGCTGTAGCACTCTTCTTTCGGTCAGAACGGACAACGTAATCGGCGCTCTAAAGTACAACTCCCGAAGTACACCATCGCCACCACGGAATCTACCTTCACCTCCCGTACAGGGTCGCAGCATGAACTTCTTAACATGCACCGGATATCTTCTCTCCAAAATCTCAATATCTGTAATCCTGGTGTTGGTCATATGCGTATGTACACCAGAGCAACCGTCCCACGATGGTCCCTTTCATAACATATTATGAGTTTCATGCCAGAAAGTAATTTGAAACACTTACAGCTCCACTTCCTCCAGCCACTGTTTCGTAACACCCCCATGTTTCGCTGCCAAAAGTGATATTGTTCATGCAACCTTGAGAAGCTGCGCAACTCTGAAAAGCCTTCAACACGACGTCGACTATCCTTTGGGAAGTTAAGACGTTGCCACCGACAACTGCTGCTTCGTCGCTTGGGTCCAAGATGGAACCCTTCGGTATTATTGCTTTTATTGGCGCCAGGCAACCCTAATGATCAGATTATGAACATATAACCAATTTATGGGCCTACTAAGCAAGGTCAAAGTTACGTAAACATACGAAATGGAAGCTACCAGAGAGTTAACAATGTTTATTTGAAGTTTCTATCAGTCTCAAACATATTCAACAATGTTTCCAACAATTTTAATGATTTGCCTTTTTGTTAAGCTGGGGAAGTTGACCATAAAAGTTTTTTCAACCGATTTCAATAAACGATACATTTTGGGAAGGCTCACAATATACTGAGCCTACCTCAAAAATTGAAAAAGAATAATTTTTTTTTTCATAAATTTGCACAATTGTCAAATAAAACTCATAACTCAGCAAATACTCGACGAATTACATTATAAGTTGTAGCAATCGAATGTCGTTTTAATTCCCATAGTTATGGCAATTTGAAATTATACTAATAAGTGATTAACATACTTTGAAAGTTTTTATCATTGGGTGTATCTAAGCAAACAGCGCTTCAAACCCAAATTGCATAAGTCATTTCATTTCATTTAATTACCCTTTAATCTATGGTAGTTATGGCAACCTGAGGTTAGGTTAATTAGTGATGTAAAAAAATTACAGACTTCGAAGTTTTTTACCATTGTTTGTATGTAGGCGGAACAGCGCTTCATAAAACGAAGTTGCATAAGTCGTTTATTTTCACCGGGTCGTAACAATATGTATATCAAACGACAGAAGAAGTCCACCCCTACCTATGGTAGTTATGGCAATAATGTAAAAAACTAACAAACTTTGAACGCTTTTGAACAGCGCTTCATAAAACAAGTTGAAAATTTATGAAAGAAATTACTTCTTATTTAATTTCTGAGGTTTTTCTGATTCTGATTCAATTTCTGAGTGATAATTATTAGGCTTTGGTCCCGTTGCTATAACTACTATCGACTCGGCACTTGTGTGCTTTCCAAAAATGTATCGTTCATTGAAATCGGTTGAAAAAAGTTTTATGGGTAACTTTTATGGCTAACTTACCCCCGGGTTTTCGTTATATTTTTGTAACAGAGTAAGCCTAAAGGTTCCTGCTGATTATATTATTTATAGTCAGAGCCGGCGTAAAATTTGCGGGCCGGGTTCAAAAATTGCGCGGAGCCAAAAAACACTTCGAAATAAATTACTTAAATTTGAAAAAGGTCCATGATGCGAAGAATAAATGTAGTACTTCGTCCAGTACTTGGTACTTAGTACGTACTTGGTATGAAAATGTTCAACAATAGGGAACATTAAACATTTGTTCGCACACAACGCAGCATCACAAACCTGGTGAACGCTACGCAGCCGCTACTATACAGGAAGTGGATAGATTTGGTCGTGGATCTGTGATGGTTAGGGCTGGAAACAGTATAGACAACAGAACTGGTCTTATTGTGGTTCCTGGGAGTCTATTCTCGTCATCTTTTTGAAGCGAATGCGAGACTTCTCGAATGGTTAGGTGGACGTTAGGAGTGGGGATATCAGCGCCACTTGTCGCTAAGTACAATAACGCACGCGCCACGCCCATTCGAACGTATCTATGAGCAAGTTCGCTCGTCGCTAAGAACAATAACGCACGCGCCACGCCCATACGTTCCAAACACAGGGCAACCGCCGATATCCCCACTCTCACTTAACCATTCGAGAAGTCTCGCATTCGCTTCAAAAAGATGACGAGAATTGACTCCCTGGGTAACCGCCGATATCCCCACTCCGGCTCTCCTAGCCAATCGAGAAGTCTCGCATTCGCTTCAAAAAGATGACGAGAGTAGACTACCTGGTAGACTAAATGCCATGAATTACATGGAAAACATCTTGGAGGGCCACGTGGTGCCTGCTGGATATGGCGTCGGTCAAAATGTCATCCTAATGCAGGACAATCCATAGCCACATACCGCCGGCACCACCGGAAACGTTTTACAAGAACGTGCAATTTAGGTCATGGAATCGCCGGCATTAAGTCCTGATCTGAATCCTATTGAACACGTGTGGAATCAGCTTGACCGACGTGTTTGCAACCGCCCTAATCCACCACTAACCACACAGGAACTGAACTGACACAAGCCCTGATTGAGGAATGGGAAAGCATACCCCAAGAATCTCTTCGCAGACTAGTGCGAAACATTCCATAGATGTGTGAGGAAGTGATTCGTGCTCGTGGAGGGTGTTAAACAGTATTGAACCTCACCAATCCACAAAAAACCCGACTGTCATTGATACTATGACAGTCATATCCATTTTGTTTTGCGTTATTAATTTACATTTTAGTGTAACTTAGAAGTAACTAAGAGTTGTAACATTGTTATTGTAATTTTCTTTAGTTAAATATATGCCGTATACCAAATTTGATTTGCCTAGAACAATTATTTAAAAAGTTACAGGTTTCGAAAAAAGTGTTCCCTAGTTTTTTTGTAGAGTGTACCTATATTATATTTTATAGTTTCAGTGATATATAATTCATAACGTGAATGAATAAGAATGAATTTCTGTTTTGTTGATAGCGTTTAGTTTAAACTGGTATCCAAACAGAACCAAAACAAAAACGCAAGAACACGACGCAATAGATGATCTTTTGTGTCTGGATTCGTCGGCCCTGTTTATAGTCAATAAGTGCGCGCCATGTGTGTGACACATCACAGCGGTATGGCCATAATGATTAATGAAATAAAAATAACCTCAAGGCAGACGTAAACAGCATTTTGCGCATGCGTATGTACCCAAACGGCGATTCAGATAACAATGACAAAGGCACTTTGTTGAGTCAGTATGTCTCACAACTGCTACATAGTGAAAAATACTAAAACACAAATATTGTTAGCTTCTCTTATATGTATTCCCACACGTTTCATTAGAAAAAAATAATAATAATAAAAGTTTTATGAGAACGTCTCGGCGAGACTTTTCGGCAATTCTCGCATGCGTACCAGTTGCAGCGGCTTTAAATAATACTTATTGCAATCTTCTGCAATTTTATTATACAGGCTGTCCCGCACTAGAAACAAAGTGCATTATTGGGCTTAAGAAATCGAAATACACGTTTATTCCATATATAAAAGTTGTAGATAATCATTCGCTCTACAGCCAGAAAATATTTTCATACTTACAGGTGCCCCACAAAAACATACCAACAGAAACTCAGTGTTTTCTTTTAAATGAACCATTAGGTATATTATGGCAGTTTTTGATTAAGATTTGTATCCAAATTGTTTTGGCATTAACTTGTAACAGGCTATTCTAAACTGTTTCTGAGATATTGTGAAATTAAGCTCCCAAACGGGTATTTTATAAAAAATTATTTCGAGGTAACTAACAAGGATAGGAAACAAGTGAACTCATTCTGGATATATAAAAGTATCGCCCTTTTCGAAAATGCTTTTGATTTATTATTAACGAAACGCCAAATTTTCTTAGACAGTAAGTATATTTCTGTATGATTTAATGGCCGATAACATTTTTGACGCCTGTATTGTGCCATCGATGTTTCCTTTATTTGTAGCGTGTAAAGATCTTGTGAAGATGAAATAAACTGATTTTAGTTTTATTCAGGATATCAAACAATCCAAATTAAGTTTTTGTTGATATTTTCAAAACAAAAATGATTGATAAAACCTTTCCTTAACTTCATACCTAATTAAAATAAGCGATCGAAAAACTGTAAATTAGTTGTTGCGAGATTGGAGAATTTTGAAGCCTACAACTGTAGGCTTCGTTCCACGTAAATTCTCGAATATAATTGTTGAAAACAAACTGAAATGAGCATTTTGTTTAACTCTCCGGGGTTTGTTCCACTCTGACAAGAGTAACGCTCTTGTAAACCGAGATTTTCTAAAATCGGTAACGCTGCTGCGAATGGCACATGTGGGATTCGAGTTTTTACCTGATTTAGGGGCACATCGTGTCCCACCATACACCTGAGACAATATATAAGAGCCGATAGGGTTATCGCCTTGGGAGCATTACAATTACCCCACACCTCTGGGCCGCTTCCCCTAAACAAAAAAGAACAACTTTGATTAGAGAAAAGGCAACAAATAACTAGATACAGGTGTGCTAAGAAAATTTACGGAGCAACTTTTTTTCGAATACAATTGCAGAGAGAAAAACAAAATAGTAATTATAATATTTTGTCAAATTGTAAAAATGTGTATTTTGTGACGGATGGTTTTGCCAAAAATTAAATAAAAATTAAATTTTAATGTGTACACTATGTTTGTTACTTTAGAGATGAACTATATCGTATGTTATTATAGTTTGAGAATTTTGAATAGCAATAAGTATGCGTTTCTGTACTTTTAGTGTAGTCAGTCAAGTTTTTTAAACTTTGCAACCTACTGTAACAGGTCCGACTTTGATAAAACTGTTCATATGTTAGTATAAGTAATAACTTTGTTTGAGAATCAGAAATATCCCGGATGTAGAATTAAAGAAAAATTTGAGTAATTTTTTAAATTAAAATTTATACACAACGTAACGTTGTCTCAATGCTTTGAAAGCATTGCAAGCCTTTGAAAGTTTTAAGCTGCCGTCGCCGATTATTTTGTGTGTTTTACGCCGAAAAGGTTAACTGATCTTCGAAACATGTTGTAAAGGCCGCCTCAACTTCCATCTTGCTTGCAGATCCTGAATTGTTTGCAAGACAGGCTTTAGAATGGTCTTAAATCAATTACTCATACTCTTATGTACCCGCTTTACTGGCCCACGCGTCGCACAGTTGGCAATCCGAGGTTTTCACGATCACATCGAGAAACAGAATAGCAGCCAATCAAACTTACAAATCCGAAAAGCGAAGAAAACCTACGTTTTCGCCAAGTGCCATCACCCGAGACTGTAAGTTTGTTCACAGTTTCACTGTCTATGATATTTTTCCTGAGTTCTTTTTCTTCTTTCACTGCTTTCGTTCACTGCTTTGCATCGTAAATTATATATATATATATCGACAATCCGATATTTTTGTACGTGACGATTGTAGGCTTTGCCATGCCAAAAAAATCCACTTTTCGTCCATTAGCACTTTTCAAAATTTAATTCGTCCTGACATAAATAAAAAAATAAACAGGTGTAGTACCTATGGCGTGTGTTATCCGGTATATACAGGGTTAGTTATTAGTATCCCGGCGGTCGATAGTTAATAAATCGTTTGAGAAAGAAAAAAATATTTTATACAAAAGTTGTTTGACCCGCCATTTTCTATAACGTAAAATTATTTTCATTTATACAGATTGTTGCATTTAGGTGTGACGGAAAGTATGTACAATTTTTAAATGGAACGGCCATGTATATTTTATTATATTAAAACACTACTAAATTTGTTTATCCAACCGTGTATGTTGCTAAGTCACAGCGTTAATAGTGCCAGAGATATTCAACTGTTTTTCCAAAATATGCCCGTTGCAGGATCTTTTTAAAAACTATGTAAAAACGACATTTTTGCCGATTTTGCCTTTAAACAGAGACATTAGTGAGACATTAGTCAAAGCCAGTAGGTAGATGATAGTATCCAAAGATATTAGATACACCATACGGGCTGTTCATTGAACTTAGTAAATTTTGATGTTTTTCAATTGTCTTTTTCTCGAGTTTTTTTAAATGGAACCACCTGTATAATATGTGTTGGCTGTAATAACCCTTTATTTCGCTCCAATTTACGTTTAGTATGTCATACACCAAATGTTACTATTTTTAGTGATATTTGCAATTTAACGAAAATATAATGCAATTGTAAATTTTAATATTGCTGTGAATAAGGTATTTGGTAGTTTGATGTAAAGTCTTCAAGTGGCGATAGAAGAGATAATTTAGAAACGATTTAACCAGCTTGATACTACAAAGTATTACCGTTATCAACATATTAATAATTTTGTAAGTATATTTTGCCGTCTAGCATAAGGCAACCGAACACGCGATTTAAAAATTTCTAATTACTGCTAAAGTAAACCCTAAACCCTGTACGTTTACGTTATCTATCGTGAAAATTTGTTGACTTCTGAGTGTTGAAAGTCAGATTTTCTTTGATGTGATTTATGTGCTCACACTCAAGAACCAAATATGCAACCAGTCAAACTGATAGTCATCTTTAGATTCAGATTTTCATTAATAGCAAAAAATCTATTAAAAACACTTCCAAATAACCCACTTTCCATTCGCATTATCAATATTACTCATACTATCATTCACATTATCCCAAGTTTGAACTGTCTCTCCAGAAAAATAACCTATTTTAAACCAATTAACAATAGTAAGTAGATATTGTTGGTTGTTTTTTGTGCTGAATACAAATCCGTTCTCAAACGTAGCTCATCAAGACAGGTTTTAGCGTTTCTGTTTGTTTTTGTGTATGAGCGCACATACTATTACAATGAAACGTCTCCGCACAATTTTCACAAAGGTGAACAATTTTTCACGTTAGTCCCCCTAAAACCACACTCTTTTTGGTTTAGTTTGGAACCCAACTGAAGTTACTAGGTGTTCAGGTTCGCTCGCTGTACGTTTGTAAAAATTGAAAACATACTTATAAAATTGTGTAATACCTTGATAACCGGAATACTTTTTCTATGAATAAAACTAGTTAAATAGGTTCTAAATGGCTTCTTCTATAAAGCTTTAAATATTTTACATCGTGCTACCCAGCACACTGTATACAAAGCAATATTAATATATACTAAATAGCATACTACTCTTTAAATTCCAAATATCACAAAAACTATTAAAAATTGATATACGATATAGTGAATATAAATTACAAAGAACTTAAGGGACATTTCAATTAGCAAATAATATACAGGGTGTTCCATTTAAAAATCTCAAGAAAAGGCGATATAAAAATGTTTAAAAACTAGTGCATGCTACGATCACCCTGTATAGCGCATAAAATTTTTCATGACATCAGCATCTAGCTATGGGTTTAGTTATTATATGATAAAATTTTTAGGACAATATCTGCAAAAATGTAGTAAGAACATAGTTTTTAAGAAAGGCCTGTAATTGCCAATTTTTTGACAAACAATTGAATGTCTCAGAAACTATTTACTTTACACAGGTACATCTTACACAGTTAGAAAGACAACTTCCTTAGTATTCATAATATGGCATAATATACAATATAAAAAAATACTGACTTTCAGTCACGCCTAAATGCAACACCCTGTATAAATGAAAATAATTTTACGTTATAGAAACTAATAAGTCAAACAACTCTTGTATAAAACATGTTTTCTTTCTCGAACGATTTGATGACTATCGACCGCCGGGATACTAATAACTCACCCTGTATAATATAACATATTCATTATTTCTCCCAGACACGTCGATATTAATTGATCAAAATACACATTAGTGGATGAAATTTAATTTCAAATCTTTGTTGTCTACTTTTATTGTCAACTCCTATTATTGTTATTTTTATTATAATTTTTTCTTTATTATTGGATAGTATTTTTGAATTTGATAGATTGTTTGAAAAACATTTCGATCAAGTAGCAATAAAAAATTGCGGAAATGTGATAACTGTGCGGAAATTGATTTTGTGTATGAAAAGTCAACTTCCGGTTCAAAGCGGTCACTCTCGAAATATGTCAAGTGTTGTAAAATCACAATCAGTGTACATATGTACGATTAATTGTTTTTGTCGAATCACTTACGTAAAATCACAGATAGCAGATCCATCCTCTTGATTCAATGTAACCTTCAATTTGATAGGAGATCCGTCATCCATATAATCTACAGCCTCCAAAACACTTTTCCCCGTTCTCTCAATAGTACCCATTGCAACTTCTCTCAACATTTCACGGACGGCCACCTCAGCATTCGTCTGGATGTGGCCCATGTAAGCTTGGACGACCTTCAAACCGTACTGATCTATCAATTCCCCAACCAACTGAATACCCTTCTGGTTAGCAGCAACTTGTGCCCTCAAATCTGAAATATTATCGTTCAGATTCCTACCACCAGCTCTCATTATCTCTCTGGTAAACGATTCCTCGCAAAATCGACCACCGTCGACCAGAAGAAAGCTCTTGAAGGCAGCGCCTTCTTGGTCTAAGCTCGTCGAATGTGGTGGCATTGACCCAGGTGTTATACCGCCGATGTCAGCGTGATGACCACGAGATGCCACGAAGAAAATTGGTTTCTTCTCATTTCTATAAAGAAATAGACTAAAGGAATATGTCCTCTTACATAATCAATACCTACTTATGGAATACTGGTGTTATGACGGTAAAGTCTGGTAAATGAGATCCTCCAGCGGCAGGGTGATTGGTCAAAATCACATCTCCTTCTTTAAAGGTACCCCTAGAGATCATCTGGTATTGAACAGCCTCTTGCATAGCACCCAAATGCACAGGAATGTGTGGTGCGTTGGACACTAATCCACCATCCGAACCAAATAAAGCACAAGAGAAGTCTAAACGCTCTTTGATGTTTGTTGAGATTGATGTTCTTTGAAGTATTCTGTGAATAAAGAGTGTCTATTGAGTGCGCAGAAAGTTTAAAATGAAAAGCAACAAAATTCCTCCGTTTGATTTTTTGTGAATATCATTTTGAACATATCTGGACGGATTTGTTGGAAACATAGAGGTATAAAATTTAATATCGACAAAATACCAACGACAGATAAATCACTGACATTATGAAATGAGAGCTCTCTCTAACAACATAGATTATATTTAATCTTACCTTCCCATCTGCTCAGCAATACTCATGAATCTATGGCTAAAGATGCTGAGTTGTATAGAATCAAGTTCCGGTCCAATTTCTCTGATCTGTCCAGTACCAATGGTGATTTTGACATCGCCAAATTTGGTGATGGTCGCAGTGCAATCTGGTTCCACCAATATTGTGCTCAGATTATCCATGATAATAGCAGGTCCTTGGATAATGTGTCCAGGTAACAACTCCTCCAAAAGATATACTTCGCTATCTTGGTAGCCAGTATCAAAGAACACCTTAACAGTCTTCTGGGATTTAGGCCCCGCATTTGCCATTGCTTTTTGACTGTCCTGCTCCAGCAGACTTTTCCCGATGCCCCTCACCCTAATATCATCAATCATTACACTACGATCTTGGATTGTGAACCCAAACTCGGTTTGGTAACGGTCTGTGAAGGTTTTTAGAAAATCTCCATGCTTTGTGGCTTTCTTTGATACTTGAGGACCACACATCAAAGCGCAATCGGTACCGTCGTATCTCATATGGAGATAGTACTCGAAAAATATGCTGTCATCTTCAAAGCCTTGACCCTGCAGTTCCTCCTTGCACTGTTTTGCCAATTTCTCTAATCTCTCGTCGATGTATGAGAAGTTTTCCTTACTATAGGTCTTTGCTGACGGTTCTTGAGATTCGTGGACAACGTCCGCTAACGCCATACCATACGCGGATAGGATTCCTGCGTACTTATGGACAAATACCGTAGTCATCCCCAGTGATCTAGCGATAGCGCAAGCATGTTGTCCTCCAGCTCCACCGAAGCACGCAAGAGCATGCCTTGCAGTGTCGTATCCCTTGGCTTGCGTCAATGCTCTTATCGGTCGACACATAGCCTCATTGGCAACACGCACAAAACCCATGGCAACTTCCTCTAATGACATCGTCTGATTTTTAGTACTAGTCTGGCCTAATAGAAACTCATTGATCTCGTCGGTCAACTTTTCAAATTCCCTCAAAGCGGAATCTTTTGCTAAAGGCGAATCTTCATTCGGACCAAAAATTTTAGGAAAATACTCTGGTAATAACCGACCCAAAACAAGGTTAGCGTCTGTAACTGTTAATGGGCCGTTCTTCATGTAACACACAGGCCCTGGATGGGCTCCAGCTGATTCTGGCCCAACAACAAATAAACCGGACCTAAAGTAAAAAATTTTAGATATTTTAGAAATTGTTTTCTTTTTGTAGATAGGGAAATAGCGCGATCTCGGAAGACTATTCCTGTACAACGCTTCTCAGAAAGTATACGATAAATCTAAAACTGTTTTATTTTTTGCGTTGCTTACAATTGAGGAATTGTCATTATTGGTTGGTTACTAAGTTGTTGGTTACTGTTGATTACTATTATGACAAACAATCAACAATCCTACATGAATCAAACAAGGAAATTTTAAAATCAAAATTAACAAAGCACACCCAAAACATCAAGGTAGGTGGTTGTGCTACAAATTTGAATGTAATTCTTTAATCAAAACAACATTTCCATTAACAGTTTCCGGTAACATTTAAAATAAAGTTACTTCACCCTTAACATAAAGTACTAGTTTTTACTATCCCGTAGACGATATCACGTATCAATTGCAAATTTTGATCACTGCAGTACTTGTTTTAGAGAGGATTGACCAAGTTTTTCTTTGTAAGATATTATGATAATATACGCAATAGTAATCTATAAGCTATTTTTTGAGTTATGACTTCTTTTATCGGCAAAGAACGATACAAGAGAAATGGTTATGATGGAAATGCTGATATAGTGTCCGCGTCATAAAATATAATTTGTGTACCTGGTGCCTACAGTATTGTATCGATTAAAATTTTTTTTTGTCAAAAATGTACATTTTTGTAATAATACAACCTAAATTATTGCAGTTTAATCAAACAATATAGATACTATATATTTCATTAATTTTCTATCGCTATATATTATCAGTTACTTTATTTGATTTTAAAATGTGTTCCGCATGTCTCCCAAAAATCCATTTCTTGATATTATTGTGGTTTATGACTTACTAAAATTACTGAATTTTAAATAGCATTTTTCAATCAGGATGACATTCAGAACACACAAACACATGGTTGGCAAGCATTTTTTTTTGCTGCCAAAATTGCTTATATTAGGTATTTCAAGATGACCTGCCATTATATGGATAACAAAATAAAATGTGAAATAGAGCATTTGTACGCAAATGTTGTTGGATCCCGGTTGTTTACGGTTACACGTACACCTGAGATGGTATCTATCTACTTTCTTACTTCAAATAGAAGACCAAATATATTATTGCATTTTTTAAATCATTCTATCTTACGACAATTATATATTCCTTATACAGTTTCATCAAAGGATCTTTCCATATTGTCTGAATTGACATGAACTGGTTACGTTACGTCTTTGTACAACATGAGAAACCATTGATACTAACGACGGAAGTATGTCCTTTCTGGCGAAGGCGCACAAGTTCCAATACTAATGTAGATACTATTGCGAAAAACACTCAAAAAATAGGCACGTAGATCACGACACGCAAAGATCCGTTAAGCAAACATTACCTAGCATATGTCGTTTTGAAGGTATTAAATTGTTTGTTAATAAAAATTGACAGAATTGTTACTTTGTATTTATGAAGGCAATAACCGATGCTGTTGAAATAAAGTTATCTTGCAAGATTGTTGTAGAGGTAAAGTATTAAAAGACGTAACTAAAGTTATTGGAAATGTTATACATACCTTTGTGTGGATTGTATACCTAAAATGTATTATAAAAGTGGCGTTTATCCATATACTAGTTACATGCAAAACACGGGCGCATAAAAAGCAGATCGGAGTCGGAACTATTGCATTCATGTGTGAAAGTAACTGTGCATGGGGCATTGTTCCGGGATATAAAATATAAAACTCAACCGCGCTTGTTTTAATCATGAACATAATTAGAGAAAAGCAGCTAATTTTTGACACAATATACTGGTTAATTTAATATGCTTTCATGGTGATTAAGCCAATAGCATTAATCCCGGAACAGGAGCTAATTTATGGGTGACATTTTAAGACATAGCTCTTTAAAAATGACCCAGCCGTTGCTTTTTATGCAATTGTGTCGAGTTACTACGAACTGTCAACGCGGAGCTCTGTAAAGAAGGTTTCTGTTATAAAGTCCCCAGACCGAGACACAGCAGAAGAGTACTAACAGCTCAGATCAACTAACAGTTGACAATAACTGCAGTAGCTGCCTATTGGCAAAGGGCAGAAATCGGCTGAACAAATTTGGTATGTATGTTTGTTTATACACAAGAACTTGAGTACAACGGTCCACCGTTAGATGGAACCACATCCTGGGCGTCCTACGGACTCAAGGCCGACGTCGATCTCACTAGCATAAACGCCCCTCTTAAAGATATAACCCAAATTTTTAAAATCACAACAATAAACAATAAAAAATACGCTGGATCAGAACTATTTTTAAAAATTTAATTTCTAATAGCCTGTTGATTTTCTCAATTGATTTTGACTTCTACTGGCAGTGCGTCGTAAAACACCATGTATATAATCTTACGAATGCGTATAAAATATGTCAATGCCAAGAAAATAGTACTTTTGCGATGTTATACATTCTTCATGATAGGAATGAACAATACCGGCCACATAGTCATCCAATATCGCACTATTAAAACATCTTATAAACTCAGCGTTACCTAAAGAAAAGCATAGATCCACCACCGGCTGCGACTGTATTGATATCTAGTTGTGGTGCTTGGATAGTCACCCCAGCGGTTGTGCTTTCGTACACGTGGTCGTAGGTACCAGCAAATCTTGACACGTCCGTAGATGTCCCGCCCATGTCAAACCCAATCACTGGTAATTCGGTTTCTTTTTGCCATGTAGTTACAGCATAACTACAAAACCCAAACTCAACAAATATGCAAGACTAATTAAGTAGATGGCACGGAAGCTATGAAGAAGAAGTCAGAGGAAAATGCCGGGAAGATTGGATGACGCCGAGGAATTTGCGAACCATAAACGTGATAGGTGGAGAAGGAGAGCGGATGAGAGATCAACATTGGAGATAATGGTTAATCCGGTAATACCAGGAGAATTGGGTACAAAAAATACATACCCTACTACACCACCAGCGGGTCCAGAAAGAATAGCTCGAGCCCCATTGAAATGAGTCATGGGCGTTAGTCCGCCATCACTTTGCATGAACAATACCCGACACCCCTGTAAATTATCTCTGAAACCACTGGTGAAGCCTTCTACGTAATTTTTAACGTGGGGTGTTAAATAGGCATCAGCGGATGCTGTAAAACCTCTTGGAACTATCCTCACCATTGGCATTACTTCATGGGATAGAGACACGTGTTTGAAGCCCAGTTCTTTTGCAATATTTCCTACCTCATTTTCTTGGTCTGGGTAGGCGTAACTATGCGCTAGTACTACAGCAATGCTTTGTATCCCGCTCTCCTTCAAGCCATTAAGTTTTCGCTTTACCTCATCGGTATCGATTTCTTTAGTGACAAGAAAATGTTCGCCAGTGGTTCCTTTTGCTTCTCTCCAACTGGAGGCAAGTTCGCCAAGTTGGCACTTTCCAGGCAACGCTGGTATTATCCTGCAGTCTAGCTCGATTACTTCCTTATATAGAACCTCCGGTCTTTGAATGTTCTAGAATTGCTATTTGTAATGAGGATACGTAAAAATGAAGAATTTATCGTTACCAGAGAAAATATGCTTGGTCTCGCCTGGTTGCCGATAAGGAGTAGATCTCTAAAGTATTTGTTGGTTACCAATGCCATCCGTTCACCCTTTCTCTCGAGTAGAGCGTTGGTGGCCACTGTTGTTCCCATTCTTATCCATTCTATCAAGTCGCTGTTAACGTTGCCTTCATCATCCACAGCATTGCCAGTTTCCTAGAATTTTGTAAGTGAACCACTTTTAAGTATTACATTGATAAAGTTTTTACTGTTTCTTACAAACTTAATAGGCCTTAATATGTTTTGTAATTATTTAGGGAGGATAATTGCAGGAACAAAATAAACGAACGTCAGGTTGCTAATCTAACAATTAAGATATATCCAATATTAGTTTCTTAGGACACTATAAGGCTAGTTTTATCTTAGCCCAACCGGACCAACGTTGCCCATAAGGCGCTTCAGTTAAGGCCGCTCCTATACAATGCGATGTATTTCGCCAACGTTGGTCATCGAAGTTCTTCGCGCATAGCAAAACCCGATTCCGTGCATTCAGTGGGCCTACATACAGTCTTTTTCGGAGAGTACTGTACAGCAAAATCTCCACAAACATTTTTGGAGGTAACAGTAGAGCAAAATCTCCGTGTCGCCGCCTTTTGGTATTCCGTACATCATCGACCGGCGGTCAGTCTTTCCAGACATCCACACCGTACGTTTCCCCGAACGCTAGGCATAGCATTTACGGAAGAACGGCAACATCGCTCTCCCCACCCGGCGTATTTGTCAGCGGCTAAGCGGTTCCCCGGTGCGCGCTTCGTCTGCTAGTAGCTAGTAGTTTGTTGTTCGCAGGACAGTGTGCGCCCGCTTTTGTGCTTCTTTAAAAAATGCACGTACATGGCGCATACATAATTTCTAAATTCTCTTTGATTGTCAGAAAATAATATGCAAAAATAAAAACGCTATTCTCAAAAAAAATATAAATTAACTAATATTCTACTACGAATAAACAATTAAATAAACATTATTTTATCTCGGGCTCAAAGATTCCGCCTTGCGCTGCAAGACAGTATCCGAGCCGTTTGTAGAAGTTGTCCCTCACGCCAGAGAGCGTTTCGGCTGGTACAGTGTTGGCAGCTTCTGTAATTTTTGCTCTCAACTCCTGTAAATTATGTGCCCTATTGACTTCATCAACATAAATGGTATTTTTAAGATCTAATGACTTCAAATATTTATATTTGTATACAAGAAGAGGTGTATTTCCTTCAAGGAAATATTTTTGCTTTGGCTTAAAAATGGGTTTACTTCCGCTAAAGAAATCATATTTTGATTCAAATGAATATATTTTTAGTGTGAATACCTCATCCAACTGGTTTGTTAGAAGGCGCTGCAAACACTCTCCTCGCAGTTTGGCTTTATCTTGAGTATAAATAGTAGACTGGTGAAAGCCTACCGCTCAGTTGATGTCATGCGTCTGGCTAAATTGTTAAAAAAACTGTATGATCGGCTCATTGCATGTAGGTTCAAGTTCCGATTCCGAATCAGCGTACACTTTGCTATCCTAACAATGACTATATGTAGGTCTGGGGAAACCAACCACTGGTCGAGGATGTGCGACATCCCAAAAGGCGGTAAGACGTGGAGATTTTTCTCTACTGTACCCTTCGAAAAGTTCTAGTCAATAATAGCTCAATAATTTCTTTAATCAAAGAACCATTTATCGCAACCTTAAAATATCGCATTTTAACGCAACCAACAATTTCGTTAATTACAAAAATTTTAATTCTTTCATTCAACACAATCATAATTATTTGAACTAAATAAATCCCGTTCGTTATAATATACAAATTGTAAATTTTATTGAAAACATAAGTTGACACAACTAAACGCTCTTTCATGCGTTTTTATCCGCAAATAAATATTTCTTTGCCTCTATTGAAACACCAGATTTCTTTGATGCATATTGCAGATTTCAATACATATTTATTTGAATTAAACAAAGTTTTCTATTTGTGTAGGATGAAATTGTGCTACCTAACCTTACCTACAAATGTTTTGACATTTCGGTAAGATTTTGATATTTTACGTTTTCTCCGACCTACTACGTCTTATCTTACTTATCTACAGCAATGATGAATGAACCACCTAAAAAAATTAAACGAGATACAAATTTCAACAATTCCTGGCTAACCACCAAAAAATCGACGAGTTTAAAGCTAAAGTGCGGTTTACATGGTACTTTTTGAGAATATACCTAAATTTTAAGGTATTATTTTCGCATATTTAATAAATTAACGTAGTATTTGTTTCTTGTTATATTTCAAGAATATTTTGTTTTATTATTTGATTGTTTTGTGTATGATTGTATGTGTATGTTTTGCAGTATGATGTGGACATATTTGATAGGACATAATATTTTCATACATTACTTTCCTCGTGAACAATTACAAAAAGGTGGCAACCCTGATACTGAAGATCGGGTCGATCGGTGGTTAGTGAGCTTACAGCGCCATCGAAAAATACAGTTGGATGAGGTTTTCAGACTAACAATATATTTATTGAATCAAAAATTACTTCTTTAACGGAACTAAACGTATTTAAAAACCAAAGCTTAAATATTACTTAAAGGAAAGAAATCTCTTCTTGTATAAAAATGTATTTGTTTGAATCGATTGGATTTCTTTGGCTAAATTTACAAAACGTGTTTTTAACTGAAAACATATTATATGTAAGTACTTTAAAGAAAAGTAAGTTTTGTTTGTATCCAAATACATTTATGTACATTGAACTCTTTTGATCTAAACTACATGTATATCAAAGCTGGGCACAAAAGCGTTAATCCGTTAATCGTTAATTAACGAAATTAAATTTTTCGTTAACGAATTAACTTTTAAGTTAACTTTCAAAACTATTAACGGACTGACTAACTTCCACTACATTCATCATCCGTTAAATCGGAAATATCAACAATAAATATCTCAAATGGTTGTATAGGCATTATGTGCAAGTTCGGACTTGGTTTTGTTTACATGTGTGACGTACTACTTTGTGAGACGTGACGTCCGTATATAAAGCATGCGCGCGAGTTGTTTTGTTTTTAGTTATTTCAACTCCAACCCCCTTAATCCCCCTTTAGTTCATTCTGTGCAATTCAAACACGCAGTTAACTTCGTCAAGTCCAATGTGATTTTTTGTTTTACTCTATGAAACATTTTAAAGTTACCAAGTTATATGGAATTAGGATCCGTTCGATCAGTTCTAAATATGTATGTGCGTGCGTTTATAGCAACAATCTAGGAATTTTTGTCTAAAACGAAAATTTTGTGACATCACTGTGTATAGACGCGAAACATAACCTATTCCGCATTTCGTTATTTGTTATTGTTCGCACTTTGCTGTGATTTAAAAACTGTGTGTGGAAGAAAAGCATAATCAATAATTTAATAGCAAAGCATGGAGGTTATGTTTGTTACCAACCAAAAGCAACTATTGTTGTCAAAAAATAAAAATCACTGATGTTCAATCCATGCGATTTATTAAAGTTGCACAGATGTAAATGGTGTACAAATTGACATAGAAATGCATGCGATTTTTCAAAACTGCATTGATGAAAGTGCAGGTTTGAACTGCGTATAATATAAAAGTAGCTTTAGTTGATCTTTTCGTCTTTGTATCTCGCAATGTAGTTCTTTTGGTTACCACTGTACCTAGGTTGAAAAGTTTCTAAGGCAATTTTTACATATGCAACCGCAAGAAAGGTCCGCAGTTATTTGGGTTGCATACTCACCGGTACATCGGCACTCAATATAACCTATATTTTTTTATAAAAAGTTAACGATTAACGGTTAACTTTAACTTCCGTTACATTTGTAACAAATTAACGGACTATCGGTTAACGAAGTTAACTTTTTCGTTAACGGATTAATGATTAACGAAGTTCACTTTCTGATTAACTTTGCTCAGCTTTGATGTATATGTATATGTAGATACCGATATCTTGAAAACTGTGGATGGCCAAACAAAAACAAATCAATCCTGATAAGACTGGGGGATTGTTTTAAGTTCTGAATATGAAATGTAACTGTACCTCTTGGAATAAAGTCAATCTCGGGATCAAAGTGGTATGACTTTTGACTTTGTTTACTGTGGGATATTCTTGGTAGGGTTATCTATATGAGAACCAGTTTAACTGCCATTGTGTGCCACACTGTTCTTACAAATGTATGAGGGTGCACACTATACTATCGTAGTGGCCTAGTAGGGTAGGTTAGTATATTAACGAATTTCTATTATATGTATGTAAATAGGTTGAAATTTGTTGCAGATCGTTATATTATTAATTTATTACTGCTAATAATATACAGTGTGTTTGAAATTCGAGAGCTAACATGCGGATGGCGCTCATTTATTAGCGAGGACAGAAGGTGCGTATAAAATTAAAAACAAAATATAAATATTATAAATTATATATAAAATATTTTGATTATTTGGATTAAAAAAATTCATCCAAATACAATCCTGGCCAAAAAAAGCGGACACCTAGTGAGTGTTCACTAACTTCTGAAATACTTTCCCGATTTTGATTATTTTTCAGCGCACACTAAAAGTAATCAAGATCACACAAAAATTATGTATTCTGGTCTAGGTTTGAGATACTCTGTCGAGCAATTAAGAAACTTTGTTAGGTTCTCTGTTCCTAAGCCCCGAATATTTGCACACTAGCGGAAAAAAGATGAACACATCCTAAATTTTTTGTCTCGATATAAAAAATCATAACGAGTTATGATAGAACTTTTACCCAGATATTAACTTGTATTTAGGGAATATTAAAAAAAACTGATCAACATTTATTGGATAATTCTTATTTTTAATTTATAGCGCCGCAAATAATTAAGGATGGATACATATTTTTTCCGCGAATGCACAAGATTTTTTAAGTTTATGTTACGTAGTTGTAGTTAAGTTTTTCGCAAAAACGCGTATGAAAAAAAATATTGCCCACTCGCTATCACAGCTAGAATTTTGAAAACAGAATTATCTGTAAACTTTATAGGATAACTGTTACGATATTTCCATAAGCTATGGTTTTCAGAAGATTAATAATAATAATATTCGATAACTAAGAAAATTAATGGGGAATAAACATTAAGAGTAGACTCGTTAATCCCAAACGCAAGTAAAACAAGTGAGGTTATGTGGCAAGCATTTATATTTATTTGCAATCAAAGATGAAATGAAAGAGGTCTAGAAAGAGAAAATATATACAAAATCTTAAGCTGGGGGGGGGGGGACAACTTGAAACAAGAAACAAATTGAATTTTCTGAAAAAACATTAAAAACGTACCCCAAAACAAGAATATTATACTTTCAAACCCTCCCTAACGATTACCAAAGGATATGCATACAAAACATAAAATTCAAAAGTTGGTGGGCGCTAATTTGTGGGGGGGGGGGGTTGATTTCATACCATGACAGCCGTACTGATTCCTGCATTTTGACGTAGTGGAAATAAAATATCCAACCAAAGTACACAATTTGATAAATAGTAACCACTGGCCTTGTCCGGACTTTATTTTATTTTTGAAACAATTACTTTAGTCGTTTTCCTGCAAGGTTAACTGTCATTTCAGAGACATGTAGATCAGATAAGATAAATAATTAAAGCAATGCTTAGCAGTAACAGTTCTCATGGTTTGGAGAAACAAATACCTCATGTAGTATCCTTCTGATGCCCTCTGTCGGTGCGTCCTTGTAGTGCATAGGGTCCTCCGACAGCAATTTCAGAACCCTAACTTTACCGCTAGGGCAGCGAGCGAAGACATCTGTAAAAGTGCCTCCTCTATCGATTGCAAACTGAAATTTACCGCTCTTGGTTGCCATCTAAAATAAAATTATAATTAACCACACACACACACCGTGATGCGCCGATAAATTTGAATGTTGAATTGTTATCTCTAATACACGTGATATTATAAATAACATACGATAATATAGGTACAAATCAATTCATTTGTTGTAAAATATTTTGTTCTGCGCAGTTACACTAATCGATATGATGGATATACGTATGTTTACCTTATTGTTCAATTAAATAATACCAAAACACTCGTCGTATCAACAAAGTGAACCAACTAAACAGCACTAAAATAAACTGGTTTACGTTAACTGTCCCACATTGACGACGACCTACACGCAACTGGACGTGCCGGTGTTCAACTGATAATAATTCTATTAGAAAATGTGTATTATGGCGTAATTACCAAATGTCTCCTTCCTTCAGTCAAAAGTGTTTTGTAGGTTGTGTTATTGAATAAAATCCGGCAGGTCTGCATTTCTATGTAGTTAGGTTCGTTGTGATATTAATAGAGTGTATTTACTGTCTAAAATAGAAATGTGAACTGCGGCGATGGCCTATTTTCGATATCGTTTCAATTTGATGATGTACTGTTTGTAGTAAGTTGTAAGCATTTGTTTTTATTAACTACATGCTATTGAATAGTGGTAGTGACTGGCGCGAAATCCAAATTATGCTTCCCTAGAACTTGAATGCTAGGTTGAACGTTTGCTCTCTGTGTTCTTACTTCATCGCAATTATTCTTGTTTTATTGGAGGAATCCATAGTTTTCAAATGCACCAGTAAGACCTACAAGAACCACGACCACTTTTGAAGTAAGAAAATCGACAATCAACTATCATGATGAAAATCACAATGAAAACATTGGTGATAATAGATTTGTTCTTATTATTATTCTTATAATAACATGCCAATATTTACATATATATTTAACTAATAAACACACCAATTGCAATGGGCAACAGCCCTATATTTTTGTAACAGACCGATATTGCTATCGGTTTTTGTGTGAATAGGCTATTGTAGAATTTAGATAGATAGACTGTTGCATATTGCTAGTGTGGTCGAGTCGCTATTGGTAGAGCGGTGAAGACAGAGTGCATCTCTATCAGAAACACATTAGGAAATACACGATGTAGTCTATCTCTCTTAGCTTAGCGCTCTACTAACAGTGACTAGACCATAGCTGATTGCTTCGGTGAGTTTTCTGCCTAAAGCCCGGCGTCCCAGTTTATGCGATGATATGCTACGCTCTGCGAATCCTTTTGTTTTAATAGCATAGTAGGTATAGTACAGTTTTATAGCAAGAGGGGCGACTACGTATTGAAACCAGGGTTGCCAGACGTCCCTATTGGAGCTCGACTGTCCCTAGTTTAGGAGGGACGTTTATGCTAGTGAGATCGGCATCGGCCCTGAGTCTGTAGTACGCCCAGTATGTGGTTCTATCTAACAAACATACTTACTTAATTTGTTCAGCCGATTTCTGCCCTTTGCCAATAGGCAGCTACTGTAGTTGTTGCCAACTGTTAGTTGTTATTGATCTGAGCTGTTGGTACTCTTCTCCCTTGTCTCGGTCTGTAAACTTTATTACAGAAACCTTCTTTACTGAGCTCCGCGGTGACAGTTCGTAGTAATTCGACACAATTGCATAAAAAGCAGATCAACTTGACAACTGCTGGGTCAATTTTAAAGAGCTATGTCTTAAAATGTCACCCATAAATAAGCTTCTGTAAATTTACTGTAACTATCAATAATTTGTTACCTTGCAAGGACGTAATCTGTTTTACATCACCAAATGATTTAAACGAAAAAGGCTGCTGGTAAACACCGCGAAATCGTCGCGTTTGTCCTTTGATGGTATTTTTAAAACGTTATAACTATACGATAATTTTGCCTGTATAATCAGAAAAACAACAATTTATTATTGCGATTTAAAAACAAAATATTTTGGCATCGCCACCGCATCTTACAGTTAGGACATTTGTATTAAAAAAATCATGTGGCCACACACATGACTTTATCATACTTGATCATACTATACAGCAGTGTTTCATACTATACAGCGGTGTTTACGACCCTTGGGACTTGTTTTTGTTGTGAAAGTTGCCACATTGATCGAGACTTGTGACAGCGTATTGTAAACACTCCCTTTTCATTTATTGCTTTTGTATTTATGTGCTCCCGTGTTTAAGATTGCTTAATTTACTAAATTTGGTGACAACTTTATTATGTAATTGATGACGGGTCACAATTTGTATTGTAGTCAGTTTTAAAATATGTGACCTGGACGACGAGGGTTTATGTGCCAAAAAGTCGATTTTGAGTTTTTGAATGATTCTAAAAGAGAAATTAGAATTTTGACTTTGGAATACGAAAAGTACACTCTTTCGAATGAACCCAAAACCTCATCTTGGTAGCTATCTTCACCGCTGAGTTATTTGAGTGTAAAGTTTTGTAGAAGTAAAAAAGCTTGTTTACAAACTTCAACCGCGTTTTTCTCGAAAACCGTTTCGCACATAAAACCCGCTTCCGTCGCTCAGGTCACATATGGAAAAACGGAATCGGCCTTGTAGTGCGGCTTGTAGAAATAAAGTCATTTGGCACGACATTTTAGAGATAATGAGCGCATCAAATAAAAAATACTTGAAAAATCCCGCGCTTGATATGGGCTCTGTAGTTCGAGAATTAGAAGCACTTATAAAATATTCAAACTCGATAAGAAACAATTTTAAGATGTATGAAACTAAAAATAGATTACAAAATCAGTAAACGACGTAATTAGTAAGAACGCATAAAGAAACGAAAAAAGTTCAGTTTGATAGTGTTACTGTACTAGGTACATACATCACATTTTTTTACCAAAGTTGAAAAGTAGTTTGTATTGTTTTTGTTTTATTATCTATTATAAGATGTTTTCAGTTTTTGTTCCCAGAGTTGTAGCTGTCTTTTACTTTATCATACATAGTATGACAAAGTATTGTAATCGTGCCAAAAATTTTTTTGGGTCCCCTGAACATTTTTGACCAAGGTACAAAAGATTATCTGTGTGTGTGTGTGTGTATGTGTGTGTGACGTGTGTGTGTATACTGTATATGTGTGTGTACCCGTTTTTTTTTGTGGCGACGATTCCGGGGAAACTACGAATGGTATCGGGACGAAACTTCATATTTAGAAGTTTCATTACTACAATTAGAGCTTAAAAGGTTTTTGTTCAAAAATGTCCAAAGGAACAGGATGTTTACTCTAATCATTTTTCAAGGATTTTGCAATATCGTCAAAATAGTTAAATAATAAATTAAACTACAGGAAATTCTGAATAATTTATGTCTATGACATCTTTTGGTAAAATTAATAGTTTAGCGGCATGAGCAAATTCTATTTGATCGAGATCGATCGTGTCTGCTAACGAGTTAGCCAGTATTTGACACATATTTTTGTTCTAATGACAATAGGCAGTTTCAAACGCTGACGTTTTGACATTACCAACTGTCAATAGTATCAAAATATCTGTCAAATCCTGGCTAACTAGTTTTATTGTAATGACCGATCTCGATAAAATAGAATCTCATGCAGCTAATTTTGCTAATAAAAGTATACAGTTCTGATAATTTCAATTTTTATTTATATATAGGCGCGGTAATAAAAAATGCATAGGGCGCTAACA
Source organism: Aphodius sticticus (assembly GCA_963966075.1). Lineage (NCBI taxonomy): Eukaryota > Metazoa > Arthropoda > Insecta > Coleoptera > Scarabaeidae > Aphodius > Aphodius sticticus. Next base: position 29,462,730 of record OZ014507.1, read on the forward strand.
TGCCTTAATGCGGCCCTGCTTTAACCCGGGGTTTGTCCCGGGCTACCAGTGTAGAACTCAATGATGTAGAACTTGTTCACACCTGTAATAAAGGATATACGCTTACCCTTCTTGAGCAGTATCAGATTGAGAAGCACAAAATGAATTACAACCTGAATTACGTAATGATCAAATTTGTTTCTCCACCAACCTCTTTTTAAATATTGGCTCCAGTCTGGTTAATTAAGTATATTATTTATCTTACATTTCCCCTTTCTCTTTTTCTCATATTTTCATTCATTTATTTTTCAAATTTGAATTTTTGTCTTATGATTGCGTACACTGGCTTTTTTTTACCATAACTTGGTTCTCAGACCATAACTGTTAATTCGGATATTCGCTGTTTGCTTGGTTGCCTATATTTTGGGGCATTTAAATCTTCGTTTTGTAATAACCGCATTTGCGTACATTGACTTTTGCTTATGTCCACCATATTATAATATGAATGTTTCATTGTCATTTCCGTTCTAGCAACGTGTCTCACACACGTATATTTTAATTTGTATTCAATATTGAATGTAAAATATTTTATTGAATGTTTTATATAATGCAATCCTTGAGAGATGTTTTTGCTTTTCTCTGACCCATGACCATAAGTTTAAAGGATTTTATATTTTTATAATAATATAGTGTAATTTTAAAATTTTTATTTTATCCTATTGTTCCCATTGATTAATGATTAGAGGTTGCGTCGAAACTGGTTCTTATTAAAATAAATAAATACAAAGGATTAAGAGGTTTTTAATTATCCCACTTTAATCAATGATTTTCTTTCATTTTCTATACCTAAACTTGATTTATGGTTTAAAGTAGCATAAAGTAGCAATCCCACCCGAATGAATCGTCTTAAAAACAGTGTGGACACTGTATATCCAGGCCATTTAAAGTAATATAGTCGAATACCATTGAAAGAGCTGGCGCAACAAAAAATATACAAAAGTTAATAAGTTTCGAGTTGATAAACAATGGGTTTAATACGCACTTCTGGATTCAACCGGAAGAACTTTCGTAGGAAAAAGTATGAGATATCATAGGACAGATCGTTTAAAACAAAGAGTCTCAACAGAAACTTTTATTTGTATTTAACGTCACCGAGGAGAGTTAAAACAAAATTTGGTGATATTCGTACCAAGTTTATGAACAGGAGAGGAATAATTTTAAACGTACCCCCATACCCCGAGTACATTGATCCATAGCCACCAAACAATGCAACGGCCATGCTTTTGCAACTTTCGTGATACGGAGTTTAGGCCTTTGTATCTTAAGGCTCCGTTTTAAAAACATCGCAACTTCCAAACGAAATATTTCGTTGCGATGTTCTTTTTTGCTGGGAGTGGTCTGCCTGGCCCCCACCAACGTCAACCAGGCCACAGTTTTACGATAAGGGGAAGTTGGGGGGTTTAGAGCAAGCAGGCAAAGGCGGAGCATAGTCGACGCGAGTACATTCGAAGGGGAAGTACTCAGCCAGTTTGTCGCCGCGCGTCGGTGCTTTCGCTTTCGCTCAAGTTACAATGTATTAGTGTTCTCACTCATCACGGTCGCATATGCATACCGGACTGCATACAGCTGGCTGGCGGCCGCCAGGCGGTAAAAGAAAATATATTGATTTAAGTTAGAGAGAGCGCGCTTGCTATTATAATATTTAATCTTTTTAACAGGGTGACATACATACTGTATAGTAAATTGACAAAAATGTATTACCTAACTCATGATAACTCATCGGTGAATTATGGACTTCAATTTAGAAAGAAATTAATTAAAATCGAGCAATGAGGACCCAATACATCTATTGGCGCCGTGCGCGTACGATATGCCCATCTCTATTGCCGCCGGGCGGGACTAAGATCGCCACGAGGTGGCGCTGTTCTATGCAGTTTCCTTCCTAGTAATCACCCACGTGGTAGTTACCTGTAGCGCGTCTACTAAGTATGTAAACATAAACAAGAAAGCTGTTGCCGTACGTAAATGAGGTTAATTGGTAGAAGCAAGTAATTTATTTGTAGTGGTTTGTAGTGAATAAAGCGGCGTTTTCTTTCGTTGTACTGGAGAATAATAATAAATAAAGTCGACTACAGCGCTTTTGCGTGCAGCGGTGACCGAGAAAACTTCTGGCGGATACATATTCCGCCATGGGCGCATAAAGCGTTCCTCAATCCCCCACTCCGTACTGCGCACGGTGCCAATAAACATGCTGGATATCGAACGAACGCACGGCAGTGACACACGAAGACAAAAATAAAAAAAGTTAATCTGATGCGTTCAGGCACATTACTTTATCATACCATATATAAAATTAATAGTTTAGCTGCATGAGATTCTATTTGATAGAGATCGGCCATGTCTGTATTAAAATAAAACTACTGGAACTAGACGGATATTTTGATTATATTGACAGTAGGTATTGTCAAAACATCAGCGTTTGACACTACCTACTGTCATTAGAATCACAATATCTGACAAATCCTGGCTAACTAGTTTTAATGCAGCGATCTCGATAAAATAGAATTTGCTCATGCAGCTAAACTATTCATTTTACCAAAAAATGCCATAGTCATAAATTGTTCAGAATTTCCTGTACTTTAATTTATTATTTAACTATTTCGACAAATTTCCAGAAATGGCGGCTTATTTGCAAAATCTTTCAAAAATGCTATAAGACTAAACCTCCAGTTTCTTTGGATCCTTTTCAACAGAAAGCTTTTCGGCTCTAAGTTTGGTTATGAAACTTCTAAATATGAAATCTCGTCCCGATACCTTAGTAGTTTCTCCGGAATCGTCGCCACAAAAAAGGCACACACACATACACAGAATTTTTTTTTACCTGGGTCAAAAATGTTCAAGGGATCCAAAAAGACATTTCCGCTAAAACTTCAAAAATTTTGTTTGGCACGATTACAATACTTTACATACTACGTATGATAAAGTAAAATCATAGCACATAGTCCAAAGTTCCCCAAACCATTTATATAAATCCCAAACATTTTGTCACCTACAAGTTCGCTATATTTTATAAACGTTCTGGGCGCCATGAATGCAAGATTCATGAATGAAAACAAATTCTGGCATTGGCTATATCCAATTCCCGCTGTAATACTGCCCAATACAGTCGCTGAACTAATATTCATTAGAGCCGACCCAAGTTCGTCACTGCTAATTGTCTCTTCCTGTCCATAAAACCGACATTTTAAATAAAATGTTCATTTGAGTCCTGTTCTGGTCTCTTTGTCTCATTTGTAATTAAATAATTACAATATTGTTCTTTTAGATTATCTATGCAATATTTTAACTTAGGTGGTACGTAGTCGTCTTTTACTAATTCGTCTAAAGGACAGACGCGGATGTTTAGGTATTTTGCCACGACTTCTACCCATTATTAAACAAATATACCTAACACCTAGCAGGTATAACTACACTAAGTATAATATCATACAGTATATGACTTTTATCGTGTGTTAAATGTGTAAACCGTGCGTATAAATGTGAAATGCGAGAACTCTGTTCTCCCGATTCAATATACGCTACGGTCATAACACTCATAACTTGTGAACAGTCTAATCTAAAAATAGCAGTAGGCGTGGCGTAGTTATAGGCGGTGTTTAAAACTCCTAACGTCTGCTGTCTACACCGGGCCCGTAATATAGGCAAATTACATACATTTCTGGCAATTACGCTTTGTTATCGCAATTATAATGTTTAGATTAAAATTGTACTTAAATAAAAAATCTATTTTTGTATCATGCGTTGGGCTAAATGTTTTATATTTGAAAAAAACCAAAGATGTAGAAGTAAAATTGATTTTTATCTTTAAAAATTTTTTTTTTCATCCAGCCCAACTCGTTATTTATCTAAGAAGTTACATAAAAAATTTCATAAACTTTGAACAATAAATAACGCTTTTATTTGCAAACGCGTTTTAGGAGAGGTAGAACTGGGTCTTAATTGTAAAATTAATTGTAGTTGTGAGAACAATATTTATTATATCTGTCACAGCGATTGTATCTATGAGATATGAGACAACCTTAGCAGCAAAACACTATTATTTACAAAATAAATGGCGACATATTACGATACTTTACCGCTCATACTAGAAACAATACTATGCCCGCAATAGTGCACTGTGATAATACTGTGAAAAGTGTGAAACCGATAGAAACTATTTTCCCCTTAATGTGCGGTATGTTTTATTTTTCAGCAGCAGACTTTCTACTGTGGATGCAACACTAGACAGAGGTAAATGAATATAGTATATAACAAAACTTAAAAGTTTTCGAAAGTCGTTAATTGACACTTATTTTCCGAAAACGTTTGTTATGCCTGGGCCTTGTATAGTGTAACTCAGGCATTACAAATGTTATGTAGGTATGTTGTGCAATGTATTTTCAGTGCGTTTTGTGGAACCAGAACTTCGGTTTTGTTTGCAATAATTGCAATAATGTTTTGTTTTTGCAAACTGAACGCGTCACAAGTAAATACGAAAAACAATTCAGTCGCCGACGACTGCTACTCCACAAACAATAGTCGTAGAAACACCGTTATAATCCGTGTTCAATAAACAAATGTAAGATTTTTTACCGATACAACTTTCATGTGAATAGTATGCCATGACTTCTACGTTTGTAGTTTAACATTTAATGCCGGGTTATGAGGTCCAATGTAGTCCATTGAACCGCCTCTTGGGAAAAAATGCTGTCGGCTTCCAAGTGGCGCCTCAGTCGTAAAATCTCCAAAATTATGTCCTGTGCAGATTTTTCTCTGATTTGGGACTATTCCACAGACCTTCTTCTGATGATGTTAGCAAAGTTTTAGGCTGAACAACACTAAATGTTACAAGAATATCATGCATTGCCCTGTAACGATGGTCTAGTAACTAGCTCTTCGTAAAAACTATCGACAGTCTAACATAGCCTCAGCTCATCTGGCAATGTTAGTCCAGCATCTCGGCCATTTCTCCTGGCAAACGTTTTCGAAATCTCCTCCTTCCTCTTATTCCTTCAATCAAATGTCCAAGTCCTCACACTTTTTTGTTGCGTAGGAAATAAATAGCTTTTTCCACAATTTGAATACGTTAGTCAGAGTCAGTTCAGTCGAGAGTTCCGCACGTTATGCGCTCGAGGCTACGCGCGTATGACATTGTACCTACGCCCTACAATGTACATGTACATACATTCCTACGTTGATCGCGTTACTTACCCGCTCGACTAAGAGCAACCTGAACTCATTCTTTTAGGAAGTTATGTTCGAAAGTAAATGAAAATAAAGTTGCGATGCGTTTAGGATTCGGATACAATATTAGCATGCAGATAGATACTAGAGTAGGTTGATTATTTACTGACTGTGCAGAGTTATTGCTCTGGTTATTCTCTGGCAGTGCGAGTGAGTTGTCGTTGTCACCCCTTGGTGCTTGACACCCGGGGCGTATCGCCCCCATCGGACCCCATTACGTAAAATGGTGTGTCGATGTATCAACTGACAACACAGTCTTCTGACAACACGTTGATTATTATACATGTAGTGATGTCAGTGATCGCCATATTTATCAGGTCAGCAGGTAGGTACAACATTATAGGTAAACATGAAAAAGAAAAACTTAATGGCTAAGTACAAAATATGGTAACTATAACAGTAAATAAATTATTTGTTTCAGTTCAATGGTAAGTAGGTACTTATTATTTTAATACCCACTAGTAAGAAAACTATCTTCAGCCTGGCCGTTCAAATACCCCCACTCTCACAAAAAAAAAGATTCTATCAGATTTTTCCCATTCACGAACTTGTCTTTACTTTTTAAGACATAAGCTAGTGTACCAAATTTCAGATCGATTAATCCAAAATTACGGCAGTTATCGCGTACACAGACAGACTTGCTCCTTAAGGGCTTTACAAACATTGTGGTAAAGTGAATATACCAAACTACACTAAAATATTGGAGGTATACAGGGTCTTTCACGACGAGCTGCCATTAGAAGCATATGGAAAACCAAATGAAATGAGGGATTGAAAATTTGCGGACTTAAGTTGTTGGATACGACCTTTTAACTTAAAGATTTTGATTTTTTGGTTACTTCCGGTTTCTCCGGAAATCGTGTCACTTTCATATTTCAAATGGAACACTCTGTATCCTATAGCAGTTTTAAATATTATTTAAATTTTAGGTCAATTGTACGTTCCATACCCTATACCTAACATGTGTCATTATTGAGATATTAAATTCGTTCAATAAAAAATGATTGCTGCAAGGCCGTTGGAAACAAGTTGTGTGGCAAAATTATTGTGAAGGTAAGATGTTATCGACACATCGGTAGAGTTTTTCGAAAAGTTATATAGGGTGTTTAAATTACCAGATCAAAGTTGCACTAGAGAAAAGTAGTACAAATCGATTTTATTAAATTGCAACCCTATCACATAAAAAATTTTGGAATTTTATGATATATTTTCGATCAACTTTGTGTTAAATGTCCCATACCTAAAATGCATTTTGACCTACTTACCTTGATTTTTAAACATAACAAAGAAATTGAAAACATCGTTAAATCTGGATTGCGTCGAAAAACACAAATGGTTATTTCTGGCAAAAGGCTTTTGCCTATGCAAAAGCTATTTGCCATGGCAAATAGATATTGAGTCTTCATTTGTATGTTTAAAGCTATTTTCCTAGGCAAATGCATTTGCCAAAGCCGTTGTTAGACAAATAGCATTTTGTTTATACATCGGTCACGTTTCGCTACGCTAAAATACATTCCTTACGGGTAGAGAAGCCCGTAGCATCATCTCTCTCTTCCTTCCTCTCTGTCGGTTATCCTCATTTGTATAACAAAAACTCTTTGACGACAAGCAGTACACATGGCAGCAATAGTTTTGTATTCTTCTGTGCCAATTTGATTCATAGGGAAAAAAATAATGATTTAAGCAAGTGGTTTTAGTGAACAGAGTGTAACCCGCATCGCAAGTGACCGTGAAATGAGCGCGTTTAGACGAATTGGAGACAGCAGTGCGCAGTCAGCATAGTGTTGGATTTTCAAATTATGTGAGGTTAATGTTATGTGACTATTGACAGTCTGTGGTTGACAGCGTTTTTAACTTTATCTCCGTTCCTTATCACACGTACTTGCTTCGGCTGTGTGTGCGGAACATCACAGTAACCTCCGCAGCATATCAGTGAACCATTATGAAGACAAGCAAAACGTTTCGACACACCAAATGTTCACTGAGTTGTACATTTGTTCCTCATGGTTTTCCGTGTCCAACAGTTAGGTGATATCATCATCTGCATCGATGCGTCAAATCGCCCAGTCGATAAGAATTCAAAAATTTAATGTTTTTCAGTCTAGTATACCATTTTTCCTTGTAAAAGGGTAACTAAACATTACTAACATAATTGTCTTGTTTTAGTGAAATAAAATCCATATTCATCCATACGAAAAGGTACCTCTGCACTCATGAGTGTTGAAGTTTGTCACACAATACAGGCGTAACTTCATTAGAACCATGATGATTAGAATACGATATTACTCAGAAGTAATCAACGACTAAATATTAATTATCATGTATTTGAGAACAAACATTCACGGATTGCACATAATTTCACATAATTTTAAAACAGACCCGATTGAAAACAAAATGCTAATTACGTAACAACAGTCTTGGCAAATACATTTGCCTAGACAAATAGCTATAAAAATATATATAAAGGTTTCATATCTATTTGCCCAGGCCAATAGTTTTTGCCTAGGCAAAAGCCTTTTGCCTAAAGTAACTATTTACCTACGACACATATAGAGATATCCACCGCGTTCCTCCGACTTTACGTCACTGGATTTTCACATTTGGGGGTCTATTAAACACTAAGTGTATGAGGACCTAGTAACGGATAAGGAAATCATGGAAGATACAGTTCGCGCTGCGTTCAATGAGTTATATGCTAATTCTATCAGGGAAGCCGCACCAACAATAATATCTCTAAAAGAATCAAAACATGTTTAGGAGAAAACGGCAATGTTTTTGAACATTCACCAAAATACAAATAAATAGTTTTTTAAATTTAATTAACCGATGTCCTTTTATTTTTAATTTTGTCTGTTTCATTTTTGCTAGTTTTATAATTTTATAAGGACTAATTTAATCAGATGACTAAAGAATTAAATGACTTAAAAAACTTGTTAATGAATTTCTGTTTATTTCTAGTTGTTCAAGTGTTTTCCAACGCAATCTAGATTTGGCAATGTTTTCATTTTCTATTGTTATGTTTAAAAATCGATGTATGTAGGTAAAAATGGACTTTAGGTACATTTTACACAAAGTTGATATAATTTTTTTTTATAAAATTACAAAATGTATTTATTTAATAGCGTTGCCGTTTGAAAAAAATCGACTTTTAGTACTTTTCTCAAGTTTTAGTTTGATCTTATAATCTGAACACCCTGTATAACTTTTCGAAGATCGATATTTCAAATTTGGGATTGTTACGGCGGGTTTTCCAATGCTAGTCTAAACGATAAACCGAATATAGATATACAGAATCCATAATCTAAACTCGGTTTATGAATTCAACTGGCATTAAAGACCCGCCCTTAAAGTTAAGGGTTGAGCTTGCTAAGTTTCCCAATGGCCGCGCCAGTGCACAGAGATCTCCTATTTAATGCATTCGGTACTAGAAGTGCCGAATTCTTGGCCAATAGTCAAATTTTCAAGTTTTCAATTTAGTTAAATTATGTATCCTATACGAAAGCAAACAGGTCAATTTATTAAACACGCGTGGAATTGATGCGCAGTTCCAGAGCATTCGGTCACAGTAATAAACCAATATGGCGCATAGTGTGCTGCTACCAGTATTCATTATTTTAAACGCTCTTACAAAAAATCGAATACGAGTATATAATAAATAACGAAAAGCGATATGTTCGACTATCCTGCTGAAAGTATGCAGTTCATGTTTCGTAAATATGAATGAAGAATAATTTTAAATTATCACAATTATAGAAGAAATTTTCGTTAGGCATTCAAAAGAATTTTTGCACTAGTTTGCACTTATTGTAGCATACATTTATGATTCCAGCCTTTATCTAGAAATCCCACGTATATTTTGCTGTTCACAAGTCATAGCTGCACATTGTCCATAATTTATTTTTCTTCGATAGCGTAACGTTTTGAAAGCAATCAGTATCCTTTAGTTTAAACTTTCAACTAAGTTGTTATTCAGTTATACAAAGTTACAAGCAATGCATCAAATTAAAGATAAATATTTTATAATCTTCTTTCTATACCCCTCTGGTCTAAAAGTAATGAATTCTTGACCAAAATTTGCTCTTTAAACTTGTAAATTCCATTAAATTATTCTTTAAATTAATTCTGAATTGTTCATACAGCGAATTTTAACTAAAAATAGTGTAAAAATATGTGTACTTAATTACTAATGCTCATCTCTCATGCGTTTATCAACGTAGTTTAAATTATAAAAGGCTCTATATTTTACTATTCGGATCACCGTTAATAAACGGTAATAACATAGAATACGACTTCCGGCCAAGAGAGTGAACAGTGATCACTTAATTAAAACTGCAAAAAAATAATTAACTAGGTCCTATTTGGTAATTATGAAAGAATTTCTAAATTCGTGGAATTTTTTAATGGTAACTCCGACAATGTATGGCCAATTTCAAGCAATTAAGCTTAATCAGTCTGTCAAATAGTTCAACTGCCATCCAACGATGATTACTTACTCGATAGAAATTTAATAATTAGGCTTATTAACCTGTCAGACAATGTTCACGCGATGGACAATAAATAAAAACAACGAGATTTGCAAAATTTCTACATTATCGGTACACCATGCGGCTATTACTAATGTTACCTTTGTTAGCTATTGTGTCAACAGCAGACAACAAATTTATGAACTCCGTAAGAAATTTGACCAACACCAGCAATAATCCAGCAAGGAAACTTAGCGACAATTACGACAGTTTGCAAAAGAAATTCGAAAAGTTTCTTGGTGAATGTAAGAGCGGATCTTCGGATGAAAATCCATACGCTTCGGAGCAAAATTATATGTCTGATAAGCGAGACCTTAGAGGTTTTAGGTACGGAAACGACGGTGGCACATATCCCGACCAATATGGAGAAAGGAAAAACACTAATACTCATAGAAATCGTGGGGATAACGGAAATGTTGACGAACGTTTGACGAATTATGGTTGGCAAAGGGAAAGACCGAGAAATAATTGCGGAGAGCAAGAACAAAATGAAAGGTTAGTTTATATACGATTTAGCATATTAGTAAATTAGTATTATAATATTACAATATTAGTAAAATGTTGGTACAGACAATTACGAAAAAGATGCGCTTTAAGTGTCTGAGCGCAACCTATCCCTCCCTACCTAACCCTCCCATAATTTATTCTTTCCATCGTTTCTGTACCCATCGACTTACAAGTTAGAACTATCATCAAATTAAAGTTTTAACCTCTTTTTAAGGGAGTAATGGGTTTCCACCATTAAACCTGTCCAGAAATCAACGTTTCCAACTAGTTGCACTTATCGACATTTACGTAAAGAGGCAAAAACATTTTTATAAAACTTTCATTTTCCATCATTTTCTACAACAAACAATAATTTTATTTTTGTACAAGATGTTATATTTAGGCGTGGCGGATAAAATATACCGCTTTTTAAATAGAATTCTCTAAATATCATATCGCATTATAAATACAGAAAAGTTGTCTTTCCATCTATATCTGCCTGTACCCATTCAAAATAAATAGTTTCTGAGATATCAAAAACTACAAGCTTCCTTAAAGACTACATAGACACTACATTTATCAAGATATCAATTCAATTCTGTCAAGTGTAAGTGACGAATTCTGCGAACATCGGTGTTTTGATCGCAAGAAGACTAGGACATAGCCACCAATAATCTTAAAATCCGTCACCTAGACTCGACAGAATTCAGCCAATTTTTTTTTGTATTATCGGCAAAGGTTCCAAGTTCACATTAACTTATAATTTGGAAATACCTAATCATTTCGGTGTATATGTGATTACAAAATTATGATAATTAGTAATTGTGACAAAAGTTGAGTAAAATGGTCACTATACAATGAGAAAATATATAACTAAATAGCACATTCGATATTCCATAACTGTGAATACAATGAATTTTGAAATTCAAACAAAAAACAAATACGAAAATGCAAATAAAATTCGCGTAAGGTGTGCTACACCATACACTGGTGTATGTGAACAGTACAAATTTCGATCCAAACAATTACATACAAGATCACTGAGCAGGAGTCCTAGCATGGTTCATATATAAAAATCTGATGTGGCCAGGCACATGGCTTTATCATACTATATATAAAATTAATAGTTTAGCTGCATGAGATTCGATTTGATCGAGATCGGCTATGTCTGCATTAAAATAAAACTAGTAGAACTAGACAGATATGTCGAATAAAGCTGCGGTCGGATATTGTACTCCGCTGACACATGGTACACTGTCCAAATGACACTTACGTGTAATTGGGTGTAAAAAGGGTACGGTATACTATATCCGAACGCAGCTTATATTGACAGTAATCGTCGCCACAAAAACGGGTACACACATCCACACATCCACACACACACACACACACACACACACACACACACACACACACACACACACACACACACACACACACACACACACACACACACACACACACACACACACACACACACACACACACACACACACACACACACACACACACACACACACACACACACACACACACACACACACACACACACACTCACTAACTCACGCACGCACGCACGCACGCACGCACGCACGCACGCACGCACCCACACACCCACACACACACACACACACACACACACACACACACACACACACACACACACCCACCCACACACCCACACACCCACACACCCACACACCCACACACCACACACACACACACACACACACACACACACACACACACACACACACACACACACACACACACACACACACTCACTAACTCACGCACGCACGCACGCACGCACGCACGCACGCACGCACGCACGCACGCACGAACGCACCCACACACCCACACACCCACACACACCCACACACCCACACACCCACACCCCCACACGCACACGCACACGCACACGCACACGCACACACACACACACAGAGACATTTTTTTGTACCTTGGTCAAAAATGTTCAGGGGACCCAAAAAGACATATTTCCGCTAAAATCTCAAAAATTTTTTTTGGCACGATTGCAATACTTTACATACTGCGTATGATAAAGTAAAAATATGAGGTTGCCATTAAAAGAAACGTCGATGACGTTATATGTCAGTAACAACTGACGATCGGAAAATAAATTTTTCATAAATATGTGTATTATATAACTAACCGTCTCATAGTTTTTCTCATGCTTCCATTCGCGCTAATTGTATACTCACTTGACTAAATGAACTATTTATTATAATTAAAATAAATAAAGTTATTATTATTTCTCTTTAAATGCGTTGCTAGGTAAATTGCCCTTTTTGGACGTAGGCCTATCCCATTCAACTCCTATCATCTTTCTGTTGAAACTGTCGAGTACGTGACGTCCCGGCAATCTTTCGAATGTCATCTGAATACTGAATCTGAATACTAAGTATAATTGTATAGATGTATTCAATAAGTATTCAGATACGTCTGATCTAAAATCTATGCACATATTGGCATTAGCCAGAAACTATTTATTGTGTAAACGGTAACTCATAATTACCTACGATATTCTTTTAAGATTCGATGGCAATCATGAAGAAAATTTCAATTACGACAGAAGAAATAATAATCCGTTTGGCCCTCACGGCCGTTCTAGCAACAGAGGAAGTGAAACGAGAAGAGGCTACAGCTCGTTTGATCAAAATCGGAATAACGACAATGCCAACGAACACCGCAGATTGAATTATGACGAATACAATAGGGAGTTCATGCGATTCAAACGTCATGACAACGACAACGTGAGACACTCCGAGTTAAAAAAAAAAACAACTGTTGATAAATTTTCTTACAGTGCGTAAGCCAATGTGTCTTCAGTTATTTGGAACTGGTAAATATATCGCGTAAATGCAAATTATTCTCTGACAATTATTATGTTCATGCCTTGGACTTTAATTAGTAATACATGACAACAGTCAACACTATTAATATTAATTACTGGAGAGAACAGAAATAAATTGTATCATAGTATTTTTACTGCCGTATATCCCAGTCAAATAAGGATTTCACTTCGGAAAACTTCCAACCCAGCTATATTTTTGTATATACCTACCCTTGGTTGGGTATTAGAAATAACGTGAAAAAAGTCCCCATCTATACCGTGTCTGCGTTGCGAATTATTCAGTTAAAGATGACTGAATTTAGTTTCTTAACAATATCTGGGTCTCTATTGATCGTACAACAATGAGCAAGTCTTTGAAAACATTTGACCAAATTGAGAATGAAAAGATTTAGAGATTTCCTAATAGCTGTCATTGTCGTCTGATCAATAGTAAGAGATATTGTTAAAAATTCGATTCACTTGTTTGACGGCCTTCTTTGACCGTGAATAACTTGTAATGTAGGCACGATATCAATGGCGACTTTTTATACGTTATATTTTATAATACCAAAATTGTATACAAAAATCCAGCAGGGTTTGATGTTTTTGGAATTTAACTGCTTTTTTCCGTTTAAACTCTAAAATAGATTGGGCTAGTAGCGAATAATCTTGCCTACTATCGGTTGCAAAATTATTGAGCTCTGTGGTTGAAGGCTATTAACTCTGAAACGGCTGAACAAACAAAAATGAAATAAAGTGCGTTATACTCTTGAATCATTTCTACATCACAGGAGTCACTATCAAAATTTTCTGCCCGTCGGTTTAGGCACGAGCGCGAGAGAAGTAAAAAAGGTACCCGATTTTTGCGGTTTTAAAATAATTCTCGACTTTCCGACTTCTTTTCTCGTAGACCACTTACTAAAAAAAATAAGTTTTTGTTCAGGTTGCAGTTAGAATCTCTTCTATAGATTGGTGTTTTTATTTTCTTGATTTCTTATGTAATAAAGTCTGTATGCGAGCTTTTTATGGACGCGGATATCTCAGAAACGAACGATAGCAGGACAACGCAGTTAGCACGTAAAGAGTCCTTGTTTATTGTGATACTCATCCATTGATGTATAACAACATAAAAGTTTAAGAATTTTAAATAGGGAAAATAATGTGATCGATCCGGCTCGCAGGGTGGTTCCCCTCGGGGAAAGGGGATAAAGCGCGCGAAACGATGCGACGATTTCAAGCGATCAACGCTCAGGACCGTTTTCAAAATTTTTGTCATTTTCTCGTTCGGTTTAATTTTTGAAAATAGCATAAGTGATTTTTTTTTATGTCTTGAGTTGTATACATATTCTGTTTTGTGATTTATTATTATTTCACAACATTATTTCTGCCAAAAATCAGTAGTTGATGTTTCAATTGCGACAAGTATTTGTCCTAAACTTTGAAAGAATTGTGCAGTTTCACAAGAACCACCAACATTGGAACAATATTGCGGCAACTTCTTTATCATTATCTGTACTGTTGTCGTTGTAGTCTAATAACTCGTCATCATCACCATCTTCGTGCAAGTTGATATAATTGTTTCTACAATTGAGTCACAAATATGACCAATATCATTGTATTGGTTTTGATTTGAACATTGTGTTGCAAAATTGCAACACAATTTTGCCACATCTCTTTTAAAACAGTGCTTTGATACATAAATTTAATATATCTTTAATTTCAAATGTATGGTAACTTTTTGCAACTTTATTTTGTACATATGCCCCGATTAATTCAATTGCAATGGGCTACAGGTAACCACAATAATTTTACTTCATTGCTTCCGATTTATACAATTCCGATAAACTCTAATAGAAGTACCTTCTCTTGATGGTGCTTTTTTACAGCTACAACAGCTGTGCTTTAGTTATTTGAGAAAGGACTTTCTGACATTGATAAATAATTAATTGTTTTACTTCCTTGGTATAATACTTCAGCATTCTTGCTCAATACATACTTGCAAAGCACGTACGCACGCAACGCAGTTACTCAAGAAACTTTATTCAATGAATATTTGTGTATTTATGTTATCTTGATTTTACCCCAACCCATATTATTTGGGCCTGTGAAAATATTTGGTTTTGTTATTTTATTTGTTTATGCTACCTGATATTTGTTTCAAAAGGCGTTAAAAACAAATAAAAATATGCGCACAGCTCTTTGTTGTACACTTGCAACCTAATCTTTCATTAAACAAAGAGTCCACCATTTCTAACCTTCAACTTCAATGCTGGTTACATCAATAAATATGTACGATGTTTGTTTTAATTCCAAGTACGGGCCTGTGATACATGCTGTAGTCGACCTCAAATGCCGAGCCGGTGACGACTGCGTTGAACGACGGACGTGACGTACTTGCGCGCTGTACCAAAATTATATCGAAAATCATACGTCGCTTTATAAAATTAATGAACATCGGAAATGTGATTCTATTTCAATAGTCTAATTAAGCAAAATCTTGCGATTGTTTTCGTACCTGTCTCGTTATCGTGCTAATACTCGTTGCCGAGATATCCGCTTCCATGATAGCCTTTATTGCAAAGAAAGTTAGTAAAATACAAACGCCAATCTGTAGACAAGATCTAGAGTTATACTCTGCGTAAATTTGAGATTTTTTGGACAAGCGGTTTAGCAGAAAAAAATTTGGAAAGACGAGCGTTTATCAAACCTAGGGGTAGAAAATTTTGATAGTCGATCATGTTATGTAGAAATGGTTCAGCAGTATAACACACTTTATTTAAATTTTTATACCCCCCACATTGAGTTTATATTAAGGGTATATTGAGTTTAATTCAACATTTGTAACACCCTTACAGATGGCAGATATAGACATAAGATCAGAATTGAAAACTGAATCGATGTAGCTATGTCCGTCAGTCTGTCCGTCTGTCCGTCTGTGTACACGATAACTGCCGTAATTTTGAAGCAATTGATCTGAAATTTGGTATTATTTAGCTTATCTCCTAAAAAGTAAGTTCGTGAATGGACAAAATCGGTTCACTGTTTTTTTTTAAATATTTTACGGTGGGGGTATTTTAACTTCAGCACGGCGGAAGATAATTTTCTTACTAGTTTTTGTTCAATCGTTGCAGAGTTACGAACCTCCCAACACAGGGCTCAATACTTTTACAAACGATAGTAGTTTGGGATATCGTAATTTCGCCATTTCGGGGTTGTTGGTGGCGTCCCAGCACTCACAGCGTATAATGATTACTACCCCAATTAATTGCGTGCAATTCCAGATAATAAAAGATTTTTTAAGTTATAATACATAGAATAAAAACTTGTTTTGTTTTGAGAGAAAAAGCACTTTGAAGCTGTGACTAGGTTTTACTGAAGCATTTTTACGTGTGGTAATAAATCTCAATAACTGTCTCAAGAAGGGCCGATCGGATACTGATGGCAGACGAAAGTGATAACATATTAATTATGGTGGTTTTGAAAAAGGAAATGCAATCATAATTTTTAAACCTGTTAGGCAGTTTCACCTGAATGTGTTCGCATTGAAACTATACGTTAGAGTAAACTTTAAACATTTGCTAATAATAAAAAATATCCGACACTTGGTTGCCTATCCAGTTTTTAAACGTAATCTTAATAAGTTATTATAACTGCCGGACTATCAATTTATTTTAGATATTATAATTGTTTTCTCCAGTGTTGGTGATATTTATATTCAGAGCATGTAGATCAGTACGATTTGTTACGATTTAGTAATACATTTTATTTTCGACAGCTTGATGAGAATAGAACACCATCTGAAACTGCAGTTATAAAATTCCTCCAAGAAAATGTGTCTAACGATAGGGAAAGGATACAAATTGTACGTGAAGCTAGACGATGCTTTGCAAAATTGATTACCACAGGTAATACAGTGTTGCTTTTATCGAAATTGTAAATTGGTGAGGGAATAAAATTTGTAATATTTTAGAAGATGAAGACGGATGCGAGTTTTCGAAATCATTAAGTAAATGCTTGCAATTGGAACTGGAATAAAACACCTCGGAAGAAACATTTATCTGGTTGACCTATAAACGTAAAGTTTGGAAATTATGTTCTACAGGGTGTACCGCATTTTTCCGCAATAGTTCTTTTCAGATAGCAAATGTCAGAGTAAAAAGTTTCATGTGATTCGTAATAAGTTCTTTTATTCAATTCATTACAAAGTTGCAGCGGTTTGAAATATTAACAAAACCGTATTTTAAACGGCCCTAACTTAAGGAATTGAGAATTGAGAGTTGTAAGTCCGTATGAAACATTTGACTCGGAATACTTTCACAAACGTAAAAAGTTTATTTTATTAATATTTTTACTCAAATTTACGGCTTGTAATTGTTGTCATCGGTATTGATTGTGTTATATTTTCGGTATTGAATTTCTTCATTTTGTTAATATTTCAAACGGCTGTAACTTTTTAAGGAATTGAAAAACAAATAGGTCTATATAAAATATTTTACTTCGCATGACTTTTTCTTTCTAAAATATAAATTTGGGGTGTAAAAAGTGGCTCATCCTGTATATACATACTTTTTGTTGAAATTGCCTCCACTACTATTTCCCAACACGTTTTGTCTATTTTAAAATAAGTAACTTAGATGATAGAATAAAATAGAACATAAACGTACATTACAAGCGTCCCTAGTTACGCCCACTACTACTTACGATAAATAAACAAACTATGTTGACAACATAGTTTGTTTATTTATCGTAAGTCGTATCATAACATAATGTTGTATCTCCCTTTTTGATATTTGTAATAACACTAATAACATATGTTAACAATTAAAATTAATTATAACAACAACAAAATAT
This sequence comes from Aphodius sticticus, assembly GCA_963966075.1. NCBI lineage: Eukaryota > Metazoa > Arthropoda > Insecta > Coleoptera > Scarabaeidae > Aphodius > Aphodius sticticus. The sequence goes on from OZ014507.1 coordinate 29,480,709, forward strand.
TTTTGTTGTTTCAATAAAGAATTGTATTTTTGATTTTATTTACATATCTTTACAATCTACCCCTTTAGATATTGCCTATTATGTTTTGCGATAACCATACCACTTAATCTACAGTGTGTCTCACTTGGCATGGACTCTACCCGATTGTCAATGATTGAGTGTTATACAACATCACAAGGCACTTATTTTGTGCACTTGGATCAATTTTTAATTAAAGTCCGGCCTAACATTATCGTATACAAACCAAATTTTAAATAAATAATTTAAAATAATGACGGCCGTACCATGGCAACTCATACCAGGACAACCCACACCAGGAAAAAAATTAAATATTTTGCTCATTGCATAGGCATTTTATACAACGCTAAAGGCTAAACTACTGCCATTTGGTGAAAAAAGTAATGCGAACGCAAACATAACGTAGCCTCCAAAGTACGATGTTGGTACACTAGCACAGCACTATCATATGCTACAGTTATCTAAAACCTTGCTGCACGTACAGGACACTATATAGTAGACGTAGATAATTATATATATTGTTAAAAAAATTGAAATAATGAAATATACATTTATAGAAGGGATGCATACAAACAAAATGCGTCGTTAGTCGTTGATACATTGAAAATATTAACATAAGATTATTAAAAATCCATTATTCAAAATCGTTTATTAAGAATCGATTATTAAAAATCGATTATAAAAAATAATAATCGAGTACGATTATTTCAAGAATCGTTGTAATCGATAATGTGATGCGAATGAATCACTAATCTTATTGTATTTAAATATGGCATGTGCCTTATAAAATTACTTAGAAAAGAATGCTCACTTCACATAAATCGGTGTGATCGGAAACATTATCAAAAGTAAGTTCAAATGTAAGTTCTGTGAAAATTAACATTGCCGATGGAATATTACAAAAAAATATAGAAGTTTGCTCTTTTGTGTGAACCTACATACCTAATCTAGGGGTGGTCTGATAGGGGTGGTCAAGTACTATACGCCAGAGTTTTGCTCCAAAAAATCATGAAACAGTGTTGTCGGAAATTTGATTTATTTCGTTACGCGTCACCTTATAAAAGCACTTGTCATCTCAATAAATAATTAATAAAGTGTTACAAATTTCGAAAGTGCTTCTCATGCTTCCTTGCTCGTAGTTTTACTCCACGGCAAACAACCCTTAAATGACGATAATACACCCAATTTGAAATTCCAGTATTAAAGGCAACTGGTCGACTGACACCTGTTCCACATAATATATACTGATTGCTTGATCAGCTTAAAGACATATTAAATCCTTATCGCTGTACCTGTCGTTTACTTTTATTGGATCTTTTTACTCCAACATAGGGAACTACACCGATTATTTACCTACAATTTGATATATGATAGAAAGCTATGCAACAATATTTGCAAATGTTATAAACGTTTTTCTGCAGCAGCCACTTAATATGTGATTGCCAGTCGTACTGGTTCCGTACGGACATTATCGTCATTTAAGGGTTCTTTGCCGTGGAGTAAAACTCTGAGCTGCGCTGGTGGAGAAGCACTTTTAATTACTTACAATTTGATATATGATAGAAAGTTATGCAACAATATTTGCAAAAGATAAACATTTTCCTGCAACAACCACTATGTTTCCGGCGCGGACGGTTTCGCTGAGACATTATCGTCATTTAAGGGTTGTTCGCCGTGGAGCATAGCTCCGAGCGGCGACGCGACGGGGACGAAGCACTTTTAATTACCTACAATTTGATATATGATAGAAAGTTATGCACCAATATTGGGAAGTTTATAAACATTTTTCTGCAGCAGCCACTTGCTACGTGATTGCCGGTCATACTGGCTCCGTACGGACATTATCGTCAATTAAGGGTAGTTTGCCATGGAGCAAGACTCCGAGCGCTCAAGGGTAAATAGTACATTTATTTGCCTATAATTTGACGTACTTAGGGAAGTTATGCAATCATTTACCGTGAGTTATGTTCATTAATAGCACTTCTTAGTCGAACGGTGCGCCAATTTCTTGTATTATAGTCGTGTTTGGGGTAGGTGATATTATGGGTAGCACCTTTCCAATACCATTATTGGATGCAGAATTTCATGAGCTTTCGGAATTTGTAATTTCTTTCTCTATGTGGTTATTGCAAATAGTTATGTGCAATTCTTAATTCAGCTGACAACTACTCTTATAAGGTGACGCGTAACGAAATAAATAAAATTTCCGACAACACCGTTTGATGAATTCTTGGAGCAAAACTCTGGCGTATAGTACTTGAACACCCCTACATTTGATATATGTTTCATAACAAAATTCGAAAAAACAAACGTTATGGCTATCTTTTATGGCTAACTTCTCCGCGGTCCTAATCTATACGGCAAGTAGATAAAATATTCGTGATAAGATAACATAATTTATCTGTAGCAGCATAACTGTCGAAATCGAATATACAGACAGCATATTAGTTGTATTAGTGTTCGTGAAATCAGTTAAATATGTTTAAATTTATATACATATATATATTTATATTATATACATATATATGAATGTATATAAAATATTTTAATATAAATATATATGTATATATAATATATTTGGAAGAGATTTCAAGGTGAGTCGGTTTCAATGATTTGTTGTTAATAATTTTGAGTTTCTTGAATAAAATTGATGCCACAAATTCAGTTAGATTACTCCCAAGATAACTTAAGTGACGTACAATTGTTTCCGATGAGTTTGTATGACACTTACGTCGCCATCAAATTGATAGGCGGGTTTTCCTAGGAGCAGGTTTTTTACGCAGCGTACAACCGAATAGTAGCATTTAAGTCGATAGGAACGTTAATACGTAATACGTTTGTGTTTTCCAATAGGGCGCATCAGCTGTTCAGGTGGCCTTCTTGTAGTTTGGTCAAGGGATCTTTGCGCGTTTTCAAAAGTGACAGTCGTCTGAGAAGACGTACGTCCAACGTTAGTGTCAATCTTTTTACATGTCGTAGAAAGACTGAATGCATGACTATCGCATCGTAACTAGCTCATGTTACTTTTGACAATACGAAACGAACTTTACCAAGACAGCATATTTTAAAATCTAAAACTAAATTTTCAAATATAATATCAAAATAATATAACAAATACTAAAATCCTCATCTCATCATCATCTCTCATATCTTAAATGAAATAAAATAAATATAGTATTTATAACGAATTAAATCTCGAACAGATAAAATATTCTTCACAAAGAAAACATAGTTCTTCTCTGCTCAGTTTGTATTATTAGGTTACCGGTTTCACCCTTTTAGGGCATTATCAAACCACCCAACGCTGTACAAGTACAAAGTACAGAAAAACATAAACATAAATGAAAAAGAAAACTTACGGTCTATTTGTCATCAGAACGAACAAGGAATAGTAAAAAAAGCAGTGAAATGAGGGAGCCCCCCCCCATGTAAATCAGCAAAATCTTGTTTTTAGTGGCATAAGTTTACAACGGAAAAGCAGTTGTTTTTAAAATATTGATTTTAAGACAGAGAGCCATACAAAACAAAACACTACGATGTCGCGCTTAGACAAAAGATGGTGTTCTTTACAGGTAGAATTAACGCTAGAACTACGAGGTGGCAGAAATTTTTTTAATTCTTCGAAAACATTTTTTCTCAGAGGCACGCCTTGAAGATAGGTTCTTTCCCCAGGTATACTTGAGCATTCAAAAGTTCCAAGGGTCTTGTCCTTGATCCACCAAGAAACACGAGAAAGTGCTAGAACAAAGAGTAAGAAACTGATTGGTCTGAGAAACTCAAAATACCAAGAACAGAATAGAAATCACACTGCAGCTGAGACGACGAACGAGATGGCTGGGTTGAAATTTGCTGACAATGTGACAAACCTGACGAATATCATTTTTAATGAAGATGAAACACGCCTTCTTCTAAAGGGTCACAAGTATTGTCCGAAGATCTACCAGAATATCCTTCATCACACTGCCATAGAGATGGATTTAGCTATCTACTGCCACCCAGCGGAAGAAGATATTAGGAAAGATTGCATTGAACACATTAGACGAGAAAGCTGGAGAGGAACAAGCAAATTGACCCTGAATAATAGGTCAAACAACAACGAATGGAAGATCTTACAGTCCATCAAAAAGAAACTAGCCGGAAATAATGCCTCTATTATCAAAGCCGACAAATACGCTGGCATGACTATCATCTATAATGCTGAATACAACGCCAAAATGGAAGAATTCATAAGAGAAAACGGTTTCCAGAAACTTAACAGAAACCCATTGCTAAAACTGATCAGCTACAATAGATATGAACTTGAAGCTGTCTGACATGTACGGACTCATCAAGCTGCATAAACACAACAAGCCCATGAGACCGATAACAACTTTCTTTGGAACTCCTACAAACAGGATATCGAAAATCTTGCTCCCGACACGAAGACATATGGAGAAGATTTTCCTATTATGGAGAGTATTGTGATAAATTAAGTCGAGTGTTCAAAACCCACAACATCAGATGTGGTTTTAAGACTAACCATTCTGTTCTTTCCTTACTAAAATCTACAAATACTGAGGATGACGAACATAAATTAAAATCGAGCGGGGTCTACAGTGTTAAGTGTGACGATTGTGATGCTTTCTATATTGGGGAAACTGGCAGAGTGATAAGGACTAGAATAGCCGAGCACAGAAAGGTAAAGCACAGATCAGCTTTTGGACAACATCTTTTGGAGACTGGACATAACAGCAGTGATAACAACAACATACAAGTTTTACATAAACAATAAAGGGGTCACAAATTAACACTGCTGGAGGGCTACGAGATCTGGAGAGCATCAAGGACAAGACTCTTGGAACTTTTGAATGATCAATCTGTGGTGTATATCTGGTTGCTTAGTTCTAGCGTTAATTGTACTTGTAAACAACACCATCTATTGTCCACGCGCGACATCGAAGAGTGTTTTGTATAGTATGGCTCTGTCGTAAAATCAATATTTTAAAATCAACTGCTTTTCCGTTGTACACTTAGGCCACTAAAAACAAGATTTTGCTGATTTACATGGGGGGGGGCTCCCTCATTTCACTGCTTTTTGTACTATTCCTTGTTCGTTCTGATGACAAATAGACCGTAAGTTTTCTTTTTCATTTATGTTTATGTTTTTCTGTACTTTGTACTTTTACAGCGATGGGTGGTTTGATAATGCCCTAAAAGGGTCAAACCGGTAAGCTAATAATAAAAACTATATAGATAAAATATTGTTGCAGAGGACCGTAACCCTTACTGACGAGTCCACTACGGTATCTGACAGTGATCATAACCTGTATCCTGCACGCATACCATTTAGTAACACTAAATACGTTCAAAACTGTGGCGGGAAATTCAAACTGTCCTCAATTATTTTAGATCACCCGTTACTACATAATATGATAAAGTAAAAACGGGGACAACAAAGTGAAATTAGGCACTTATATCGTCAACAATTTTAGTTGCGTAACATCTACTTTGACAGTATTTGTTAACCTATGACGTCTAAACTCTGACAGTATTTGTCAACCTACAAATTTGTTCCGGTTTCGGCAATTTTATTCTCCGCAGCATTCTTGCCGACTTAATTCAGTAGCAATTTCTCGAATGCTGATTCCATCATGTAGTCGAGTTTGAATTATTGCCTTCTGAAATTCATTCAATTGCGACTTTTTTATTTCTTACGTCAAAATTCAAGATGACATTAATTTGACATGACAAGCGTACTGACAAGCCATTACGAAGCCCAGTTTAATTAGTGCAAATTTGATTGTCCCCGTTTTCTATGCTCGCGATAGTACCTAGTCTGTAAATTTTAATTAGGCGGAATATATGAATAAAATATAACTTTTATTAAATCTGCGATTATTATCTTATGTATTTAAGTCTCTGCAAGAGTTAAGGGTTGATTAATTTGTTCCAATTAAAAGATATTACAAAAAAAAGTTAAATTCAAACCGCATACGGCTATAGTACCGTATGAGATAGAAAGAGATGGCTAGCCCACATCACTGCGGGTTGCATACCAAATGCATTTGCATCACTTTTTTCACCATGTCGCGTCCTGTCCAGTTTACCGTAGTATTTACAGTTCACTGACGCTGCTTAAAAAACCTGCTCCTAGGAGACCAAGGAGCCTACTCTTGTCATCTTTTTGAAGCGAATACGAGACCTCTCGAATGGTTAGGTGAGACGGAGTGGAGATATCGGCGGTTGCCGTGTGTTTGGAACGCATGGGCGTGGCGCGAAAAGTCTCGTATTCGCTTCAAAAAGATGGCAAGAGTAGACTCCCAGGTTTTTATTAGTGTGATTTTGCCTGTCCAAGCGAATATTTTTTAATACAACAGCAATTTTATTATTCTTTTTTTAGACTAAATACTGTCAGAACAACTCAAATTGCCTTTGTAATAATATATTGATAATGATAATCATCTTAATGGATGTCTCTAAGGCGACTGCCAGTGCTATTCGGGTTGGCCACGGATTGTCATGGGCCTGTAATCCGTGCCGAGTTTTCAGAAATTCATTGAATGAGTTGAAGCAGCTCCTGCTGAGTCTGCACAGCGAAGTAAGGGAACTGAAGGCGCTAAAATTAAATTCGAATGCAGTGCAGCTTAGCGCCTTGGCTGGTAGCTTGACGCCGATGCAAATGAAGACGGTTGTACTGGATGTTATGGAGCGTGGTAAGGCGTAAGGCATAAGGCTCTTAGGCCTGATAGTTTTACAACCTTTAGATTGATCGTCAAATGAAAGTCTACTACGTCCAATCGAGGTACAATTTTTGAGCGTGACCTTCGTTTCCGACGTAATAAAGAACTCCTCAAAATTGAAGACGCTTCATCGATGGAGGGGGTGTCGCCCTTTCCAGAGATCGCACTCCTCATCAGGTGTAGTTGTATCGTGCCGTGAGGGCGGATCTGGACCGGAGAACACAATATCAGAATCAAGTATGTTGGGGGAATACCGACAATTGTAGCCATTAGTCCAGAAAGAGCAAACCTTGAGTCTTCGGCGCCAACTTCCGATCATTTAAACTAGTCTCGTTCAGCAGCGCACGCAAGATTTCAGTTACACTTTATTATCAAAATACGAGAGGCCTTCGTACCAAAACACATGTTTGTTACAAATCTGCATTGGACCATTCATTTGATTTCGTCTTTATAACCGGCTTAATAGTTCCTTTTCCAGTTAAGAACTTTTCGATGATTATTACAACGTACTGCATCATGATAGGAGTTCCGGGGGCGGCGCTGTTGGAGGGGGAGTTATTCTTGCACTCGCTAGCAAATATACCTATTCTGTTGTTGATATATCTGACATAGCCGCTTCCTTTATGGACATTGATCTCTGCCTGGCTGAGTACCGTCTTGGATTCTCCGCTTTAATGCTATGTGTGGTTTACATTTCACCAAGTACCCCATCTTGTGATTATGACGCCTTCCTGGATGCTCTCGCTTCCCACTTGGTGGTTTCCAAAGTGGTGCTGATAGAGGATTTTAATGCACGAGATTTCACGGAGAACGTTGATGGTCCAAGAACACGATCTTTGCAACGATTCTATGATTTCCTTGACTTGAAGCAATTCAACAGCCTACGTAACGCTGATAACAAGCATTTAGACCTTGGCCTGGCCAATCTTGAATGTGCTATGATTGTGGAGCAGGACGAACAGCCGTTTGTGCCCGAGGATTCTTACCACCCCGCTCTGGCCGTCTCCTTCGAGTTACCTCTGCGAGGTAAGCTTGTTGAATTTCCGTCTGCTGACAACCACCGCGCCGCTATAACTTTCGTAAAGCAAACTTCTTGGCACTATATGATGAGCTGTTGGTAGTAGAGAGGTCCTTCTTGAGGAATTTGATGTGGTTGATAAGATGGTGGAATCGTTTTATGCACTTCTATACTGGATATGTGCTAACCTATGCTAGTAGGCATAATAAATTTCGATCTTGGTTCTCCCCAGAAATTATACATAATTTGAAAACTAAAGATTACTATCGCAGGAAGTTCAGAACAACAACTGAGTTCTACTATTTGAACCATTACAAGCGGTTGCGTTCGGATGTGCGGATCCGGATTTGGCAGGCATATGACGTGTTCGTTGGTCGTGCACAGAATAATATCAACTATTATCCCCGAGAATTTTGGAACTATGTTCGATTAAAGATCGGGACATCCAGAATACCTGCAAGGCTGACCTGCAAGGCTGATGGTGCTAGGGATTATTCCGTACCATCAGAGATTGTTGTGTTCGCAGACTTCTTCTCTGAAGGGTTTCGCCCGCCACTCGTTGACCATGATGGCAATAATTTCTCACCGCTTCCTTCTTTCTCTATCGGTTTGGTGGATGATGATCAGCTGGTTGCGATAATGGGCAAACTTTCTAATAAGTTTACGGCTGGTGAGGATCTGTTGCTAAGTTTTTTTGTACGTGATGCTAGATTGGTCTTCGCCAAACCTTTGGCAATCATCATCAATCGCAGTGTTATTACATCAACTTTTCCAACAAAATGGAAGTGTACCAGGGCCACCCCGGTGTTGAAGAGAGGCGATAGTTCATTGATCTACAACTGCAGACCCATATATTTCCTGTCAAATTTCGAAAAGGTGTGTGACCAATTGATTTCGGCTTGTCACCTTATCAGCTTGATGGTGTGCGTGATCTGGGAGTCTATTCTCGACATCTTTTTGAAGCGAATGCGAGACTTCTCGAATGGTTAGGTGATAGTGGGGATATCGGCGGTTACCCTGTGTTTGGACCGTGTGGGCGTGGCGCTTGCGTTATTGTTCTTAGCGACAAGCAAACTTGCTCATAGATACGTTCGTATGGGCGTGGCGCGTGCGTTATTGTTCTTAGCGACAAGCAAACTTGCTCATAGATACGTTCGTATGGGCGTGGCGCATGCGTTATTGTACTTAGCGACTAGTAAATTTGCTCATAGGAGGGGAAACGGTTCCAGAGGGAAACCGCTAATATACCCACTCCGTCCATCTAACCATTCGAGAAGTCTCGCATTCGCTTCAAAAAGATGACGAGAATAGACTCCCTGGGCGCGTTGTTCACATCTGACCTTTCCTTTGCATCTCATATTGAGGGTGTATGCGCCCGGGCATCGCAAACGTTGGGATTTATTATACGAACGATGGAGAGAGCAACAGATCCAGAAATTCTCAAAACTCTTTTTTATGCTCTTGTTTTGTCACGATTGGTGATTGGTGCCTCGGTGATCTGGTACCCGATCTACGTCTCTCCGCAGCTATCCCTGGAGGGTGTGCAGCGTCGGTTCCTCAAACTGTTGTCATTTAGACTCGACGGTCATTATCCTGTTAAGGGATGTGGTGGCCAGGAGTTGCTGACGAAGCACAATATGACATCGTTGTACGATTGTAGGATTCAGCACAGTGTGACCTTCTTGAGGAACTTGTTGTGTGACAAACTGGACTGTTCGTTTTTGCTGTCGCGGGTGTATTTTCTAGTGCCGCGTGAAGGTGGCATTCCAGCACGTTCTAAATTCCTCGCTGTAGAACTAACATTCTTAGAACGGCACCATGTTCATCTGTGCAAGAATTACAACAACTCTGTTTGCGTAACTGATGATTAATGTTGCTATCTGAATGTATGCTGTGTGTGTTATTAATGTTATTATTATTATTAATTAATGTATTTTTTTTTCATTTTCTCTTATCATTGTCCTGTAAAGCTGCTTGACAATAAAGATCATTATTATTATCTTATCTAAAATGAACCCATAGTTTTTAGATTTATATGCCATATTTGTTAATGTAAACAAAAGCATCAATATTGAAACAATAATCTTTGGAATATATACCATATTAATAACCAATAGAAAGGCAAAAATTTTGGTTGAAACACAGACAAGATCCTAAATTCAGAGAGTCAGCGAAAGATTGATTCTGAAATACATCACTAATACATATAATAAACATATGTATCAATAATAATTATTAATAGCACATTAATAAACAATAGAAAGGCAAAAAAATTGGTTGATGTTGACTGAATTACCGAGAGAAGATGTTTAAATCCAAAGATACAGTGCATTTAATTAAGGTTTGTCGAACATACGTGGTCACGACCGTGGCTAGTAATATGAAAGTGCATACAACACGTTTCCCCGAACGCTAGGCATGGCATTTACGGAAGAACGGCAACATCGCTCTCCCCCACCCGGCGTGTTTGTCAGCCGCTACGCGCTTCGTTTAGAGCACAGTATATAGACTATACAGTAGGTGAACTCCCCTCCACTTCCCATGTTATTTTGGAACCGGATTAAATGACCTTGCGCCATTTTCTTGGTATGATTCTGTGATACCGGACTTACTACAATTTACGCACGGTCCACCAGCCCCGTAACATTATAACATAGTGCATTATATCTACAGGAATTGTTATAAACATTTGTTTAAAACTATTTACTATGCGATTTTATTAAATATCAGAAAAAATATTGGCAAATATGAAGTTCATAATTTCACTATTAAATAATAATTGTTGAATAATAATTATTTTGCTGGTAAAACCGGGTACATTTGTTGTACATCTATATTTTTATCAGTTATGCATAATTTCTGCAGTAATAAATTTTTTTTTAATGAATGCCGAACAAGTAGATTTGTCAGCTCTGAAGATTTGAGCATCAGGTACGTTGAATGCATAGTAAAACCTGGAAGGCATTGGCAAAACAGAAAAACAATAGGTAAAACAATGTTCGTAGTTCGTAGTCCAACAAAATGCACACACAGCAAACTCAAACAGCTCGCACTTAAGTTGAAAATTCGTCGGATTGCTCGCTCGGTCGTCAAAACGCACTACATCTCCCAAGGAGAGATCAACTAGGAATGAGGTCCAAGCATACTGGCAAAATGTCGGCCGTTTGATGCGCCAAAACCATGCGCAACGAGGAGTTAACCTACTGTATAGTCTATATACTGTGGTTTAGAGCTAGTAGTTTGTTGTTCGCAGGATCTGAAGGGTGCGCTTTTGTGGTTCTTAAAAAAATGCACGTACATGGTGCATACAATTTCTAAATTCTCTTCTATTGTCAAAAAATAATAAGCAAAATTAAAAACGCTATTCCCAAGAAAATAAAAGATATTGTCACATAGGGTCATTCAAAGCATAAAACATAATCAGTCGCGAGGTTAGTTTGTGTTTTGGGAACCTTGTTCTAGGAATGTGCAGCGATGAAGCAACAAACATAAGTCGGCACTAGGAAGGTCGGCTAAAACCCAATACCTTGGAGAGCTACTATAAAAGATTAAAACATTTTGTATACTCACTAATTATTAAGAAGCAGACTTAGATCGGTGTTAGTACTAATCTATATTACACCAATATGTAGTCGGTCATCAGTTATTTCCTATTATCGCACAAAGGGGTGACCACTTTTGATAACGTCACAATATTCTAAAAAATATAAATTTAAGTAATATTCTACTACGAATAACCAATGAAATAAACATGTATCGGGCTCAAAGATTCCACTTTGCGCTGCAAGACAGAATCCGAGCCGCTTGTAAAAGTTGTCCCTCACGCTAGAGAGCGTTTCGGCTGTTTACAGTGTTGGCAGCTTCTGTTATTTTTGCTTTCAACTCCTGTAAATTATGTGGCCTATTGTCTTCATTTACATAAATGGTATTGTTAAGAAAACTTCACAAAAAAATCGTTCGGAGACAGATCAGTTGATCTTGGGGAGCCAACGAATGTCGCCTATCCCACAAATATGACGATCAGGAAATGCGGTGGTTAAAAACTCTCGCACCGTGGCCGCGTTATGAGCGGGACAGCCGTTTTGCTGAAACCAAACATCAGCCTGATCTACACCGGGAAGGTTATGAATGGCGGGAAGTACTTGTCCTAGCAGCAACGTAAGGTACTTCTGGGCGTTAAGAGATCCATCGATAAAGAAACGCCCAACTAAATGATTGCCTAGAATAACCCAAACATTTAGTTTTTCGGAATATTGCTTCAGTGCTATTGGTGATATTGGGTGATATTGGTGATATTGGTGATTTGGGTGATATTGGGCCACACAAAATCTTGTGTGGCCCTATATCGCAGATGATGTACGGAAAAGTCGATCCATCAGTAAAAGTAATATGTTTTATAAAATTTTCATCTGCGTTCGCTTTTTCCATTACATCATAAAACTCTATTCTACGAATACTGTCGTCTGCGAAGGTTTCCTGAGTTTTTGAGTAGTATAACTCCGGAATCCAGCCTTCTTGAGAGCCTTAGCAACGATTTTGTTACCAATACCCAATTCTTCGCCATTCCTTCGAGTGGATTTCCTATCGTCCTGTACTACAGCACCGCAGATTAGTACACCCCGTCGCTCTTTTGCCTGAATTTCTTGTGGACTTATCTCCCTTTGATGACAAGTACTGCAGCTCTTTAGACAAAGATCTTTTTCAAATTGATGCACAATATTGAAAATGGTTTGTCTGCACGGGATCGGTCTGCCTTTAAAAGTGACTGCAATGAAATCCACGCACTGTTGCGCCGAATTGCCACCCTAATACCACTTGGTGATTTGAAGTTGTTCTAGCGGAGGGTACATCGCGATAACTAGGTTATGAACAAACGTTGTTAGAGTTGTTATATCTGCGATAGCTGTGCCGTTGCTTGTATGTGCCGCGAAACGCAAAGCCAGACGTGCTATCCCACCACAACTGGCTCCCCACTCAACCGGCATTGGAAGTGTTGTCTCGTGATACGCTAGTCACTATGCATAATTTTTGCGGACACATACTGTATATGTTTTTGTTTTCCGATTTATAGAGACATTGTAGTACCGATAGATAAGAATAGTATAGAATTGTACCAGACAAGTGGCGCAGCGGCAACTGTAACTTTTCTGAAAACAAATACCATGCGCGGGGTATGTGTAAAGGTACCTAAGCGTCTTAAGAGGGGCGTTTGTGCTAGTGAGATCGACGTCGGCCTTGAGTCTGTAGTATACCCAGGATGTGGTTCCATCTAACGGTGAACCGTTGTACTCAAGTCTTTGTGTATAAATAAACATTTGCCAATAGGCAGCTATGGTAGTTGTTGTAGTTAGTTATTATTGATCTGAGCTGTTAGTACTTTTCTTCTGTGTCTCGGTCTGTGGACATTATTACAGAAACCTTCTTTACTGAGCTCCGTGGTGACAGTTCCTAGTAATTCGACACAATTGCTTAAAAAGCAGATCAACTTAACAAACGGTTGGGTCAATTTTAAAGAGCTATGTCTTAAAATGTCACCCATAAATTACGGCCTGTTCCGGGATTAATGCTATTGGCTTAATCACCATGGAAGCATACTAAATCAACCAGTATATTGTGTCCAAAATTAGCTTTTTTTCTCTGATTAAGTTCATGATTAAAGCAAGAGCGGTTGAATGTTATATTTATCCCGGAACAATACCATATGCTTACACATTCCAACAGTACCTTACTTTTACACATCAGTGCAATAGTTTCGACTCCGATCTGCCTTTTATGTGCCCGTGTTTTGCATGTAACTGGTATATGGATAAACGCTCCTCTAAAGAAAAATATAGTACTCGTCATAGCCCGCGTGCTAACCCATTTCCCAGAAGGGCAAGCGGTCGTTTTGTTCGAAATTTCAAATAAATTGAAATTTCAAATTTCAAATAAATTGAAATTTCAAATTTCAAATATAACCGGAATGTTATATATACAGATATATATACATATATATATGAAAATTTGAAATAGTTAATACAAGATGGCGGTAATTTTTTAAGTTAAAAAACTACAAGTTTTTAAACTTAAAAAATTACCGCCATCTTGTATTAACTATTTCAAATTTTCATATCAATATATGCAGGTTTCTGCAAGAATTAACATCCATTATACATATATATATATATATATATATATATATATATATATATATATATATATATATATATATATATATATATATATATATAAATCGAAGAAGCAACCGTAGACACGTGTTTCGGACTATTAGTCCTAATCAGTACGGTATAGCCAAGGAGCAAGATGGACACTCAATGGAAAAAACACTCAAATGGAGACCTAAAGGGAGTGAACAATGTCGCCAATTTGGTGCTTCAGTCCCAACATCTTCAGGGTTCGAAGACAAGAAGTGACGTCGCGCCGGAGGTTACTGGTACACCCCAGGTACACCATAGCCCATAGGAATAAGATGGAAAGCTGGTTAATCGACGGTGAGGTATTCGAGGAGAAAGGTAATTTGTCGGGCAATTCCGTCATATGAAAATCGAAGAAGCAACCGTAGACACGTGTTTCGGACTATTAGTCCTCATCAATAAAGTATAGCCAAGGAGCAAGATGGACACTCAATGGAAAAAACACTCAAATGGAGACCTAAAGGGGGTGACCAATGTCGCCAATTTGGTGCTTCAGTCCCAACATCTTCAGGGTTCGAAGACAAGAAGTGACGTCGCGCCGGAGGGGACTGGTACACCCCAGGTACACCATAGCCCATGGGAATAAGATGGATAGCTGGTTAATCGACGGTGAGGTATTCGAGGAGAAAGGTAATTTGTCGGGCAATTCCGTTATATGAAAATCGAAGAAGCAACCGTAGACACGTGTTTCGGACTATTAGTCCTCATCAGTTCGGTATAGCCAAGGAGCAAGATGGACACTCAATGGAAAAAACACTCAAATGGAGACCTAAAGGGGGTGACCAATGTCGCCAATTTGGTGCTTCAGTCCCAACATCTTCAGGGTTCAAAGACAAGAAGTGACGTCGCGCCGGAGGTGGCTGGTACACCCCAGGTACACCATAGCCCATGGGAATAAGATGGATAGCTGGTTAATTGTCGGTGAGGTATTCGAGGAGAAAGGTAATTCAGATTTTCATATGACAGAATTGTCCGACAAATTACCTTTCTCCTCGAATACCTCACCGTCGATTAACCAGCTTTCCATATATATATATATATATATATATATATATATATATATATATATATATATATATATACAGTGTATGCTACTGGACGTTGTATGGATACTTTTGTTACTTTAGAGGTAGAACGTTGGTTAAATGGAAATCTAATAATCCGTTGAAAAATCAATTAAATTCCATATGATTTCAGTTTCTTTAAAAATAAAATTTCTTTGTGAACTTTCCTATTAATAATTAGATTATGTCGGTTAGTTTTTTTGACAACAAACTCGTTGGAAACAAATACATATATGTTAATAATGTATAATAAAGACAAGGTCTTAACCATTGTTAAAACAAGATTTTTTTTTGCAGGCACTTTGATGGAGAATTCTTATCGCCAACTTAAAACAATTCTATGGAAGCACCTTAAAGTACGAACCCGGCACTGGCTTCTAACACTTCTTGAAGTTATTATACCCATTGTAATATTTGTGAGCTTCGCGTACGCAAGGAGTAAACTTCCGCAATTTGACAAACAATATAAAGATGCCAGTTACATCGACCCATTAACAGATGAGCTATTGTCTACAGCACTCAACGTAAAAGACACGAAAATATTCTTCGCTCCAAAAACCGAATTCACAGACAACTTAATTAGAGAGGTTCAACTAAAACTTCACTTATACAATGAAGCGATCAAGGGATTTCGTAGCAGAGACGACATCTTGCGGTACTACAAAGAGATCGGCGACGAAGGAATCACAATTGTCATCATTTTTGATGATGTAGGACACGTAATCCCGAAAGTGCTGAAGTACGACATTCAAATGTATGAGGAAACGATTAATTGGGAAACTGATAAACTTTTTAGACACGATATCCTCTACATGCCAGGAGTTGGTACGTTTTAAGATTATAAGCTAACATAAAATCATCAACCTAATTAAAAAACAACATCACTATAAATCAGACTTGAATTTTTATTTATCTTTCCAGCACACAATTTAAGTTTTGAGCTTGTCTTTGTACTGGAGTAAATGTAATTTAATATTAATAAATACGATGAAACACTCTGTAAATATACCAATCTACATATAGATTTAAACTACTTAAATGATATAAATGATAATTAAGCAGTTATTTTTGACTCTGATATGAATTTCTCCATTTCATCGGTGGTATTGATAGGTTGAAAATAAAAACACTTGCGTGATCCGATGTTGTTTAAAAATTTATTTGGTTCTTGTGGCTACCTGGTTTCGAATATTACAATTCGTCGTCGGGCCATGCGTCTATCTACAGTTTGCAGGTTCGAGGGTCTTGCGTCATTTTTAGGGTTATGTTACGTTTAGCGGCCTTACACGTGTTATTCGGTCGGTTCTAACAATATACACACTGGATAACGGAAATATGCACTAGAAGTGTGTCATGGCTGTGGAGTGACACACTTCACTCCACAGCCATGACACACTTCTAGTGCATATTTCCGTTATCCAGTGTGTATATTGTTAGAACCGACCGAATAACACGTGTAAGGCCGCTAAACGTAACATAACCCTAAAAATGACGCAAGACCCTCGAACCTGCAAACTGTAGATAGACGCATGGCCCGACGACGAATTGTAATATTCGAAACCAGGTAGCCACAAGAACCAAATAAATTTTTAAACAACATCGGATCACGCAAGTGTTTTTATTTTCAACCTATAGTTATTTTTGAGTCAAGATTGACATTAAAATAATCTACAAGTGCCTTTGAAGATATTATTGAAATTCAAATAAAAATTATCTTACATTTTAATCATGATTGATTTCAATTACTATCTTCCTGTTGATATTCTATATTTATAAACTTATTGAAATGATATCTGATTATAGCACTTATAGTATTAGGTTTATATTGGTTTTATCCAATAATATTTGATAGAACAATTCTCAACGTAACTTCATACATTTTTCAAGATTTTGTAATTTTTGTTTCATATTATTCTAAAATACTATTCATACTACTCTAAAACAAGTATGTTAAAAAGACAGAAGAAATGTTTCCTCCAGTTCAAACTGTATAAATAAAAAATAAACCTTTGACAGTTAAATATAGTCAAATAAAGCTATCCACTTCAGAAAAATTCAAACGCAGTAAGATTTTCTACACATTTTTGGTTGGACATAACACATCACGTGCAATCCCCCATCGATATCGTGTCCCCGTCGCGAGTTATTCGGTCAAAGACGACCGAATTGATTTTTTTGACATGTTAAGGAAATCTCTGCATATATATATATATATATATATATATATATAGGAAACTTAATGTTTGGCGAAAGAGAAGAGAGAAGAAAATTTAAAAATCAATTAAAAATTTACGGTCTCAGCCCGGATTCGAACCGAGGTCTTCTGCCTTGCCGGGGCATTGCTCTACCACTAAGCTACCGAGGCCAGTGACAGAGAATAGATAATTTCGTTGGTTCGAATCCGGGCTGAGACCGTAAATTTTTCATTGATTTTTAAATTTACTTCTCTCCTGGCTTCTCTTTCGCCAAACATTCCATATATATATATATATATATATATATATATATATATATATATATATATATATATATATATATATATTGATCAAGTATGTTACTTGGCATTTTAAAGTTATACTTTTAGCACGTAACGGTAACAACGCATTTATGCGCTGGGTAATCCATTCCCCGTCCCAAACCTATTTGAAAAAAATACTTGAGCATATTATTTTATTACAGTACATTTCAGAGACACGGATTGTGATTTCCTGTAAACCTGTGATATAATTGTTATAATGTGACGGGATATTTCCAGAACTAGCACCCGTTACTAGCGTCGATTCGTTGTAAACATTTGTTACAGTAGTTTTGGTGCATTTAAAACAAGGTAGGTATTAGATAACAACACTTCTTGATTAACCTTGTGAAGGACATATCTCGGAATTTGTCAAGTTTTAACGGCATGCTATTGCTTTTCTTATTGTAAAATATGATGCTAAATCATGTTTTCAAAAATACCTGGGACGTAACAGGGGTCGCCCAGCTCATAAATGCGTTGTTACTCTTACGTACTTTTGACGTTTTTTAGGTGTTTTATTATTGTGGTGGGTTTGAATTTTTCCGAAGTTAAATCCTTATGTTACTGCACACAGAGAAAATGTTAAGAAAATAACATTCTTAACACAATTTGTTTGTTTTAAGATAACACATACTTATAATAAGGATATTTCTTTAATATAAAACAAGCTAAATATTTGCTTTAAGAAAACGATTGTTTTAATTTAAGAAAGTCGTTGTTTTGAAAATAATGTGAAGAATGCCAATAGATGGCGCTTTAGTTGCTCGTCGTAAGAAAGGTCTCCTAGGGGCTATATAAATAAATAAATAAATAAATAATGTCTTTATTAAGTAATAATCCAATATATAAATATAAATGTAATTCAAGGCGGGGTTCAGATGTCAATTAAAAATTAACTCTGCTCTTCCACCCAACCTTGTGAAAAATTAAATACAATGAAACATAATAAAATAAAATAGTGCACAGTAATATAACAAAAAGTTGTATTCCTATTATAATTCTAACCTTAAACTAAGCAAACTTAAACTTGAGTTATTGCGTCAGACAAATGTAAATATAACCTGCAGAATCTTTCTCAAATTTATCACCTATGTCCATATTCTCCAGCACCCTTACTGATTCGCAAGCAAATGCTCCCTATACAGCCGCGCAAATCGCGATGTGCCCACCATTCGGAATCTATTGCGGTAAACTATTGTAAGTGTGCACAATGTCATATGAGAAAGACCGTTCAAAGAGCCGAGTGCGATGCGCCGGTGGCGTTAGTAAACCCCTAAACCGAAGATTCAGTGAATGCACGTCCGTTCTGAAAGTAATCTTTCTCCATAGGTAACTCGGTTTTTTCATTTTAATCACCTTTATGTATAAGACGGCCGAGTGCAAACGTCTACGGTTATGCATGTTAAGCCACCCCAGATCTCTCAACTTGTGAGTTATTCTTTCCCTTTTCCTGATACCAAATATTAAACGTAGGCACGAATTTTGCAATGTCTGAATTCTGCGTCGATCACATGCATCAAGGCAGGGACCATACACGCTGTCGCAATAATCAAACCGACTCAGAACAAGGGAGTTACATAGAATTGTCTTTGCTCGCTGACTTAGAAAAAATCTATTTAGAAATATTGTCTTCAGGGCAGCGTATGATCTCCCGAGCTGGACAGATACATGTTTTTTGAAGCGGAGAGCTCCATCAAAAACTAGCCCCAAATTTTTCCCCTCTTCCCGCAATGGGATCCGCTCACCGCCCCCATTTATTTCAACAAGCATATATATATATAACCGCATACCTATGTCTATGCAGCATTACTAGCATTAGTGATTGTGTACCTGACGTAGAAATGTCCAACAGTCCTAATATTGATGGAAACAGACTAAGAAGGGACACCAGCTGTCTTCTCTAGTTGGAAAATAACAACAGTCTTCTTTTGATGCGTTAATTGCATTCCATGTAAGATATTATTGCTTTCATAATATATGTTCATATCTAAAAGAAGTAGGAGAATGTTTAATCCAAGAATGTGGGCTGATTAATCTAACTACCCAACCTTTTGATTTAAAAAAACAAATTGTCTGAGTATAGTATCCATTTAAAATTGTACAATCTTAAAGTAAGACAACCGGTCAAAACAACAAGTTTCTTTAATGAACGATATATATTCTTACGTATATATAAAACAACCGTTGTTTTGGATTAACAAAGGTTACTTTGAATTGAGACAACGTTTCGTTGTGTGTGGGCTATTATTGGTATACAAAACCAGCATGTCGCAGCCCAAGGACAAGAACTGGAACAATATTCTATACCCATTTATTTATTGATTGATAATTAAATATGTATTTGTATTCATTCATTTTGATTCAAAATTACCCCGATGGAACCTCCTTTTGTATCAGTATCGCAAATTAGAAGTTGTGCCACAAAGGACTGATAAGACTAACTTATTATTATCTATCTAGACTAAGTGCAGATACCATTGCTTTTTTAGATGCAGGATTAGTCAGATAATGGCGCAAATAAAAGTAATGCATATAATGGGCATATTAAACAACAGTTAAAAAATTCTAACTTATCTAAACTATCTCTTGTTTATTGTGTGTAGTGCACACAGAGAAATGGTTGTCTAATGTTAAGAAAATGACATTCTTAACATAATTTGTTTGTTTTAACACATACTTGTAATAAGTATATTTCTTTAATATCAAACAATGTAAATATTTGTTTCAAAAAAACGATTGTTTTGATTTAAGCAAGTCGTTGTTTTGAAAATAATGTCACGGATGCCGATAGATGGAGCTTTAGTTTCTCGGCGTAAGACAGGTATCCTAGAGGGTATAATTCCACATACATGTCTATGCAGCATCAGTGATTATGCTATTATACCGTCAATGTACCTGACGTAGAAATGTCCAACAGCTTTAGTATTGATGGAAAATAGACTAAGAAGGGAAACCGGCGGTGCCTTCTCTAAGTCAGTAGTTAGATTAATCAGATCACATTCTTACATTAAACATTCACCTACTTCTTTTAAATATGAACATGTTATTATGAAAGCAATAATATTTTACATGGAATTCAATTAACACATCCAAAGAAGAATATTGTTAATTTCGAACTAGAGAAGACAGCCGGTGTCCCTTCTTAGTCTCTTTCCATCAATATTAAAGCAGTTCGACATTTCTACGTCTGGTACATTGACGGAATAATAGCACAATCAGTGATGCTGCATATACATGTATGCGGTTATATATATATATATATATATATATATATATATATATATATATATATATATATATATATATATATATATAGGAGACCTCTCTTACGACGAGAAACTAAAGCGTCATCTATCGGCATCCTTTACATTATTTTCAAAACGACGACTTTCTTAAATCAAAACAATCGTTTTCTTAAAGCAAATATTTAGGTTGTTTTATATTAAAGAAATATTCTTATTATAAGTATGTGTTGCCTTAAAACAAACAAATTATGTAAAGAATTATTTTCTTAACAGGAAAAAACAATTTCTCTATGTGTGGTATTTACTATTGATAACTATACAAGTAGTTATTGTATTTAGTGTTTAGTTTTACTTAGTTTTACCATTAAAAAACTTAAAAACGTTATGCAAAGTTCATCATAGTAATCAGCGCCGCAGTGAGGGGGGGGGGCGAAGGGGGCAACGGCCCCAGGCGCTTCAGCGTAGGGGCGCCATTACATATGGACAGGGGTGGCGCTTACTCCCAGGTTACGTCCAAAATGACCATGATTATTGTTTGAGCTTTTATTTAATCGTATACTTATTAGGTTCCATTTACTTCTAGTATAGTTATATAACAACTTTTGATAGCGTCCAGAAACACAAACTGGAAAATGCTGGGAGCTGGAATAGGGTACCAACTTCAGAAACTGCATTAGAAATATAGGTTATCATAGAATAGCTATTTTAAAACCAAATAATTTATATGTAAAACTTAATTTATTTAATACTAAAAAACTTGGGTTCTCATACATTCATTTCAAAGACGTTGAATAATTGGAAAATTCAGACAAATGTTATTTGGTTTTATCTTATGATACATAACACTACTCTCTCTATGCTCTGTTATGCCATGTTAGTATATTAGTAAATAATAATACATAAGAACAATTTTGTATTTCGTCGTTGATCTTTATCACAGAAATTAAAATGTGAACGCGTTTTACTTTATCAAACGTAGTATGACAAAGTATTGTAATCGTGTCGAAAAAAGTTTTGAGATTTTAGCGGAAATATGTCCATTTGGCTTCCCTGAAAAATGTCTGTGTGCAAGTGTGTGTGTATGGATGTGTGTACCTGTTTTTTTGTGGGGACGATTCTGGACAAACTCTAAAGATATCGGGACGAAACTTCACGTACTTCATATTTAGTTTTTCATATTTTTCAATGATTTTGCAAATAAGCCGCCATTTCTGTAATTTCGTCAAAATAGTTAAACAATAAATTAAAGTAGACGAAATTTGGAATAATTTATGTCTATAACATTTTTTGGTAAAATTAATAGTTTAACTGCATGAGCAATTTCTATTTCATCGTGATCGCACGTACTGCATTAAAACTAGTTAGCCAGGATTTGACATATATTTTGATTCTACAGTATTGTCAGCACATCAGCTTTTGACACTGCTGTATAGTATGGTAAAGTCATGTGCCTAGCCACATCAGATTTTTTCTATATTTGGCCATTGTTTCTCGCTAATGCGGTAAATTTTAAAATATTATTGTAGCCTTTTTATTGTTTATAAATTTGTTATTAAGACTTTTTATCTGATGTTCCATTAATACGATTATAGAATAATCAATTTGGTCCATGTTGTGCCTGTATTTTCGGGAACAATCTCTCGACAACTGAGTGAATTATGTACTCGCATCGTTCATTAATTTGCTATGAGAATTGTTGGGTCGTGTACATCGAGAATAGTAGAAGGGCGACAACATTAGTTAGCATTCACTCGTGTTATTGAGAGATAATGTTTAAAACCGATAATTCAGAGAAAATGGCCAACATTGAAAAGTCTATATTCGTGTTTATTGAACGCTGACAAATGGTTTATTAAACATTGGGTCTTACTCGATGAATACGTGCTAGAAATTCTTATAGAAAATTACCAACAATTACTCCTAGCATATTAATAAGTAATCAAATGGCTACAATATTGGTTGAAAATTAGACAAAATCTTAAATTCTAGGAAAAGAGGTCAATGATTCTTAAATATAATATAATTACAAACAATTATTAACAAAAATTATTAATTACACAAACAATAGAAATGCGGCAAAATTACTTGAAATTCACTTAATATCAAAATATGTAATAAATACGTTTTGTCCAGCATCTGACCGGGGGATCACGACCGTGGCAAAGACATGTGTAAAAATGTACCATAAAAGCGGGGTGAATGCGATTTGAATTTAACGAACAATATAATTAAAACAGTTAATTTAGTCGTTTTTACATATTTATATACCTTTATATTTTCATGCTTGTTATGACTCATTTTAGAATAGTAACCAATAAATAATAACATGGGCTCTCTAACACAAGACGAAAATGCTACAGAATAGTTAATAGCATAGCCATTACTACTATGGCATGCTTCAAAATTAAAAAAAAATGTTGCACCCCCCACTCCCTGGGACATTTTGTAACGGCGTCCCTGACGCCATGCCGATATTTCCTGAAAGAAAAAATCACCACCTATTTGCTCAAAGGGGCGCAAGTTAGATATTTGGCCCCAGGCGCAAGATTTCCTTTCTGCGGCGCTGATAGTAATCGACAATCCTACAAAATTTGAGAGCCAGGAAAGGTTTTATCCTTGACGGATTTCGATCGCGCGCTTGTGTGAATGTGCTATTCAAACGCTTGTTTTCAATCAAGAATTTGATCATCGTTATTAAAATATTTCGTCTTTTTGTGTGTTTTCTGTTCAGTTGTATACTATAGGTACAATAGGTAGTTTATCCCTCACCCGAATTCGCACTACATTATGCAAACTTTACTTGTCTAACAAATGATTAAGAAGTATCTAGTACTTCGTATGAGAGTACCTAATAGTAATATAAGTAGATATGTTTATAGATATAAGTTTCCAATGACAAATTTATAGATTAAATGCAAATGGGTTCCATAGGGTCGGAACGATACATCGGACAGCAGTTCATACCAACCCAGTGGGCACTGGAAACATCATTCATCGAAATGGTTAACAAAACCGCCCTGAACACTACGATGACATTCCAAGAATTTCCATACCCACCGCATTGGACAGACAACGGCATGATGAATGTATTCAGCTACCTACTTCCGTTATTGGTCATTCTCAGCTTTACATTTTTGTTTCCATCAATCTTAAGACTAGTGGTAATGGAGAAATCTTCTGGAATAAAAGTATGTTGCTTATGAATATATGATATTTCTTCTATAGGTTACTGTATATATTATTTTCAGCAATTAATGAAAATTAACGGACTGAAATCGTGGGCGTATTGGTTGGGATGGTTCGTGAATGGATTTTCCATTTGTGTGTTCTCGGTCATCGCAATAGTTGTTCTTTTGACCAGTAAACTTTTTCACGATGATTTTGCGCCGCTTGAACATGCAGATATTGGCCAGTTGATAGTTCTCTTGCTACTCTATTGCTCGGCAACGATAAGTTTTATTTTTGCTTTCAGTACATTATTTAAAAAAGGTATTTATTTATACGGGATGTCCGGATGCAGGTCTTTAACCCAGGTTAAACGTACCTTACTGGTCAAATTGGATAGATTAAACCAAACAATAAAACAAGCCTTGGACTGAATGCTCTTAAGAAGTTATAATAGTAAAATATATTCTTTTGTTTTGGGTATATTTTGGTTATTACGGCATTAACATTTATACAAATATAGAGGGCGTTGTCGCCAGTTTTTCTATTTATTTTTTTTATCATATTTTCCTTTTTGTTTTATAAAATGTTCACAATTTTCATTCACACATTTTTACAGAATTATGTTGCGCCGCTTACAAACATGTGTTGAAGAAAATGGAGGACAACTTAAAATTCTGGTGAATATGTGAACCAATCTTGCGCAAGAATAAGTAAAATTTGCATTTATTACTTTTAGAATCGTTGATACATAGCGTTGATAAATTTAATTGCGTTTTTTTTTTAATATGCATTCTGTATCATATTTTTTTCTGTCATATGGAAAAAAATTTAAAACTGCCGACACACCCTTTACAATATACCTATACACTAATATTGTTTTCGGTATCATAAATAAAACCATCGATAGCCACCGTCACGGCTAACAGCAATTTCTTTCTAAATTTACAAAAAAATTAATGACTGCAGAAGGTACAATATGTACATACACTAGTTTTAAGACATTTTCTTTTAAGGCTATTTTCCAATTGAAGTCTTAAAAGTTATATAAGAAGATAGGTACTATTTTACCTATAGCTTTAGCCCGTCGCGCCATTACCTACTTCTTAAATAAGCATTTTTGCTAATGCATGTTTTGTTTAATCTTTCCCATTTGATTCCAGAAATCTAGGCCAAAGCTAGTTTCCATTACTTCCCAGACATCCGGATTGTAACTTTTTTTGCGAACATCAATACGATGGGGATTTATGGGGCGTAATTTCTAATAGTCCGATCATATTATATTCCTCTGCTGACCAATTAAAAGCAATATGGATTTTTGTTCACTCCTTCGTTTTGAGGTTATAAATGAATTGTCAAAAGTCCTCATCGATAGTATGTGAGCTAAAGAAGTTATAGAAGGCCAAAAGACGTAAAAATTGTTTTTTTCGAATGGCGTATTAAACAAATAATAATTTTCAGCTTTATTGGCGATGATCTCCGGTATAATATTCTGGTTTGTTGTGTACATAACCTTCATAGCGATTGCAACCAACATGGAGGTAATATCCCTGGATATGAAGTTTTTGATGTCTCTACTACCAAATATAGCTTTGTACTATGGAATTGGCATTCTATCAGATGGCGAAACACGAGGTAAGTACTTTATTATTTTTGATTTTGTTTATTTGTTGAATAATTGTTAAGTATCTGGACCTTTATCTTGGTTAGAAACTTAGCGATGGAGAGAAATGGAGGAGTAGATGTAAATATACATCAAACATAAAATTTGGTATGTTTTGTAGACAGCATTTACATTTTATACTGCAATCAAAATCCAGTCAGTCAGGTCAAAAATGTGATACTGTACTGACTTGATTTGGGATGGTATTACCTAGCGGTTTTGCCACTATAACAAGTTCTGACGCGATTATTGAAAACCCCGACAGGTATATAGACATAGTGTAAAACTAATCATTTATAGGAGACACGGTGGGTTGGACAGAACTATCACGTAACAGCAATGATGATATGACCATGGCAAGCGTTATCATGGTGTTAGCTTTCGACACCATCTTCTACATCTTGTTGGCCTGGGCATTTGACACCGATCCCACAGGCAAATATAAAATTACAGCGTGCTGTAAAAAGTCAAATAAGGTATGCAAACATTCCCTTTATGGACAAATTTAAAACTAATAAACCTGTACTTTTAGAATCTTATATATTTACTGAAAGATAAATTATTCGGCAAACTTAGAGAAAACTACAATATGGAGACGACAAATGAAGAAAAGGTGTCGCTAAACGTAGAGAAAAATATTGAAGATGATCAAAAGGGACGGGTACTTCTCGAAATAAGGAACTTAAGAAAAACGTACGGGCAAGTAGTAGCTCTCAAAGACTTGGACATGAAAATCTATTCTGGCACACTAACAGCAATGTTGGGACATAATGGCGCAGGAAAGACAACAACAATGTCCATATTAGCAGGTCTAACTGAAGAAACATGTGGTAGTATTCTATTACCGGAGTCCGATGAAGTAGATCTAAAAAATAGACAACTGGTATCAATTTGTCCACAAGAAAATTTGCTATTGCCAGACCTCACCGTAAAGGAACACCTTCAATTCTTTGGACTGGTAAGCCTCAATATTATATTATTTGCATGTACTTCCCTCATTAACATGATCAATTTTAGCTCAAGGGATTAAGTCTGGACGAAGTCAATACAGAAATCGAAATGCTTCTAAAGGACAGATTAAACTTGTACGATAAAAGACACGAATTAGTAAAAAATTTGTCCGGTGGAATGAGGAGGAAATTGGCAATCGGAATAGCAGTTATGGGTAAACCAACGATCTTGATACTCGATGAGCCAACTGCTGGCATTGATCCTGAAGGTAGGAGAGGTATTTGGGAGTTAATATCTGGTTTGAAAGGCGCCACAACCATATTGATGAGTACTCATCTAATGGAAGAAGCGGAAGAATTAGCCGATAGAGTAGCAATCATTGACGACGGTGAACTGGAATGCTATGGAACTCCATTTTATCTTAAGGATAAGTACCGTAAGTAGGAAGATAGTCTAAAATAAACAAATATTCAATATTTTAACATTTCAGATGTTGGATTCCACTTAACTGTAAATGTTACAGAACAATCGCGTAAAGATGATGTTAGGAGGCTGATGAGATCATACAGCCGAACTGAGGCGGTTGACAAGCCAAACTTGCTTGAATACAACTTTGATCACTCCGATAAGGAAGGTGTCAGCATAATGCTGCAAGCTATTAAAGATAGATCTCTGCCAATTTCCGATTACAAGCTATCCACTTTGATGCTAGAAGACATATTCCACCAGTAAGAGTTTTGTTTTATCTCCAATATCTGCTTAGTAACAAAGTAATTTGTGTTGTAGAATACGAAAGAGCAAAGAATCCCTCTCTGAAAAAATCGATATGAGTATTGTTGGATCTTCGGATAAAACATATTCTTTATTATCAGGTATGACTGTGCAGAGCAGAACACCGCAGTGAATAATATGTTGCTTTAGAACTCTAGCCACTGGCTATTCCAAACCTTTCACTGTTATTTGGTATTTTGCAGATAAGGACACACCTGAAGAGACATGTTTTGATCATTTCTGTAGAAAATTTAAGATTATAGCGACGAAGAAATTTTTATTTTTGAAGAACACTTCACTCAAATGGTTTCCAATAGTAAGTACTTAATATGTTTGTCTTATTTTCGTGTCGTGTCTTTAGAGAGATCGCTCACAAAAGTGCCACGACTCCGAGTGGCGATGCGTATTTACATGGGACCACTTGTCACAATTCTACCATGTCGACTATACGAGCGACCTTCCTTAGAGTGCTCACGAACAAGCGCAGAAATTTACACCTAAACAACAGATGTGGTGATACTTGAAATTAAAGAAAATATCTTTAAACATAACTCTAGTACTACATATCTAGTACGCAATTAAATTTCTCATGCCTGTGAAATGTTTTTGTTACAAACGTCTCCACTGCTTTTTATGTAAAAGCAATACAAAATTTCCAAAATTTCACTGGATACGAAAAGAAAAATCAGCCTGTATACGATATAAAATCTATACTGTTCTTTTTCACCAAACTCAAACCTACTGATTTTACCTGTCATTTCACATGAATTTGACAGAAATGCTGCAACATATATGTGAAAAATCTTCCTTCCGGAACGACCATGTTACGGGGTCGACGTCTGTCAGTCCATATTCAAGTGGCTATAGAGAAAACAAAAAATATGAATTCTGGTTTTTGCTCAAAGAAAATTTCTTTTAAGATATTTGGTCATCATCAAAATGTGCAATTTTCTCTATTTTTTATTAATAAAGCTTTAGCAATGCTAAACCTTTTCGGCTAAATTGTCAAAACTCAGTTTTAGCGTGACAAATTACAAAATCCAGTCTCAAACGATGAAACGATCGAATTTGAACAAATACATTGTTGTAACCAGGGCTGTGGAGTTGGAGTCGGAGTTCAGACAAATTTCAGAGGAGTCGGAGTCGGAAAAAATGTACCAAAAACATGCGAGATGGACGTTGCCTCAGTAGACAGTAAACAAATAAAACTGAACATTCTAGTAGGTCTTTGACAAAGTACCTACCTACATAGATATGTAAATAATAAAATTACAAAACACACTGTTCAACCGAAAGTGAAGAAGATTAACAAAATTAATCCGGCAGAAATTTGAAACAGGTAATTTGAACAAAAGATTTTAAATGAGATTGATATAGTAGGGCCATAGTTCAATGTAGTAATAATCATTTATCCAGATTACCTGTTGCAGCCATAATTATGCTACTTTAACGTCTGCTTAGAAAATACATAATTAAAAATTATGTCAGGGCCTCCTTGCAGGATGGTTGGAGGTATTCTGTTCCTCACAACAATTTTATAAACGTATTTTGCATTTAATTCTATTTTTATTATTATTAGAGATAGAAAGTCGGTTAAATGGACAAAGTAGTGCCGATTTCTATGTTCTCTGGAGAAAACAGTTAAATACTTAAAGATGTCAGAGATATTTTGAGTAAACAAATTAGGTACAGAAAGAAATTACATATTATCGTTATGTGGTCATCACTTTTTTATTTGTGGTCCGATCAGTAGGCCTTTTTGCATCTTATATGCCGTTTATTATTTACGATTAGATTGTCAGTTTGTGATGTTTGCCAACAAATTCGCTGGACAGTGAACACAAATAAAACTTCTGCTTTGCTTATGGTTTCAGCATTTGTTTGTGAGTAATTGGATATGCACAAGCCATATGTTTAATACATTCATATACAATACTAGAATATAAATTTAATTTATTAAATTTTTTTCCTGGTACTGCTTTTATTTTCACAGCAAATTTAATGTTGCTCGGTTGTATTACTCTGCGTCAAATTTATGATTATTTACATATGTAAGATTTTTATTACAATAATTATTTGAACATATTTTTGTATGCAGTCGGAGTCGGTCCACGAAAAATATCTGGAGTCGAGAAGTTTTTTACTGACTCCGCAGCACTGGCTGTAACAACAACAATGCATTTTTGAAATTTCCATCAATGCAAATGACTTGGGCATGAATTGTAAAGTAAATGATATCATATACAACCTGTTTTCTTTTTGAGGTCGCCATCTTCTACCTACTAGTCCTCCTAACATTTGCACTCGGCAATAAAGGCTTCAAGGACGTATCTCAAGATGGAAAAACCTTGAAATTACAACTGGACACCTATGGTTCTCATCATATCTACTACAGCATATATACAGAAAATTCAAAGTTACAACGCATATATGAAAGCATGGTAAACATGCGTGGCATTTCTGCGATCAACGCCGACAACGTCTCAGAAAGTAAAGATCACAAAATCAAGATTAATATATAAATTTATAATGTCTGTTAAATTTCAGGAATATTGGCAAGAGGACAACGAAACCTTGCAGAGTATAAGAGCAATCTAATAGTGGCGAGCGAGTTTACAAGCAAAGATGGTGTCGTAACAGACATAAACGTAATGTATGCCAATCAGGCAGTCCATGGCGCACCAATATCATTGAATCTGGCTACAAATTCGCTGATAAAGCTAATAGCAGGTGACGAGTACTCAATAATCGGTTCAAACACTCCACTGAGATCCGTAAATACGAAGAAACAAAATGTGGCGCAATCCCAATATGATAACCTACTGCTGTGGACCACCATGCTTCCATTGGGTGCACTATTTCCAGCTATGATGTCCCTGTTGCTACCGACAATAGAAAGAAACAACTTCGTAAAAACCATGTCATTGATTTACAACCTTAGATCCCGTTACTACTGGCTTAGTAGTTATATAATTGATCTTTTCACATACATAATTATAATTGTTCCAGTCATTATTGTTCTGTGGATGGCATCACTACTCGGGTTGATTTCATTGGAAACCATAGCCATTGGTGAGTAGGTAGAAATTTGCCATGCTTCATACTTTTAAGACAATTTAAATTCAATTTCTAAGATAATATTGCTTGTTTGTTTCAGTAATGTTCCTAGTTATATTTATGATATACGGTATTACCATCATTCCTGTAACTTACCTGATATCTTCGTACTCAAAGTCAGTGGCCAGCGCTTGTGCTTCGTTTCTAGTGCCGAATATGTGCATTAGTACTATCTTTGTTGGCGTAGTATTGACACTTGAAATGGGAGAAGATGGTTTAGCCTATACAATGCGCTCATTTTTTGCCTTAAACCCCCACTTTACATTTTCTTATTTACTGTCCAAATTTTGCATGAAGATGGTTGCAAACCACAACTGGGATATAAAGACACAAATTCAGATACAAACGCTATGCGAGGAGAAACCACTTCCATGTTGCAGTAAGACGTCTATCACCCCAGGTTATTATAACACACTTCAATGCATTAATTTGTTTTAGTTCCTGATAGCGACGTATGCGCCGCTGAGCGTGCTTATATTGACTGGGATAATTATATGATATGGACTTGTCTTGCCGCAATTTCTTGTCTTTTTCTAGTAATGTTTTGGGATTCGCACCTATGGAAAATTATTAAAACCATGGAAATTAAAACACCCAAATTCATTACGTCACTATCAGATAAAACTCTATCAATACGAGCAAACGGAGTAACAAAGTCTTACAAAATCGATTGGAAGTTTAAAAAATTTGTTGCAGTTGATGAACTTACTTTTGAAGTGAAAAGGCATGATTGCTTCGCTTTGCTTGGAGTTAATGGTGCAGGGAAAAGTACCACCTTTAGGATGATCACAAAACAGGAACTGCCAACTCAGGGAACATGGGATATTAATACGGTAAGAGTAAGACCCGGTGCTGTAATCTCAACTGACATTTCTTTGTCCATAATCTCCATAACCTTTTGAAATAACAACGATATACGTACAGGGTGGCAATTAAGTAGCAGAAATCTAAAAGGGTATAGCGATTGGAGTTACAGCGCATATGAAGGAGCTATTTTCAGACTTTTCTATTAAATTTTTTACGTTATGACGTCAAGCATTTTTTTCTAATGGCAACCTATATGTATTTTTTTTATTTCGGAAGGATCTTTGCATCTGTTATCAATACTATAAAATTTTAAATAGGTTACATAAGAAAAAAATCCAGGAAAACAGCCTGAAATATTTAATAGGTTAACCTGGTTAAAGGATACATGAATGAAATGAATAAAATAATACGGGTGGTATTAAACAGAAAATTACAAAAAATGGCTTGACTTCGACAGTTGTTGGACTTACAATAAATTTTTAAACTGCCTGTCTTGTACCAGGTAGCAATATCTGACACGTTCATAAAATGAATTCACCACGTTGTGATTGGTTTCAGGCGTTATTAATTGGCACTCATGTCGAATTCTTCCCCAAAGATCATCTACTTTGTTAAGATTGTTAGGTCCTTGGAAAAAAACCCACAGTTAAACTTACCTCAAAGAAAAAAGGTAAATGGCGTCAGATTAGAGGCCTAGCCGTCCGTTCCATTGCTATATTGATAGATTCTTCCTATCCATCTACCTGAGAACACTTTGTCCTCGCATAGTAAGTATTCCTCACAAGCTGAATTATTTAAAAAAAAGAATGGTATTACATTTTAAAAAAAATAGGACTGCCCAAACATTAAGCTTGTGTGGATACTGGGTACGGGTTTCCTACATCCAGTGAGGATTTTCTCTAGCTCAATATCGACAACTATTCCTATTGACAGCCCCTACTCGGCATCACTCATGTTAATAAAAAGTTGCTTCATCAGAAAATATTATAAGCAGCGAGAACACTGGATCGCGAATACAAACTTCCATCATTCGTTCACAGGACGAATTTAACCTTATAAGGATGAACTTTTTACATTTTTAAAAGTTTCAATTTTATACGGTTAAATACAAACAATCGTACAATATAAAAAATATAGGTGCCATTAAAAAAAATGGTTGACGTCATTACTTCCAAAAAATAATGGAAAAATCTGAAACCCCTTTTAGATTTGTGCTCAATAGAATAGAATGGAGTAGAATTTTATTCAAAATACCACTAGCGTATAGAATATTATACAGTCAGTCAGTAAGTGTACAATGTCATAACACAAGTCAATAACTTATCTAAAATAAACATACAAAATACAGATAAAACTCACGATATACATTATACAAAACTACCGATACAATCAATTTATAAAAAAAATGCAAGCTACGAAAACTTCGCACATAGTACCTGCATTGCAAGCGCAAGGAAGCAGATCGTGTCAGAGAAGCTCCAGACATAGCTTTAAAATTAAATAAGGTGGAGGCAAGAAAGATTGAAGCACCGACGAAACTCCTCACACAACATCCTCGAAAAACTCCCGAAGAGTATAGTACGATTTGCCGCTAAACTGTATTTTTAAACAACGGGAAAACGCGGGCGCTGTTGTTTCACCGCGCAGTTTCCGAGGCAGCTTCTTAAAGATCTGAGCTGACGTGCACAAAGCTTTTCTCATACCGCCGGTTTGCTGGGATGTCTGGACGTATTAGCCCACGACTTCTTGTCCGATAACCCTGCACGTCCGAGCCAGTAGAGACATCATTCCAACTCTCAAACATGTAGCATGAACACATGTGAATATAATTGTCAATAACTGTGGGAATCCTATGCCTCCGAAAGTGTTCTCGACATGAATCACGAACGCCAAGCCCCCAGCATGCATCGAACAGCACGCTTCTGGAGAAGAAGCGGCTTATTGACAAATCATTTCCCCACAACAGTAATCCATAACGCACCACGTAGAAAAAGTAGGCACATTAGACCGACAAGAATATATCTTGACGGCAAAGAGGCCGCAGGCGATCAAGGGCAAACACAGCTCTTTTTATTTTTTCTTTATTCTATCCAACTGACTGGCCCATGACAGCCCACATCACCGTCGATCCCCACAAGACTTGCACCGAGTCAATTGTCACTTCTAGTCCCTTATAGTGTAACTGTAAACCAGTGCCAACTGGCCCCGGAAAGACAATAACATTCGTTTTTCGACGTAGATTGCGAGTTTATTCGCGTTGGACCAGAATTTTAATTGCTCAACAACAACCTCACTATTTCTCACTATTATCTGGGCATCATCCGCCGTCACGCAAGCGCGGGTATCATCGGCATATATAATCAGAGGGGCATTTGACTGCATGTCATGAAATAGGATTCAATATAGACCCCAAAATGGATCCCCGTGGGACACCACGATTCCCCGAACGAACCCCAAGGTAACCGTTGTCAAGTTAGCCCCCACTTTTGAATTTTAAGTAAATTTTTATGCAAATCGTTTGGGAATCGTTAGGGAGGGTTTGGGAGTACACTTTTTTCGTTTGGGAGTACATGGCTTTTGAGAAAATGAAAATTGTTTTTTGTACCGTCAAGTTAGCCACCCCCACTTTTGAATTTTAAGTAAATTTGTATGCAAATCGTTTGGGAATCGTTAAGAAGTGTAAGGCACTACACTTTTTTCGTTTGGGAGTACATGGCTTTTGAGAAAATGAAAATTGTTTTTTGTACCGTCCAGTTACCCCCCAACTTTCACATTTTGTGATTTTTTTTACTGGAATGGTTTGGAAATCATTAGGGTCGATTAGGGAGTCTAGTTTCGACGTTGGGAGTAATTAGTTTAACTGCAAAGCAATATAAATGTTTAGTACATAACCTCACTTATTAGTTTACCGGCGGAAAGTTACGCTAATTGTATTGCTATACATTTTCCCCATTTCTTCACAGTCGGTTAGAATATGGTTAGGGAGGATTAAAAATTCCACTTTTTATATCAGAGAGTTCATTATTTAACCGCAAATCAATAAAAAGCTTTGAGTACGGAAGCCGACATAGCTAATGTATTTATCGGCTTTGTTTTACACAAAATCGTTGCATTGCTGCAATAAACCATTAAAGAATCGTTAGGGAGGATTAAAAAGTCCACTTTTGATATAAGGGAGTATATTAGTTTGCCTAAAATTAAAGATTGAGGTTATGTAGGTACATACTCAACTATTACATTTATCGGCTTTCCCTTCGATAAATGGTGTGTATTTCGTCATAAGTAATTAGAAAATCATTAGGGAGGATTAGGGAGTCTAGTTTCGACGTTTGGGAGTAATTAGTTTAACTGCAAAGCGCCGATAAATGCAGTAGTTCAGTATGTACACAACATCAATATTTAATTTTGATTTGGGTCAAACTAATATACTCCCTTATATCAAAAGTGAACTTTTTAATCCTCCCTAACGATTCTTTAAGGGTTTATTGCAGAAATACGACCAATTTGTGTAAAACAAAGCCGATAACACGTTAGCTATGTCGGCTTCCGTACTCAAAGTTTTCTATTGATTTGCGGTCAAATAATGAACTCTCTTATATAAAAAGTGGCATTTTGAATCCTCCCTAGCCATATTCTAACCGTCTGTGCAGAAATGGGTAGAATGTATAGTAAAACAAAGCCGTTAGCGTAACTTTCCGCCGGTAAACTAAAAAGTGAGGTTATGTACTAAACATTTATATTACTTTGCAGTTAAACTAATTACTCCCAAACGTCGAAACTAGACTCCCCAATCCTCCCTAACGACTTCCAAACCATTCCAGTAAAGAAAATCACAAAATGTGAAAGCTAACTTGACGGTACAAAAAAAAATTTCATTTTCTCAAAAACCATGTACTCCCAAACGAAAAAAGTGTACTCCCAAACCCTCCCTAACGATTCCCAAACGATTTGCATAAAAATTTACTTAAAATTCAAAAGTGGGGGGGTTAACTTGACAACGGTCACGTCACCAGGTAGTGGGTTCTAATTTCAACCACCTGACTCCTATTTATTATGTATGATTTTAACTTGAACGCATCTCGTATACCGTAGTGATTGAACTTTTCAACTAGAATATCATGGTCAACGAAGTCAAATGCCTTTGATAAATCACAATTGATGGTTGCAACCAATTTCCCGCAGTTTAGATTCCTATTATTGTTACTAAAAATGCACGACAACGAAATGATTAGTGACTTGCGTTTTTATGCAAGTTTCAAAAACTTTAGAGAAAGCAGGAAGTATTGAAATCGGTCGATAGTTTGAAATTTCTCCGTACATATATGATTTTTGTATGTATTGGAATAACTTTAGACTTTAAGTATACTAGGATACGTGCCAGTTTCAAACGATTAAATTCGCGACTGGTGTAACTACTTTTGAGCTGAAATTTAATATTTTTACCTGTATCTCAATCGCAAACATTAACGGAGTTATCGATTTAATTACCAGTCTGTATATTCGACATTTCGAAATTGTAATAGACCTTCCAATTCGTTTAACATTCAGCGGAGCAATTGGAAAAATCCACTTGTGTTTGAGGGATTAGTGACGATATAACCCATAGTCGAATTCTAGCAGAGTTCATGATAATGTCTGCAACATTCGGAATCCTTTTAACTTGCATAAACATGATCTTTCGTCATTAACCATTACAACATGTTGATGATCAAGTTGTATATTAAAATGATGTTGAGTGCTAAGAGTCTTTTGGACTTACTTGTATTTTTCGAGTTACTTCTATACGGGTCTAATCGGGAGTTAACTGTGGAGCCATGACAGGACAGCTCACAATTGAAGTGGTGTTTTGAATAAGGCTACTGCTCTAGTTCTTCCATTGTCTTCATTCGTTAGAATAGAAAATTTACAAAGTTTACATTTTCTGTACAGAGATATTTAAAAAAAATAATAATAAAGTTATTTTTCCTCTTTGTAACCCAATCCGAACACATACTATTTATTTTCTTCTTGTAGAAGAAGATTGGTTACTGCCCGCAAGATCATGCATTGATTGGTGATCTCACCGGAAAACAAGTGTTGACGTACTTTGCTCATCTTCAAAATTATGACACTTCGGAGACCGAAATTGATCAATTGTTAGAGGATTGCGGTAAGACCTTCAAACCGAAAACCTGATGTGTAAAATTTTATTAGTTTTCCAAGTTTTACCATACTTTACACAAAATCCGTACTGTGAATGTAATAAAAGCACTATTTGTTTTCCATAGGTTTGTCACAAATCGCCAACCGTCTTTGCAAAACGTACAGTGGCGGCAATAAGAGAAAACTGAACACCTGTATTGCTTTAATAGGAAATCCCGAAATTATAGCACTAGACGAACCGACTACAGGCGTCGATCCAGATAGTAGACGGAAGATCCAAGAACTAATTAAGAATGCAAAAGGATCTAGCGGCATTGTTTTTACATCGCACAGCATGGACGAATGCGAGAGACTGTGTGACAATGTGGGAATTATGAAACAGGGAAAGATTGCCAACGAACGGAAAGCCATTGTCGAGCTAAAAGAGGATTATGCCGTTGGCCACATAATTCGAATAAAGTTAAAACCACAAGACGACAAGACCACAAGAGACCACTACAAAACCCAGGTGATAACAGTCTTGAAGAAAGAACTTGAAAACGTGGAAGTACTTGACGACCGAAGTGTAAGTCAAAATACAAAATATCTATATAAAAAAACTATAAAGTTAAACAACTTTTGCATAAAACATTTTTTTCTTTCTTTAACGATTTCTTAACTATCGACCGCCGGGGTACTAATAACACACCCTGACTCTACAGTTTCTATAACGAAAAATTATTTTCATTTGTACAGGGTGTTGAATTTAAGTGCGACGCAAAGTATGCACATTTTTTTTAATGGAACGCCTGTATATTTTATTATACACTGAGTCCCAAAAAAAGTGACGGACTTGATGTTTGACCTAACTTTAATGTCTTATATTTTTTAAACCAGATCCTCTTGGGTTTTTGCATATGTTTATTAGTATTATCAGTTAATTATGTCGGACATAATTAACTGAATCTTTGACTATTTGTCCGGCTGAAGATGGATCTGTGATCCGAAACTGGTCCCAAGTATACTAAAAAACATATGCAAAAACCCAAGAGGCTTTCTTTTTCAACACTATTTAAAACATTTTCATAATGGATTTCAACTTTACTTTTTTTAGAAAATATAAGACATTAAAGTTAGGTCAAAAATCATTGCGCCACTTTTTTGGAACTGTGTGTATTATTATTAATACTACTAATTTTGTTTATCCAACCGTGTATGTTGCTAAGTCACAGCGTTAATAGTTCCAGAGATATTCAACCGTTTTTCCAAAATACCGTTGCAGAATCTTCTTAAAAACTGTAAAAACGAGAGAATAGCCATCTATCTATCTATCTATATATTATTTGAAAAAAGTTGAGGTCAAAATGTCAACAATTATAATTTTGGCAACAGTGAATATTTAACGGCTGAAATTAATGTCTTGAAACACTTAAAGTTCCTAATAACAATGTTTGGCATTTAACATATTTCCAAAACCTTACCTTACTTCTAACAAGCTATAACTTTTAATCAGTGCGTTTTTTGACAAGTTGACGAACTCATAGTAGATGATACTAGGACCCCTCTATTGGCCATGAAATATTGTATTTTCCTTTGTTAGCGTCGTGTATAGTCATTATTATTATTATTATTATTAGCGAGTGATCCTTGTCACGGTATACGCACCGAGATCTTTTGTGTCTTCAAATACTTTAGCTCTGAAGTCCTGTCCTCTTGATTGGCTCTTATAATCATTACTATATCTATATCAGGCGACACACGAAGCAAAGCTTCTATTACCAAATAAAGCTTATTGACATATTGAACATAAGGAAACCTCCTCACGTAGGGGCAGATTGGTAATACAAATTTCTGATCAATCTTGCCAGCAGTAATTTTTCTAGTACAAGTTGGTTTACTATGGCCCCGGTATACTCTTTTTTTTTTTTTTAATAAAAGAGCAAGGGGAGGGGAAGACCCTCCGCCACCCCTCCAGACCGGCCTTGCCTGATGGGCATCCTCAGTCTGGAGACTTCTTCCTTACATGAATTAATCAACATTGCCCCGGTATACTCCACAAGTTTGTAATAGGTATTCATTCATTTACACGTATGCTTCTTTTATGCCATGGAATGCGCAATGAGCTCCGTATTATATAGAGCAAGTGTAGCAAGAAGGGGCATGATGTATAAATACGTGTATACAAGAGATAGGAAGATATACATGCGAAAATCTGATACAAGGGAAAGATCAGAATCACACGCTTATCAGACCTGGACAAACTAGAGTGAGCTAGATAAACAGTGCAATATATATATCGCATCATAAACAACTTTAACCGAGATGCAGTACAACATATTTATGATCAATGCAAGTAGTATAAAAAAACAAATTTAACGGCTTAGAAACATTGCCTCTAACATATAACAAACCACACACAATAGCTGTAACAGAAGCCTGGCTAAAACTCGAAGAAGAATACAGTTACCACTCAGCGGATATAACAGAGTCTTCCATTACAGAACCACAAACGACGGGGGAATTGCTATCTACACCCGATAACATATAGACTACTCAACCAAAACTCAGAGAACCTTCGCAGATGTACAAACCGTAACAATTTCTCTAACTGACACGCAATATTACACTCATTTATCGCGCGGATCGGTCGGATCGCTCGATCCGACGGCGCGGCGATCGACGTATTTTCCGCTCGAATAAAAATTTGTTCAATCCGAAAAATCTTACAATGTGTTGTTTACTATTCTGCGAAATTCTGTAGTGAACAGCAATGGATAGGAAACACTCAAGAAATACTTCTGCACGTGCTGACAGACAACAAAAAAAGAAAATTTTCTGAGAATATTGTTTCTCGTGAATCATTTGCTAGTAGGTATGTCTGCCAATAAATTGTCGCCAGTGGAACACGAAGAAATTATAGTTTATTCAGATCATGGTTATCACATTATCGCTTTCCTGCCGGTTTTCACTGCTATCTGTCAACTCGGCATTTATAAACAGTGCAAAGAACAAGTTCAGTTTGATGAATCCATAAGTGCTCGAAAAAGTAAACGAAGAGAAAGTAAAGACTGCTAGCACGGAAATCCAATTACAGATATTTCTGTGGGACATGGACTTACGACATGGACGTATAGCCTTATTAGATGACAATCCTTATAGCGATGAAAGGTAGAAGGAAAATTGACAGATCAATTTACTATATAGAAAGCGCTAACGTGGTCTGGCTGTCTGTCTGTTTAGGTTCCCTATGGAATATGGAATATGTGGGGTATAGCTAGTATTGTAGCTGCGCACCTAGGCCACAGTTGGCAACTTTTGCTTCCCCAAAATGGATGCCACGCTTCGCATACCAGCCTCTCATCCAGAATAGTCTGGCTGAATACGGCCAGTGCCCCTTGAACAGAGAGGGCGGCTTCTCACGTGGGGAGCACATGCCCTTCCATGCCGAGGCCTGTCTCTGTCACGTTAGCACGTGACACCATCCAATACAATGTTATCGAAACCAGAGGTCGAGACTAATTACGGGACCACCGGTTTAACGTGCCTACCGAAGCACGGCGGCGGAGTGAGTGAAAAATCCGTATGGCTACCCTGGGATTCAAACCCAGGACCTGTGGAGTGGAAGGCAAACGCCTTACCACTCGGCCACTCCGCCCACTTAGGTTCCCTAGCGAAGAGGGTTGGCCGCAGTCCCGGGACTCCTATACCGTATGACTCCCCATCGTGTGCGAAATTATACGCCGCTATGCCCTACCTTCCAACCACCCTCCTCACTCCTCCCTAGCAAAGAGGATTGGTGCAAATGGCGAAAACCTGAAGCCGAGAATTCTCTGGATGAATCAAAGCCATCAAGCCGATTTACAACGACTTGTCGTCGAAAGAGTTGTTATAACGGTGTTTGGGTGTCGATGCTCAAAACAATAACTAAAGCTTCGATTCAACTATCTGGTGCCTCGCGCTCAAACATCTTCACCGTGGTTCAAAACCCAACAAAATTACGGCTTATGCAGCAGTAGGCATTTATAATAAAGGCTTTTCTGAAGTCTTTAAAACTACGACAACAATAGGAATCGTTATTGGCACTGAAATGAAGACATCTGCAAAGGTGCGCGACGAACAGCACCTGGTCAGGTCGTCGAGACGTGCGCTCGAGGGTGCAAAATAAGCTCGAACAAGGCGCAGAATTGAGTAAATGTCTCAAACATGAGTTCTACCAAGTGTAGGAAGGAATAATGTATGGCCCTGGTATAGCAGATTATCAGAAAAATACTGTAAGTACTTGATCTGTACTTAAAACTTTAAGGGTGTTTTTCTCAAAACAGATTTTTAGCTAACATTTGGCATGATATTTCAAAAACTATCTGACCGATTGACTTCAACTTGTAACTGGATGTTCAGTCACATCCCTTTATCGTTTGATGAACCATTGTCAATTTTTTGAGAAAAATTGGTACCTACTTTGAGTTTGACAAGTCACCATTTCCACAAATATAAATATTTTTGTGTTCTTCTTCATCAAACGATAACTGATTATGTATAAAGTAGGCCGCTATTCGAAATTTTTATTTAAGGTCACCCGGAGTCGCCTAATCATGCCAACCAGTGAACCATAGTAACCATAGTACAAGACACAAAGCATTCTTAAGAACACACAGATTTAGAACAGCCATGACAAAAAGAGATCTGCTGCGTACATACATATAAGTTATAACAGTCTACACGAAAATATCACAACAGAAATATCAAAAATATCAAAGCTGGCATACACCACATTCAAGAAAAAATAGAAGTGAACTAATATATAGTACTTATAGCAACATCAGAAGAAAAAGCAAAAAAAAAAAACAAAACAAAAGAACAAATAATATATAAAACAAAAAAATAATTAAAAAGGCCAAAAAAGAAAAAAATGAAGCATGCCCTTTTTTTAATTGTAATTACACACTTTCAATAGAAACACCACAACTTATGATCGTGGAAGTCCCCAACAAAACAAAACAAAACAGATATTACAGTTATTATATATTATATATTATTATATATTACAGGATTACGTTCAGTATAGTTGGATTAATAACAATAACATAGCACACATGGAGGTACTGAACCAGTTTTTATTTGAATCCGACCATCGACTTCTAAGATCTACTCTCAGAATAAGAAAACATAAAAGAAAATATATACATAAGTTACCTTAAATAAAAGACAAACAGAGACTAAGGGAATTAATGAAGAAACGTTTCTAAAAAGTTTCTAAATTGGAAGGATAAAACGAAATATTTATCAATACAGACCTTATATGACTTAATTGAATAAAACCTATTTCAAGGAACCAGGAAAACGGCAAAATCTAACAATAGACAAGTAAATAAACAAGAAAAACTACCACACTCAACTCTTAACCTTATTGAGGGAATACAATTCTAAGAAAACAAAAACTCAAAATCGGAAATAGAAGAAACAGAATATAAAGCCATAAAAATCCAAACCAAGAAAGCAATCAGAAGGGATTTATATCGACTACAATTATTATTATTATTCAATTATTATTTCGACTACCAATTAAGTATTGCACAAGAAACTATAGGAAGAATAGGGGCAATTAAGGAAATGAACAAAAAATTAAACAACGGAAAAACCTGGATAAGTAGCCTGAAAGTTGGAACGGATAACCATATTAACCGTCAGACGATCTTAGATATAGCAACTTGCTTCTACGAAAAACTATATACTCCACCTTTTCATCTTCATAGTCACATTAATATAAATATGAACAACACTGTAAACGAAGCCGATATGATAATAGAAGAAGTTCTAAGTGACCCTAAAAAATGAGAACTTAAAATTAATGCAGCGATACCATAGCAGAGGCAATCAACACCTATTTAACGAAATCCTTATATCTGAAGTTTTTCCAAAACAGTTTAATAACGGCGAAATTGTTTTGTTACATAAAAACAACACGAAATTACATTACGAAATTAAAAATCTAAGCTTCTAACTTCTTTCCTTAGCAGTGAAATTCTGTTATTATTTCTAAATCTATATAGTTTAAAAAAAAAACATTACATTTTCATTGTAAAATTACGGCAAACATTACAGCATTTGTAGACTTTGAAAAAGCGTTCGATACACCTACACATTCATCAGTAGTAAAATCCCTAGGAGAATGCGGAATCTCAAGAAAATATATTAGAATTCTAACAGTCGGTAGTCGGTAGTCCTCATAGAAAGGGACACGAAAGGCAGAGACTTTGGACTTGGAAAAGGACTAAGGCAAGGAGATTCGTTTATCACCAAGTATTATGATTAGAACGCGATTTCAAACGATTAAACTCGACAGCGATGAGCCTAAACATACAAGGGATAAAATTGAACAACCTACGCATTGCGTACGATGTTGCGGTAATTGCTAACACACCTCAAGAACTAGACGCTACGTTATAACAACTAAATGTCGTAGCAAGTAAGGTCAGGCTAAAAATTAATTTTGATGAGTCAACAATTTTAACAAACAAAGCTGCAATTCCAACGTCAATTTAGGGACAAACAATTGCGTATGTAGAGGATTATATATACCTTGGACAAACAATATCCTTCCATAATAGGACAGCAAAATAATTTCATAGACGTGTTACTAATGAATGGAAACGATTTTGGAGTCTCAATGATGTAGTAAAGACAGAAATAATACCAATGAAAATAAAAAGAAAACATTCGACACCTGTTTTTACTAATACTTACATACGGCTGTCAAACCTGGGCAACAACAAAGAAGGAAGACAATCAATTGAGACGATGCCAAAGCTACATGGAAAGAACGATGACCAACATGCGATACATAGAGCATATCAGTAACATGACTGTAAGAAATAGAACTAGTGTCTTGGATGCAACAAACATCAAAAACTCTGAAATCGAGACGGGCCGGTCATATTACACGATTGGAGGACAATAGGTGGTCTAAGAAGTGCACAAAATGGCTGCCAATGTATGGCAAAAGAAACCGTGGCAGTCAAAAGAGGAGATGGAGAGACGAGATAGACACAGGTGGAAACGTCAGACTGGGAAAACATTGCCAGAGACCGGGACCTATGGAAAAGAAAGACGGAAACCTTTGCCCAGAAGTGGGATCTTGTTTGATGTTTTTATTTTACGGAATGAATTATTTGTTGTAATTAAGTTGATAATTTGTAAGAATTGAATTAAAATTAAATGAAAGCTACAATTTGTGAAATAAGTTTACTGTTACGGAAAAACGATTTTAAATTCAACCTAGGGTGAAAAGTCAAGACAGTAGCGAAGGGACTTTTATGTGCCTTGGAACAGACCTCGATTGATAATATCTATGTCACATGTTGACATTATGATTAATGAGGGGAAATTTGTTGAACACTAAGCAGATATTCCATTGTCAAACTTCTAAACACCTCCGCGGCCAACTACAATCACCCATATTTTAAACTAGGGGCTTTATACTAACTGTGATGTAAATCGGTAATCGGTATTGTCTATTTCTGAACATGTCTGAATTACAAGACA
Source organism: Aphodius sticticus (assembly GCA_963966075.1). Lineage (NCBI taxonomy): Eukaryota > Metazoa > Arthropoda > Insecta > Coleoptera > Scarabaeidae > Aphodius > Aphodius sticticus. Next base: position 29,524,622 of record OZ014507.1, read on the forward strand.
TTACATCACAGTTATTTTTTAATCCAGTCAATGTCAATTTTGGTGTCCTAGTGCAAACCATAAATTTGCACCCCTGACAAATTTTCTTAAAAGCGATTCTACAATAAGCGGTCTTTATGGTGACATTCTTTTTACAACGTCACATAATATGATGAAAAACTTTGTTTAGTATAGGGCCCCTAATTACTTATTAACTAGATTTATTAAGTTTTTTTAAACTCACGTTCAAAGGTTGTGGACAAATTCGTCCTGTCCTTCCATACTTGATGATATTGGGTAATATATGATAAATCTCGATAAAGTGTGGAGAAAGAATTTTTCACGTTCAAACTACCAATACGTTACAATACGTTGCCTAATACGTTACACAAAATAATAATAATAATAATAATAATAATAATAATAAGCTTTATTGTCGACAAAAAATACATACAATAGTCATAATACACGCTGAAAACATAAATGGCAAACAAATAAAATATATATAAATAGATATATATATATATAAACACATCAAATTTCGTAGGTAAGATATTCTTGAATTGAGCAAAAAGTATACTTACTATACAAAATAAATATGCAAGACAAGAAACCACATATCATTTCCGAAACTACTTACTCATTTCTTATCATAGAATATTTTCAAATTAAACTTAGTTCCACGAATTTCACGTCCATTTCCCTGCCATACTTTATGCCTGTATGACGCGAAGTTGGTAACGATCATCGTGCAAATAGTTCAAACACCCTCATTGGTCAGTGAGAGTCACGTAACAACATGGTATCCGTTTTTAGTACGGTGACTGTCGTCGTTCCTCTGCCGAGTCTCAATTTGTTATCTATTTTTACTATCTATTTCCTATAAGAAGTGAAATAATGAACCTGCTAATTGATTAGATAAATAAAACATTATATCTCTGGCTATTCCTAAATGTTCTTGAAAATGTCCTTTCCCTGGCATTTGTTTTTGTCTCGTATATGGCCTGGGACCATGCAAAGTGATCATGGTGATACATTTACTACATATACTAAATAAAAAATCTGATGTGGCCAGGCACATGACTTTATCAGACTATATATAAAATTAATGGTTTAGCTGCATGAGATTCTATTTGATCGAAATCGGCCAGGTTAGCATTAAAATAAAACTAGTAGAACTAGACAGATATGTCGATTAAAGCTGCGTTCAGATGTTGTACTCCGTTGACACCGGGTACACCGTCCAAATGACACTTACGTGTTATTGGGTGTAAAAACTGTAACGGTGTACAATATCCGAAAGCAGCTTATATTATTGACAGTAGATATTGTCAAAACATTAGCGTTTGACACTACCTACTGTCATTAGAATCAAAAAATCTGACAAATCCCGGCTACTAGTTTAAATGCAGTATGACCGATCTCGATGAAATAGAATTTGCTCATGCAGCTAAACTATTGATTGTACCAACAAATGTCATAGACATAAATTATTCAGAATTTCCTCTACTTTAATTTATTATTTAACTATTTCGAGGAAATTCTAGAAATGGTGGCTTATTCGCAAAATCTTTCAAAAATGCTAAGACTAAACCTCCAGTTCTTTTGGAACATTTTCAACAGAAAGCTTTTCAGCTCTAAGTTTGGTCATGAAACTTCTAAATATGAAGTTTCGTCTCGATACCTTTAGTAGTTTCTCCGGAGTCGTCGTCACAAAAAACGGGTACACACACAGACATTTTACCCTTTACCACAACTTGTCATTGTTTATTTCTCCTAAATCGTCGATACTTGTCAACATAACGTAAGGCTATACAATGAATTGTTCTCTTTTATTAGAATTTTACCGGATTTTAACTAATTATCGAATTTCCGGAACAAAGTTAACAGTATGATTAACGGTTTAACGATTAACTAAATAAAAGTAAACATTTCGTTTAACTATGTCCCCTTTTTCTGATACCACATATAATAATAATAATAATAATAACAATAATAAAAAAATGTAATGTAAAATATTGATGTTACTTGCAGGATGTAATAACAGCGTGCGTGAAGAAGAAATCATGGATAGAACTCCTAACGACTATGGAAAAACACAAAGGAGATGAAAAAATGGGCATACAGGACTACATACTACAGGAGTCCTCGCTGGAACATGTCTTCTTAACAATAGCCAAACATAATAATACTAATGAAGATAATTAGATTGGGGAATTATTTTTAGGTATTCATATGCTTAACAGCACCGATGGACCCGGTAACGCTTAAAGCACGCTCAAGATAAAAAGTACAGAATTGAAGAAGTAATACAACTTCATTTAATACTGTATTTTTTCTCATGGTAAGAGTCACCTTGACTCACCTTAAAGCGTGATATTAGCGCTCCTCAACCATGGGCTTTACACGAAAATCAAAGCCCAAAATATATTTCGGATTATGATTAAGTCATCAGCAGCTCGATTCTATGAACCCGTAAACCATTCACTGCCAGCGGAGGATGCAAATTGATGTCACGTGAGTTTCTTCCCTGTATTAAACATAAATAGTACTATAGAAGGACTGCCCAAGTTAAGACGTAATCTGCTCGCGGCTAATTATTCACGGGTTTATAGAATCGAGATGTAGGTTATGACAAGAATTCATGTACCTTAAGGTTAAGACTGAGAAAACAGAAGACTGAAAACTGAATATCTGCTTGACGATTATCAAACTAAAACCTATGTAGAAAATTAAACAATGAAATATAAAAAACTGAGAATTCGGTCAGTTTCAAAACTTTTTAGAATTGTCAAAAAGTTTATATATTATGTTCTTTTAAATGTATAATAACGCAAGTATAGTCAATAGCAAACTAAGTTTCTCTGCAACCGTATTAGTAGGCCTAGCTTTTTGTTACTACCTATGCCCAGTTAGCTGTAGCCCGCTAAGTAAGCAATATTGCGACAACTTACTTTTAATATTGTAAGAAGGCAACTTGTGTAAATGTATTTATGTTATGTTACGGCGATGTTTGTGTACAATTATCAATACAATATTTCAATGACAACATTTTTGCTACATCAATGCAACATATTTCTCCAATCTCGAGACAACATTTCATTGACAACACTTTATGTAATAAATGTATCCAAATTTTTACAATTTCAAGACAACATTTCATTGATAACATTTCATCTACATTGGAAACATTTTATGTTTCCACTGAAAACATATTTCTACAATCTCAAGACAACAATTAAATGACAATATTTTATCGACATAAGTCAGGGTCTAGCTAGTTTGCCTAGCATCTGTTGGCGCTGGTAAGTGCTCATCTCTATTCGCCCTACCTTTTGATATAAATACTGGAGCTGAAATCAGTGTTGTCATACAAATAATAATGTTTGATACGCGCTCTGTAATCGGGGAGTACGCTAAACTATTATAAAAATGTTGTATTCTTGTAATACCCCCTATAGTGTTATTCAAATATTGCACAAAGTATTGCTACATTTTAAATATAACATGGTCAAAATGCCGACTTATCCCTGTGATGTTGAAATAATGTGTTTTATAGTATTTCAACAACGCTATAAATACCAGTTCACAACATTATTTGCAATATTTAAGCAACGTTATAAGGTTGTTTAAATATTACAAATAATGTACCTACGTAATATGTAACTGTGATGTTTCACTTACATTGACGGTTATGTATCCGCGGTAGGACATAAGAGGTTGCCTAGATATAACAGCTATATTAAATAATACATAAAACCAATATTACAAAATCACAGAAATATATTGTAGAAATGTTGCCGGCAATATTTGTTTGTTTAGCGGGAGGATTAAGTACCGTATAATCGGGTGACTTGAGACAATTTTGAACTTTAGTAGAGATTGAGTAGAAAACAATTTTTTTATCAAAATAAAATATGGTAAACCGCATGCAAGACTGCTCGCTTAACTTGCTAAAGCAAGTGTACCTACGCCTTGCAGTTAAAGCTGGTTTATCGTAGTTTGTCCAATAATGTCCCAAGTCGCCCAATTCTTCAGTCTTAATGTCCGTCCGGTCGAAAATATTGAAGGGAAATATGAAAGTCGCATAAGACTTTAATATCAAATGTGCAACCCTAACTAGCACCAAAATGTAGGTACCCACTAGAATACCCTAGGTTTATGGGTCCGTTTAGCTTCACCTGTGCCAAACGCAAACAGGTTATTGATGCAGTTATAACATATATATAAAAGTTTATACAAACATTTGTCAAATATTGAAACTCACAATATCTACCGGTTCGGCCTTATGTACTAACATAGGTATTTTAAAATATGTAATTACTATACACAATAGGTTTCAATTAAATTAGCATAAATTAAGGTTTAAGGTTTATAATCGTCAAGCTTAAAGAAAATGAATTGTGATAAAGTTGATAATTTAAAATCACGATACATGTACGTACTACCTATCTAATGTATATAAGTGGTATCTTTGCATTTCACTACTTTTACTTTGACGTATAAAAATCCGGAGCAAATGCTCACTGTCAGCAAATTGAGCATAAAGTATACTCACTTCTATTCATGTTTTTAAAGCAGAGTGTCGAGTGTAGAAAATCAATTCAATTCAGTCTTGTTATATGCAAGTTTCTAAAGAATACAATGAGTTTTGATCACGGCTTGCTTTTCTTTGTTAATACGAAGAATATAATAGTCACATTAAAATTAGTTGAATATTTTTTAGACATATTGCCGCAAAACATTTTTGGCAGTGGTATTTTTTTTTTCGACTGTACATAGTAATTACATAGTCCAGTAATTTAAACGACGAAACCAATCAATCTCCTGACTAATTGGACAGGATTTTTTCATTCACCCACATGATTGGCATGTTCGGTAACTAAGTTATCAGATGTTGATGATCAAAAAGATCAGTTCTTGCAAAAATCTCACCTTCTATCGCTCGGATAGTAATAACGGGTACATTAAATTTGTTCTTTTATATCCATACTTAATTCCTGTGAAATTTGAGAATACTACTTTTCTCTAAAACAAGGCTGTCATAATTTCTGCCTTCAGCGTCATATTCTACGGAAAAAATCATACCAGAAACAGTTATCACTTGTTAGATTTAGGTCATTGTTGGTCAGGATAGTCACGTAGCTTGATTAATGTATTTTTGACATATTAAGTTGGTACTTGAAAATATGTCAAATGCTCTGATATCAAGACTCGCAAGTTAATTGATTATTTTTTGTTCTATTAAGTTTTACTGAGGTACATAAATTTATTGTGGCAAAACAAAATACACTTTTTTTTTATTTTTCTGTTAATATTATTAAATAGCACTTATTCTCAATTTTGAACCACTTGGGGCATGTATAAATTCATCGATCTCAAAGTTCACAGGAACATTAGTATGCATATAAAGGAACAAATTGAGGGGCTCCTGAAGAAAAAAATAAAAGTTTAAAAATAAGTACCACCAAAATAAAGCAGTGGTTTTCCACTGCGGCTCAGTTCCATCAAGCAGGAGGATGTTTGCATCCTGCTTCTACATTTATCTATTGGTTGAAATGAAGTGTCAAAAGTCCCCATCCATAGCATGATAGCTAACTAAGTTATGCGAGGTCAAGTATCACGAGAATCGTGAGAAAATCTATCCTTCCATAATTTAATGACTTTTGAAACTAAACTTTACTGCATATATGATTGGATTATATATTAAACTACTCTGAGGTTGAATAAAATACGCTTGTCAGTCTAATGGGTTTTTAATCTTAATAATTGCACACGTGCGTAAGTTTCGCTAGGATGATCTCCAGCTTCATCAGGGCTAGTGTGACAAGTCGAGGGGGGTTGTGCGGATGAGGCGGCAATCTTGGACTCTCCAAGAGACGCTACCAAGGTTGGGTGTGTGTGTGGTCTTGTCTTAATTTTCACACTAGCCCTGATGAAGCTGGAGATCATACCAGCGAAACGTAGGCACATGTCCAATTATTAAGATTAAAAACCCATTAGACTGACAAGCGTCTTTTATTCAACCTCAGAAACAATCCACAGTAGAAAGAAACTGCACCAATATTAAACTAGTTTAAGAGCAGTATCACTATCCAATCGAGTTCAAATGTTTGCGTTTTGAGCCGACAATTTTTGAATTCCACTTTTAAATTGTAAATTTCTAAAGACTTTGAACCAGATTCCGTGGTAAACTCTTCTTTCAGTCCCCCATAATGGACACACGCCAAACATTTACCTGTAAAACGAGTAACTACAAAGCAACGAAAAAAAGAATGGATCTCGATCCTTCACGGTAAATGATAGTCTAAATTCTCCGCCAGACCGATAGAAAGCGACCTCCTATTATTTATAACGCCAAAAAGTAAACAAAATTGCCAATATTTGCTAATTAGTGGGCCGAAAATATCTTATATGACTAGACTATCAGAGATACATATCAATAAATAAATAAAATAAAATTAATAATAAAAGAAATTTATTTTCTACCATCAACATTCAAAACAGACTATGCACAAGTAAGAAAAATTTCGTAATATCATACACTTTCAATAGTTTCAATTAGATGAAAAGAAAATATTTCTCAATTTTTAAAAACTAAACTGTAGGATACGTTACAGTTAGGATCACTCAGTAGAATTTGAGGAAGGTTCCGTTCTTCCAATAATATCAACTTTTAAATACTGTTTCATAATCATATAGAAATATATAACAAGGACGAACACTACTTGTGGATAGTCAAATGAATAGTATGTGGACACTCTTAGGCCGGATTTTTCAATGCAATTTAAAACATAAACTGTTTAGATATATAGTTATGCGGTGTATCCGAGTGTTAAAAGTACATTCTGGTGTAAAATAAATGCCTTTTTAGTGCATGTTTTGATCGCACACACATTTAAAGGCTACATTGTAAAAATTTCAGAGAGATATTTGAAGAATTAACTATTTCACAGCTTAAAGTTGAGCGGCCCTCGAAGCGCATAATAAATCGATTTTCGGAACTATTTTTAATCATCCTGCTCTACATCTTTCAATATTTTTAAGTAATTCCTTTTCTGTAGTGTACCCACGTTAGTCCTCTTTAAAATGATTTATATTTTCTTTTGCTAAGATTAATCGTTTCGGAGGTATCAGTAGAGAGACGAGTAGACAAGATAAAAATTTCGGGAAAGTTATTTTACATCTAAAAAGTAAACGCATTTCTCTCGAATTTTGTTTTGCTTGCCTTTGCAAGCGTTTGTGGTTGACACGTCTTGGGCCGATTTTAAACATTTTTCATAGCAAGAATTTTTAAAATCGATCAGTTAGTTAGACAACGGTTTGAGAAAAACGCGTTTAAATTTTAGAAACGACATTCCCGAACTGTTAATCTTGTCCACTCATGTTTTTATCGATATCTCTAAATAATACTTCATTCTAAGGATTACTTTAAATTATTGAGAGATGTAGGTATTGGAGGTGGTCAAAAAAGGTTACGAAAGTTGGGTTATTATGGGCCTTGGCGCGGCGGGCCCCTCGACTTTAGGCAGTGGAATCGTTAATTCATCAATCTTCTTACTGAAATTTCTACAATGTACTCTTTGAATGTTGTACAATCAAAATACGTAATAAAAGTATTTTTTGAAAGTATTTTTGAAAATTGTACACCAGAAATTGTACCCTTAAAGCGTTTACTGTGCACTCCACATGTCCTGGGTACGAATCCCAGGTTAGTCATATGGATATTTTACTTCGCCTCCATGCTTCCGAAGACATATTGAGCCAGTGGCACGTTAATCAGTATCAATGTCTGAACAACAGACCCTAGCTTAGGAGGGCATTGGCTCTCTCGTGTAAAGCAACCCCTGTACTGTTAACCAGCCTGGTCTCGATGGAGACTTGTTTACCAGGCGTGGTAGATATGCTACAAAATCCGCCCATGACCACGCTACGCGCTCGTGACTGTTATGTTTATAAATAAAACCGTGGGTTTTCTGGTACTGAGTGTTTATTCGAGTAACAAAGAATACACAGGTACACTTGTCGATGTCTTACAGCTGTGACGTACTAACTTATTATCTTCGTATCTGAATCGATAGCGTCTCCCTGAAGCTAGCCACGCACTCCGTTGACATCACGCAGGATTGCCAATCTAACACAAAATACGAAGGAATACAATAAACACTTCATTCTCTCCCCTACAAAATAAAAAAGAACAACACATACTACTACAAATCTAAACGCTTAGGCGGATGACGTAAACGTTCACTACGGCGTAAATTAAGTTCATTATTTCTAGACGTGTCCAGAGCAGGAGCACCATCTGCAGTAACTGATTCTGTAATGATATGTTTAGGATAATCATTAGATGGTATTCCTACCTCTGACACTGAATTCTTAGGACTACTTAACATATCAGAATTCTTTGTAATATTAGGCAGCTGTTGGGTAACGTACACTTCCGGTATATGTGGTACTTGTTCTCGAAGGGGCAACAGTTTTCTCAAGCTATTCACGTGCTTGTACATCACTCTAGTATCCACTTCAACCAAATATGATACAGCGCTCACCGCCTTCAACACCACACCCTCTCTCCACTTTTGATTTGAGTAAGGACCCAATTTTCCTACCAAAACTCTATCACCCACAGAAAAAATCTCGGGTTTAACAATATCATACTGGTTGCTAACCAGGATCTTGCCGTTCTTTTGTGGTTTCCACAAATCTATCAACGTTTTTGGTTTAGTTTTAAAAATTACTTCATTTGGGCTCAATCCCGTAACCGAACATGGAGTATTTCTGTACATGAATAGAAAATGAACTATCTGTTGCCCCAGTGTTAAGTTCCTTCTTTCTGCTACATATTTATCCAAAACTCTCTTGATTGTTTGAACACACCGTTCTGCACTACCATTCGATTGCGGGTGGTACGGTGGCGTTTTTAGAACATTAATTCCGTTAACATGGCAAAACTTGGTGAACTCCATTGCATTAAATGGAGGACCATTATCGCTCACCAGAATGTCTGGTAACCCCATTACCGAAAATGTTAACTTCAATTTCTCTATGGTTTGCATCGCAGTGGTTCCCTTTGACATCAAATGTATGTCTACCCAACGAGACTTACTATCAATTATCAGCAGTAATGGTATATTATTCCTATAAAAAAAATCAACATGAATGCGTTCGAATACATTTTCCGTCTTGGGCCACGAAATGAGAAATTTTTCCCGTTCATTTTGTGTGGCTTGACACACTCTACACATTCCTATTTTTGACTCGATATCCTGTTGCAAGGTAGGCCACCAGCAAGTAGACCGTGCTACCATTTTAGTTCTCACTATTCCTATATGATCCTTGTGTATTAGATCTAAAATCATATCTTGTAGTGCTGCTGGTATTACTACCCTCATTCCTACCATCAAACAATCGTTCTCTACTGACAATTCGGTTCTACGTTTGAAATAGGGTTTTAACTGATCATCCACCTTATGTGGCCACCCATTTTTTACAAAACAAATAACCTTTGTTATTAACACATCCCTCTTAGAAGCATTAGCAATATCCTCATGAGTTAAAGGCAACTCCTCCAACAGATTAAATGAATTTAAGGAGCTATCTACCTCTGATGGGTCTCTCAAGGGCAATCTAGATAACATGTCTGCCTCAACAATCTGAGTTCCCTTTCGATATTCAACAGTATATTGATAAGTAGACAAAATTATGCTCCATCGTATGAGTCTTGATGCCGTCATTACCGAAATGCTACGTTCAGGACAAAATATAAACTTCAGTGGTTGATGATCTGATATCAGCACAAATTTACGTCCATATATATATTTGTGTAAGCGTTTAACCGAAAAAATGATTGCAAGCGCTTCACGTTCTAACTGTGAATAGTTTTGTTCAGTCTTTGATAGAGTACCCGACACATAGTACACTGGTTTTTCAGTACCATCTGGTTCACGATGGCTTAGAACTCCCCCCACACCATATGAACTTGCATCACAGGTAATACAAATGGGTTTGTCAGGATCATAATGAACCAGGATATCACTATTCTTAATTAAATTTTTACTAAGTTCAAAGACCTCGGAACATGACTGATCAAACTCGAACTCAGTATCTTTCTCCAATAATTGGTATAACGGTTTTAACTTTGTAGACAACATTGGTATAAATTTACTGTAATAATTTATTAACCCCAAATAAGACCTTAGTTGTGTAATATCTTTTGGTTCTGGTGCCTCCGCTATGGCACGTACTTTTTCTTCCGTTGGCCGTATGCCATCTTTATCAATTCTGTGACCTAAGTAAATTACTTCATCTTCAAAAAACTTACACTTAGATAAATTAATCTTTACGTTATATTTGTTCAACCGCTGCAACACTCTATCTAGTAATTCTGTAGCATGCTCTAAAGACTTTCCCGCTATTAATATATCGTCGAGATAACAACTAACATTCGGTATTCCACCCAGAATTTGATCCATGATACCTTGAAAAATTGCTGGTGCACTGGAAATACCATAGGTCAGTCTAGTGTATTGGAACATTCCTAGATGAGTATTTATAGTCAAAAATTTCTGAAACTGTGGGTGAACCTTGACCTGCTGGTATGCCCCAGACAAATCCAGCACACTAAAAACTCTCCCCCCTGCTAAGGTTGCAAATATATCTTCAGGTTTAGGCAACGGATACTGATCTACGGTTAATATTCGGTTAATGGTTGATCTGAAATCTGTACAAACTCTCACATCCCCATTTTTCTTTGGGACTACAACAATGGGTGAAGCCCATTCACTATGCGTAACCTTCCTCAGAATCCCCACTTTAACCATTTGTTCTAATTTCTGCTCAACTTTGGGTTTTAATGCATAAGGCATGGCATAAGCTTTTTTAACTACTGGAATTATATGATCTCCCAAGTTAAACTTCACTTCAAAATCCTTTATGGGACTACAATAGTTATTATTAAATACCTTAGGATAGGCCTCCTTAAACTTTTCTACTTGACCTATAATGTCCAATTTATTGATAAGCTGAAATCCTTCTTGCCATCCCGGAAACAATACGTTTAACCAGTTTCTTCCCAACAATGGTATGAAATCCTTACAGGAATCAATTACGGTTACTGGCAAGTTAAATACTTTTCCCTTAAACTGTACCTCTACTACACATTCCCCCAATGCCCCAATTGATTCTCCCGAAACTAAATTGAATTTATACTTTACCGGCTCTAACTTGCCCAAAAACTGTTTACCTCTATTCCGTGTTATAACTGTCTTACATGCCCCCGTATCAACTTCAAACAATACCAATTTACCATTAACATTAACGTTTACTGTATGAGGTGCATGCAACTTACTACTAATGTTATTTAAGCTTAACATATCTAGGTCTACTTCTTCATTTTCTTCTTCGTCACTACAGCTACGGTCCTCTTCCTTGAGAGCTGCGATACCTTGACCTCTTTTTGGACACAGGGCTTTAACATGCCCCGTCTGATGGCACCTATAACATTTCCATTTTGCCGCCGGACAAGCATCCTTTGGATGAATACGCCCACACTTCTTGCATTTCCATTTATGTGACATTCCACCAGGGTTTGGATTTGCACCGTGTTTCTTTTCGACCCTCCTTTGCACTAGGTTGATTTCACCGCTATCAGACAGTCCCCGAACCTGCTTTTGAGCTAATTCTGCTGCTTGAGCCTCCTTGCACGCTTCAGTGAAAGTAATACCTGACTCCGCCAACAACATCTTCTGAATACTTTCGGTTTTCAGTCCACAAACAAAACGGTCCCTCAAAGCATCGTCCAAAAAACTACCGAAGTTGCACGAACTGGCCAACTTCCTCAGTTCATTAACATATTCTGCCACCGATTGGTCCGCTCGTTGATTGCACTTGTTAAACTTAAACCTTTCATATATTTCCGATACTGCAGGACAATAATGTTTTCTAACGCTTTTTGAATTTCTTCAAAGGTAAACTCACTTGGTTTCTTTGGTGACACTAAATTTTTCATTGTTTGATACACCTCTGGCCCCGCCAACGTAATAAGCATTGATACCTTCATGTCCTCTTTCACCTGGTTCACTTTAAATAGATGTTCTAACCTCTCCATGTACACGCCAAACTCGTCACCTGAGCCCTTGAACTGCTCAATACCGCCGATCATCGCCATGACGCCGCAATTTTCTCTGTTTTCACTCCCCGACTGTACACACTTCAGTATCCACACAAATCTTGTGATCCTCGGACTCGTCGCCAAATGTTATGTTTATAAATAAAACCGTGGGTTTTCTGGTACTGAGTGTTTATTCGAGTAACAAAGAATACACAGGTACACTTGTCGATGTCTTACAGCTGAGACGTACTAACTTATTATCTTCGTATCTGAATCGATAGCGTCTCCCTGAAGCTAGCCACGCACTCCGTTGACATCACGCAGGATTGCCAATCTAACACAAAATACGAAGGAATACAATAAACACTTCAGTGACCTCTCTACCTCAGGGAAGCAAAAGGGGCCAACTGTGGCCTAGATCCGCAGCTACTATAATAGTTGCCTATACACCCATGATGTAAGGACTTAAAATGGTGTGTGCAAAACTCTGTCCCTTCCCTTCTAATATGCCCGAAATTGACTCGACATTTACAGAGTACCAACACGAAAACGTAAAATATTATTGCCCCCTTCAGTGGAATGTCTAACATGAATAAATTAACAGTTTGGTTTGTTCTTGGTTTGTGTTTGTTCATGGGATGATGTAATTATAGATAATGTGCTTAAAACTCGCATTCCATACTTACTTTTCCTCGAATACCAACCCCAAAAAGTAATTTAATTTTTTTTCTCTTATGAACACGTGCGCCATTTATTCAAATGTAATCTACAGTCTGGTTGCATAAAACGGTTCGTTTAGACGGTTTCCAAGCGTTGTTTGGCATTGTCGTCTTTTCTTGCGTAAGCACGTTGAAAATGCAAAACGTTGTGACGATGTTGGGTTCCTCGCATACAAACGCCTTACGTCCGTATTTGAAAAAAAATCACGTTATACATTTAATTAAAATGATTTTATTCGTAGATGTGAAACCAGACTTTAGACACTGTAGATTGCATTTGAATTGATTTGAATAAATAGCGCACGTGTTCACAAGAGAAACGAATTTTATTTTTTGGGGTTGGTACTCGAGGAAAAGTAAGTACGGAATGCGAGTTTTAAGCACATTATCTATAATTACAACTTCCTATGAACAAACACAAACCAAGAACAAACTAAACTGTTAATTCATTCATGTTAGACATTCCAACGAAGGAGGCAATAATATTTTACTTTTCGTGTTGGTATCCTGTAAATTTCGAGTGAATTTGGGAGAAAGGGTCAAAGTTTTGCACACACCATTTTAAGTCCTTACATCATGTATGCACCACATAATTAATCCATAAATATACATAATCGCAGAGGCTTAATCGGTTTATGGTTTAAACTGGCATTGAGAAACCCGGCCTTAGAGATTTTGCTACTTGAGCTATGGAAAGACCTAGATAATTCCCCAATTACTATATATATATGTAACAATTAAGTAAGTACGCTTCCGGGTTATGCCGTGTCAAGATTCATTTTCTACCTGACGCGTTAGGATATCCGTCAAGAGGTTTCAAGCATAATTAGGAAAGCTACCACGCCGAAGAGCAATTACCAAAGAAGAGAAGTACTCTCTGAAGACCATCAAGGACATCACAGTACTACCTGCGGACAAAGGGAACTACAACAGGACGATGCCTGTTGTGCCGCCCTCACGATTGATGTTATTAGGGTGTTAATTTCGCGATAGCTTCTCTAATAAGCTTTCAATGATAATTACTCACCCCTTCCAACATCTTAACGTCATCAAAATCCGTTGCGTGTCCCGACTCTTGGCAGTGTTGAGCGACAGCGAACAGTTGAATATTTCCTAGTCGGGTAGGTATCTCTACCCCTTTGACTCTTGCGGTTCCTGCGAGACCTGCGGTTTTCTTTGTGCGACACCCCGCATGTGGGATATCGTGTATCCATTCTGACGCAGTGCCCACTCCAAGTGTTTCCGTTCGTCTTCCAAGTTGCTCGAATCGCATACCTTGCCGGTTTTGTTGGACGGAGTGTTAATAACACGAATCTTCAATTGGAAGAAAAGTTCTGGAAAAACACATGGGAGCGGTAGCTCCAGATGTGTGCGGTGAGGTGTAAATTTAGGTATATTATGGAGATTTCTTTGATAGTCTTGAGTATTCAGTTAGCTCTGAAGAAGCGAGCAACATGGCTCACGAAACGGCAGCATTAACGAATCTTGACGAACGGCATACCCCGGGAGCAAGTTGTTTTCTATATAACAATTAACTAATATATTATTATTGTATTATACAATCAAATTAGTTCAGTAGGCAAAAATGCCGGTAGCTTTGAATTAGTCAAAATGTTAATTTGAGACTTTTACCTTTAAGCTGACAATATGTTTATGTTATTATTATTATAAATTTTTACATAATATTATACTACACTTAACAATTATAACAATTTTTTAAAAAGTAGTTTCCTTTCTGTTGTAATTACATGCACAGTGAAAATTATAAGTATGTAGCATATAAAATAGATAACTTAATATTTGTGCTAAAGCAAAAATCTTAAAGGGATAAAGCGATTAAAATTATAGCACACTTGAAGACATTATTTTCAGATCTCTTTAAGAGTTATGACGTCACCAACATTCTTTTTAAATGGCAACCCCTATTTTTGATTTCGTATTTGGTAGGACTTCTTAATCTTCTTGCAACGGTACCAAATTTGTAATAGCTTACATAAAAACAAATTGAGAAAACAGCCTTACGTTCATTAGTGAGGCTAAATTAAAAATATGTAAGACATAGTCTAAATATTTGGGTGTAAAACAAATAACAACTTGGTTTGACATTAATAATTATCATGATATCGCAATAAATGCTCAAACTGCTGACAATGACCAAGCCGGTAATAAAATGCACCATAAATAAATTACCAAATCATATATTATCACGTGTCGCTTTACTGCCATTTACAGCCCCTATACGGCTGTCATCTTGGTAAACAACTCATAGTACAATCTGACAGGAGGATAACCAAATAATACCTTGCAATCTCCAGAAGCAAACTGCGCCTAGCGACAGGTATCCTTACCGGACACTGCCACCTACGTAAGCTCATGTATAACATGAGACTTTCCGACACGCCACTCTGTACGGAATGTGAACAAGACGATGAAACAGTCCAACACGCACTGTGCCAGTGCCTCGCTATTTCATCAATTAGAGAAGCCATACTGGGTGAACGATGGCCTACCTTGGCCAGCATAAGGGAAATACCACTGGGCAATATCACCGACTTATTCAAAAGAATATGCTGGGAGATAGTAAAACTCAGATGGGACACCCAAAGGAGGAAGCATAAGGGACCCACCTGGGGTCTAAGTGCAGTGACCAGATCACGCTCCTTCAATTACAATTTAATTACCCATTTAAGATCTTTGCTCTAACACAATTATTAACGAATTTATCGGTTACTTAATTTTCAACTTATATACCATCTGCAAACTAATACCTATCATTCTCAATCCAACTCGCAGGAGAAAAGTTACTCAGCAGTTACGAAACAGAACCAGCTTTTGCTTATGGGATAGACAAAATCACATCAAATCATATTTATATAAACTTTATTAACTTAAATAAATATTCTGTTATTCACAAAATCTGATTCCCTTGTACATTATTCCTATTAGTTATATGAACTTTCACTAATCGTTTGAACTCTTCCTTAAACATTTCCGTGTTCTGTTTTCTCTCCTCCCACCTGCTTCTCCTATACTCATTTAGCAATCTTTTCCGTTCCTTCTCCTCCTCCCATTTCTCTGTAGGGAATGTGAACAAGATGATGAAACAGTCGAACACGCACTGTGCGACTGCCTCGCTATTTCATCAATTAGAGAAGCCATACTGGGTGAACAATGGCCTACCTTGGCCAGCATAAGGGGAATACCACTGGGCAATATCACCGACTTGTTCAAAAGAATATGCTGGGAGATAGTAAAACTCGGATGGGACACCCAAAGGAGGAAGCACAAGGGACCCACCTGGGGTCTAAGTGCAGTGACCGGATCACGGTCCTTCAATTACAATTACAAATTAATTACCCATTTAAAATGATTGCTCTAACACAATTATTAACGAATTTATCGGTTACTTAATCTCCAACTTGTATACCGTCTGCAAACTAATACATATCATTCTTAATCCAACTCGCAGGAGAAAAGTTACTCAGTTACCCAGTTGCGAACGAGAACCAGCCCCGCTTTTGCTTATGGGATAGACAAAATCTCATCAAATCATATTTATATAAACTTTATTAACTTAAATAACTATTCTATGTTATTCACAAAATCTTATTCCCTTGTACATTATTCCTATTATTTATATGAACTTTCACTAATCGTTTGGACTCTTCCCTAAACATTTCCGTGTTCTGTTTTCTCTCCTCCCTCCTGCTTCTCCTATACTCTTTTAGCAATCTTTTGCGTTCCTTCTTCTCCTCAAGACTCTCATCAGGGTGTCGAATTGACAACATGGAAAGGGTTGAAAGAACAGTTTCTGCAGCTGATCTAGGACCTTGATTTGAACCATTGTAATCTTCATTAAGGGCAGCAAGCGCCCTCGAGGTAAGTTTACTAGAATCGACAGGTATTCCTGTTTTCCTATCAATTTTAATTTTTGGTACCTTTGGCTCGGCAATCAATTTGGGATGGTTGTATATATTTGAGTAAGTGCTCAAAATCGATTCACAGTCCCATTTTTCTTTCTCTTTCAACTGTATTCCGATCAGTTCGTCCGCGGAGTCTGAATCAGAATCTTGCAACACAATTTTCCCAGCAGTATTTGATTTGTCCAATTTTTTACGCTCCTGCTGCTTTGAAAATTCATCGGCGTATTGGAGGAGGATTTCAGATGTTTCCGGCACATAGCCTTCGATTTCTTCGCAGTCCAGAGCGCCAATCTCGTTGTCATCATAAGCAGCATACAACTGTAGGAAATAAAAATATTGATCATAATCTTTGTTTACCTAAGGAGCAGTGTACTAACTTATTATTTATTTTTTAGAAATATAAGTTGTTTCTACTTTATACAGAACGCAGTTCTTTTTGCATTATTTTGTTTAACAGTAATTGCTACTTGAAGGGGTCAAAACCTTGTAACACTTTTCAAAAAAAATTGATTTTGTATCATTAAAATACATCCACCAATATATTTGAGAAATGCAAAAGCTTATTTAAAAAAATAAAAACAGGAGCCGTTCTCTATGCACAGGAATATTGTCAAACGATGGTATTACAAGTCCAGTCATTTTTTTGTGATCAATAAAAATATGAGTCAAGGTATAATTTCTGTCTTCAGATTCCAGGAAAAAAAAACATACCAGGCGACCGTCTCAGCTATTTGTTACTATTTTCCGCGGAACCCCGGTTGAAATACGCGGCTTTATACTGTGAACGTCCGAAAACGCGAAAACGCCAAGTTTTGGTACCGTACGTATTCCAAAACATGAACGGCAAAAGTTTTTGTACTCAAAACATGAACAAATCTATAAAATACCAAATACGTATGTGTCAAACTACGATGCATGTAGGGTTGCCAGGCGTCAGCTTTAGCAGGACATGTCCGGCTTTTTTGGACTTTGTACCACTTGAACAAATTTCATCTGATTTCATCAAATTTCATACAATGATCTTAAAAGAAAGTATTATTTTAAAAAAAGGTTCGTCGAATGCCAAATACATGGCATTACATGTAATTATGTGTAATTAAATGTAATGTTCCAAAAAGTTATTATTGTTATCTTTATATGGATCGTTCCTATTAATATAGTATGTTTTATGTGTTATGTTGGCTTGCATATTATAAATAAATATTTGACTTATTGAATACTTTCTGTCGTGTTTTACGAAAACTTCAGAAAAAAATACTGTGTGCGGCTTTTAGGACCAAATGTCCGGCTAAATGGATGGTCATGTCCGGCTTTTGTATTTTTAGACCTGGCAACCGTAGATGCATGTCCAGTCCACACAAGCATCGACAGTAGTATTTATTTCCGTACATAGGTACCTTAAAAAATTACGAGTAACGGCCAACAATATTTTCGAAACAACGTTCTCTGCGACGAAGATACTACTTATATGGCTTGTTTTATAGATATATAGATATATTGTATTTTTACTTTTAATGAAGTTATTTTAAGTATTTTTGTTATTGTAAGTATGATGTTCCCAATTTTTATAACCATACTAAATATTATTTTCTACCTATCCAGTAATACCAAAGCTGGACACAAAAGCGTTAATCCGTTAATCGTTAATTAACGAAGTTAAATTTTTCGTTAACGAATTAACTTTTAAGTTTAAGTTAACTTTCAAAACCATTAACGGACTCATTAACTTCCGCTACGTTCATCATCCGTTAAATCGCAAATACCTATCTTAATTAAACATTTCAAATTGTGTAAATTGCATTCTGTGCAAGTTCGGACGTGATTTTGTTTCCATTTGTGACGTACTACCGTACTACGTTGGTGACGAGGCGTTCGTATATAAAGCATGCGCGCGAATTGTTTTGTTTTTAGTTCTTCTAACTCCAACCTCCTTTAAGCACCTTTTACATCTGTGCAACTCAAACTTTCAATTTAATCATTAGTCAAATCATATTTTGTTTTACACTATGCAATTTTTTAATATTATAAAGTTCTAAATACGTGCTATTCTCGTAACATTTTAGGATTTTTTTCTTCTAAAAACAAAATTGTTGTGGTAACACCACTGTGTATAGACACGAAACGTTTCGCATTTCGTTATGTGTTATTGTTTGCTGTGATTAAAAATGTCGAAGAAAGTGTACCAGAAAAATATGCTGAGGAAGAAAAGCGTAATCAAGATTTAATAACAAAGCAAGGAGGTTATGTTTACTACCAACCCAATACTGTTGTCAAAAAATAAAATCACTGATGCACAAGGCATGCGATTTATTAAGTTCATTAAGTTACACACATGTAAACGGTGGACATAGAATCGCATGCTCAATCGCATGGTTGAAATTTCATAGATGTAAAAATAGCTTTAGTTGATCTTTTCAATGTCTTTTATTAATCTTGCATCTCCCAACGTACTTATTTTAGTTACCACAGTACCTTGTTTGAAAAATTCCTCAGGCAATTTTATCTTATGCAACCGGAAGGAACTCAGGTATATAGGTTGCATACTCACCGGCAAATCGGCACTCAATATAACCTACATTTGTTTTATAAAATTTAACGATTAACGGTTAACATTAACTTCCGTTACATTTGTGACAAATTAACAGACTATCGGTTAACGAAGTTAACTTTTTCGTTAACGGATTAACGACCAACGAAGTTAACTTTCTGATTAACTTTGCCCAGTTTGGAGTAATACCACTATTTTTTTACAAAATTTTAGTTGGCGAAGTTTTGGAGAACCCTCACTTTGCTGTAGTCGGTTTTTATGATGACAATGGTACACGCAAACTGTTACAGGCCGCAAAATAGGTACAGTTTTCGCACTGAAGGACAAATTGATCACATGTATTTTCAAACCTATACAGTATAACAATGTGTACAAAAAAAAACGTAAATCGCCAATCACTAGCCAATGAAAAAAAAAACTTATCACGGGACGAGTAAAAGGAGTCGCAATAGTATCATATACCACAAAACTATGAAAGGTATAAGCAATACAGAGAACTGTCAAATTAGGATGACGAATTCACTTTGATGGTTGACTTACATTAGCCCAAAATTCTTTTTGATTTTCCTATTAGGGTTGTAATAGGGTATTTGACTGTATTAAAAATATGGCATGTATTATAGTCATCCTAATAGATTACAGTTTAAGAAAACTATTTGTTATTACTTTTCAAAAAAAAATGCTCTATTTCTATGAAAAACCAAAATTAAAATTGAATTTTATTCACGTCCTATCACGTGATTGAAAACGCTCTGTAATTGGGTCAGTCTCCAGTGATGTCATTCGTTAGTCCGCCTTAGAGCGCGTTCGGTTTGTCAGGGTATGGTATGGGGAGAGCAATGCTCAGATAACTTGGGTCGGCTGTCTCTCTCTTATATGCAGATAAACGCCGTATGACGTTAGTCCGCCTATTATGCAGCGCGTCACACTCACCGTAAAATACCAGGTTATCCGAACGCGCTTTTACGCTTCTCCCATTTTGAATTTAATAGCACGAAAGCGTCATGTAAGCATAACTTTGTAGGTTAGGATAGCCCTAACCTTCAGCTGTCAGATCAGATAATACCTTTCGAAAATACGATAGATAACTTATTCTAGTCAGTTTTACTTATGTCGAAGTAATCTTCACAACAGAAAACACTTGTATTGGCGGCTATTTATTTCATTTGGATTTCTACGAGCCAACCACTTTCTTCGCAGTTTCAAATCTTGCGGAACAGCTACAAATAGTTTATCCGGAGTTTTTCTTGACGTATCTCTGCATTGTGGATTTATACACCATTTATAACCCATTTTTATGTAGAAATTGTGAAAACAACACATCATACAACACAATTACCAAACGGCGACGATGCCGATGCTGACAGACCATATGGGCCGATTTGACATCTTGACATCACTAACCGGTGACGTCACACAACAGAAAGTATCGTTTTGGCGGGACTTTTTGTGATTCAATTTTTAACGCTGATTTTTATGAAATATTGAGGAAATAATTACAAAAAATAATGCATTTACAATGTAGAGTGAAGGAATAAACACATTAAGATGGTTTTCCAAAAATAGTCAAATACCCTATTGAAATGATCTTTGCGGTAGTGGACGCAAACGTCATACGGTCGACATATGCAGAAGCAAATACAAAAGATAAACTAATAAACATTGTATATAATTGGAAGAACATAAGTCTGAAATAGTAATTTGTAAACCTCTTCTCTTCTATTTTATGTACATGATGCGGTTCTTTAAACTCTGAAAAAAAACTAAAGCAAAAAAAATTGTTATATGTCATTCAACAATTTAGTGCATATTCTGAGAGTTCCATGTGTTGGGGTGTTGGTATTTTATTTTCATAAATATATTTACAATTTATTTTCAGTCCAGTTAGGTAACTCCAATGTCGGACAATGACTTTTAAACCCTAAACTATGCAAAGACGGGCAGAAGTTATGCTCAAGGTAAGAAAAAATTTAACGTGCCAGACGTAAAAAATTAACATCAAAGTTATTTAATTCAAAATTTAAAAAATGGTAAAAGGTTAAAAACGAATTTATGCACAAGTATTTCATTTACGAGAATTTTGAGAATGATGTGCGGTGCACAAAACAGTTTGGATGAGCAATATATCTGGGGACTTGACTTTAGGAGAAGAGCAGAAGCTGAGGGTTGCATTTTCATTTTTCAATCTGATCGCATATTCAAGATGACATTACTAACCTATTCCCAGACAATTTCTGAGCTTCTGTGAAAGAGATTGTGCTATTCCATTCATAGGAAAGCAATAAATACGTAGAGTGATTTAGAATTTTAGGGAAAAATATACAGCGAGATCAGAACTTACTGGTCCGCTCTTATGAAATAGCGTTATATATGAGAGAATATTGGCACATTGATACTAAAACCCCGTTCCTTGCGAGCGGACAGGTCAGTCATTTTTGATCTCACTGTATATTCTATTCATAATCAAATTATAATAAAAAATTGCTTTGCTTCCGATAGAGCGGACAGGAAACTTTGAAGTGAAATTAAAAGTGTTGCGACAGAGTTTAATTGAAAAAATAGCGTAAAATAGTGGTATTCAGAAATTAAAACCAGTTGTAGAAAACACGATATAATCGAGAAATTAATTGTTTTGTAAATTATTATTTACATACACCAAATTTTCTAATAAAAGCTTAACAACGCAAAATAATACAAATTTAGTAAAAAGTAGTATTGAGAAATTAAAACCTGTAGTAGAAAACACGGTATAATTATTATTACCAAGATTTTTTATGCTCCCTTCCCATTTTGTGTTTATAACCTCAATATACCCCCCTCTTTATAACCCGCAATAAAGCAAGGCATTTGCTGTATAAAATGAAATTCATCATCTATATAAGCCGAGGTGAGATTGATCAACTCCTTTTTGGTGTGATCACTTTCACCCCGTTGTATTTAGAACGATCAAATAAAAACATATACGAACCAGGAGTTTTGACAATAACCTTCCCAAGGAATGAATGTATAATCTCGTCTTATAGATAGTTTTGAATATAGTTCGTTAGTGGTCCGGTAACTAAAAGTTTGCGGCGTATACAAATTGCCTATTTTTCGTTGTTTACTATCAGTCACTAAAAATTGCACCTGCTATCGGTGTGCGGTTCAATGGTTCAGTCATTCATAACAAGATATATTAGCAGATTCAAATGCCTGAAAATGGCGGTTAAATGTGTTATCATGGGGCAAATATTTGAATTTGTTTAGGAATACGAGTGATCAATCTCGTCGCGTTTTACGGTACATTTTTCAAAATTTCAAGGGCAATTTATTTGTTCTGTGACCATTAAAATTGATCAGTATAAATCGTAAAATTTTATGAAAATATTCAGTTTTTTTAACTCCAGACTCCAAATTAGTAGTAGGACTGAGGTCAAAAACAGATGAAAAGGCATGAACAAATCCAATGATAATTATTATCAACTACTTCCATATAGTTCAATAATTCTATAATTCAAGTATCTAATTAATACAATTTTCTATCGTTTATTTAAGGTCTGTTTAATGTTTGCATACAGTAAGACCCCGTTTAACGCTGCCCCGCTTATAGTTGTTTCAGTATTACGCGGTAGTATTGGGATTCCCCGAAATCGGACGCAGGTATTGGGGTTTCCAGAAATCACGGTTTTGTTGTAGTTGATCTATGTATGATCGGCCATCATTTTAATTTATTGTGATAAATACAGCAATTGTTACCTTTTACAATGGGAGATTTCAAAGAAAAAGAAATTAAAGCTACAAGAAAAAGCATTTTGCTGGAAACTAAAATGCAGGTGCTCAGACAATTAGATGCAGGTGAATGGCAATCTGAAGTCATTGACAACAATATGGATAATTAAAAAAATAAAGAAATAATCGTATAATCAATAACTACAGCTACAACTTTGACAACAACTTCTGCAACAAGAAAAACCTGTTCCAAAAGAGTAAAGAGAAGAGTGAAAGTTTAGGAGTTCATCGAGGGTGGTTCCATAGATTTAAAAACAGAAACAATCTTCATAACATACAGATTTTGGTGAAACGGCAAGTGGAAATACAACAGCAGGTGCTGCATTTCCATCAATATTAAGACAATATTTGACAATATTAATCATTGAACGAGGAAATTATCCACATGAATTAGTTTTCAATGTTGATGAAACGGGGCTTTTCTGGAAGAGAATGCCAAAACGTACACTTTTATCCCGTAAACAAAAACGACCACCAGATTTGAAGCTGTAAAAGATCGTTTAACACTTCTAGTGGGTGGTAACCCTAATGGGGGCTTTAAATTAGAGCCACTGTATCATTCCAAAACCCCGAGAACAATGAAGAGAATTTCAAACTCATCTTTACCAGTAACTTTACCAGCACTGTCTAAACAGTGCCAATGAAGAAAAACCTTCCTCATCACAAACATAACTTCTTATGTTTTCAAGAACATTTTATGAAGAAAAATCGATATCTGCTATACATAAGTTTGTAGTTAATATAATAAAAAGTATTTAATAATAAATGTTACAAAATATAACAAACACCAAGTTTACGGCGGCACGCGCGTACGGTGAGGAGCGAAGAATGGCGCTGTGAATTTTCTAACCTAACGTTATGTTGTGAGATTTTATTTATTTACTATATACATAAATCTTTCTCTATGATGGAAAAGAAATCAACAATTTCGACTATCAAAAGAAACTTTAGTTGGTGTTATCGCGATTGATGGGAGTATTGAATGTCCATCATATAGGTAGATTCAGATTTTATTTGTATGTTTTTGTGTGTTAAATGGTATCTCGTGCCGTTTCTCCTATTGAAAAAACTTCTGCTAACTCTCTGATTGTAAACTATAGTAGGTTTTAAATAGCAGTTCCTCGTGTTATATGGACAATAGACCGTACGCACATAGGTACACAATCTCCAGGTATGCAATACACGTAACACATAAATAAATTTTATTTTTATTAAGTTATTACGAAACATGAGTTTGTGTCGTAGTATGGTCCTACGGGCTCTTAAAACACAGATTTCCTGTTTTACAGTGAGCTACACCTGATACTACAAACTTGGAACATCGCTTGGGCATAACATTGCCTGCGACAAAATAAAGAAGTTTTTCTGCAAGATCTATGTGTCCGTTATACACATGAAGCGGAATTGACTTTTATAGTACCTATATGAAATAATTGTTGTAATGCTAGGGCACAGATATTGACCAAATATTTTCCCACACTATACAATAAATAAATTTTCTGTTATAAATAAGTCTTGTGGTGTTTTATTTTTGAAAGTCTGGAATAAACTAATAACTATAAAGTAACTTTCTTTGGTAAGTATTTGTTTAGTAGATAATGTGCTCTTATCTGCCACTTAATTGATATCCTGTTGTATTGAACACGGATGAGTAACGGTGAGCATTAATTGCAAATACAGTAGACTGTTGATAATCTGGACTAACTTGTAGTCTAAATAATCAAATAATGTGAAAACATATAAATGATCACATGCCCTATCCTCCAATCACCCTGTCCAGCTTGTGTTTAAAGGACCGGAAGGTTGCAAAAATTTCCAATTCCAGCCTATTGCAGCTTGCCTGTAACCTATTGATAGGTCCATTCCCAGCATAAGTTGTTCTGGCAGCTCTTACGATAAAAAGATCAGGATTTCTAGTTCTGCGGCCAGTATTGAAGTTGATTTGCGAGAGGACTGACAAGATGTCATACACACCATTTACTAATTTATATAAGAAACACATATCTATCCTCTGACGCCTCAACTCCAATGAACTCAAATTCAACTGTGCCATGAATCCCGTGTAACTATAATTGTTGTCCAGCAGACCATGTCTACGAGCACAACATCGTGCAAACCTTCTCTGTACCCTTTCAAAAGCGCCCACATGAACTAAATAATAGGGTGTCCAAACTGGTGAGGCATAGTCCAGCAGTGATCTCACTAGAGAACAGTACAACAAGATAAAAGTCTCCATTGAAAAATATTAGCTCTTCCTAACTATAAACCCCAATGTCCTATAATCTACAAGCTCTCGCTGTTACACTATGGTAGTGACTGTTAAAATTCAGCTTTGTGTCGAACGTCACCCCCAAATCCCTAATGGTATCTACTCATTCCAACTCATTATTAGCAATGCTATATGTAAAGCTAGTTCGTGATTGACTTCTGAGAAAGCTTATCGAAAAGCACTTCTTTGCATTAAGATGCAACTTATTCAACATGGTCCACTCAAACAAACTGTTCAGATCCCTTTGCAACAGAATACAGTAGTTTTCACCTGTGATAGTCCTGTACAACTTGACATCATCAGCAAACAACAAAATCTGGGAGTTTCGAACACCACCAACTATATCATTCACAAATATATTAAACAAAATTGGCCCGCAATGCGAGCCCTGGGGCACCCCTGACAACACTGGTATCTGACTAGAGATGTAGTTTTTAATTCTAACTCGCTGCGCATGACCTCCCAAATAACCACTCATCCAACCAACCACACCCGGACCAAAACCATAGGCCTTCAGTTTGTGAATCAAAAGTTCATGATCGACACTGTCGAACGCTTAAGAGAAATCAGTGTAGATAGAATCCACCTGATATCTCTTCTCTAAAGCGTCCAACAGATAGCTCACAGATAGCTCTCTCGGATTAGCCGTACATCACTGTAATATGTAAAATCGTGAACATGTTTTGAGACTTATTTGCAGTAAGTACTAAATTCCCTAGGTTAGTATCACCCTACAATAGATGATAAAGTGTCATGAAATAGTCTTATGCTACCATAGTCGATAATAATTTAATGTTGATTTCAGTTTTATCATAACCTATCAAAACAAATTTAACAATGCCGCGGATAATTTTACACAGTGCGCTTGTCCAATTTTGACCATGCCAAAGTGGTATAGTCGCCACAATAGAATATATGGAACTGGAGTTCCATTTATATTATTGAGTTCAGTGGAGTTGCCTAACTAGAAGTTTAGACTGCATTGTAAGACCCGACATTTTCGTAGCTAGGAGTTAAAGTAAACTACTAGTTTGTTAACTACCAGATTTAACCTTGCATTGATAGATCCACCTTGGCGCTGGAACTTATCGGAACGTATCCTCGTGTTAACCGGGGTCGTACTGTAATATCATTTCTTAAACAGCCTTATTAAAGCAAAATTTTCTATTATTGCTACCAGAAAAATACAATTGATGGAAATATTGTAACTCGTATAGTAAAATACAATCACTGGTTGACACTTCTAATGTACAAGTTATAGCCCCTGTGTTAATTGTCGCATTAACATTACATGATCATTAATTGCTCATATTATATCTTAGTAGAACACTTATTGATACAGCTAACAAAAAAAATAAAGAAGAAATATTAAATATGAATTTACCTTTTCAAAACGATCATCCAACAGTGTTAACTGCTTATTTCTCCGTATCACCGAACTGCTCATAGAGTAGTCCGTAAACCGTGATTTTGTTTCTTCGTCTTGGAATGAGAATTGGGAGCCATTCAAAGACCCCACCTCGTCCCGTTCCTCATCTTCATATTCGCCATCGGAATCAACATATGAACCACCTTCATCTTCGTCAGAACACTCGGCATTGGCGAGATCAATAAAATTATCCTCCAGTTCGTTCTCAGGATCATCATAATCAAAATCTTCATCCATCGCTGCAACAACGTCAGGATCGAGATCTAACCTCAAACCGGACTCCGGAGCGGCCTTGTTTAGCATTCCGACTTCTTCTTCTACTTCGGAAGCAAATACAGAGCTGGGCAGGGTGAGCTTAGATTTTTCGGAGGCTTCGGTTTTTGATGGTGGCACCGCCTGTTCCCACTCCATGGTTCCAGCCTCCCGTAGATGCTGAACATAGTCATAGTCATCATCGTAGTATATTCCGAATTTATGTTGTTCTTCCAGCTGTTTCGTTTTGTCCTTAAATAAACATCAACTTAAACAAATGGGCCTTGATTTGTTACGAATGATAACTTACTTTCTGCTTTTCTGGTAAAAGAACTCTTTGAGGGGCAGTGTCGTCAGCAGTCAAAGGATCTTGCTGACTCCTGTGCACTAAGTGAAAAGTTACTGCTTTCTTGCGGTCTATGAACTTCTTTTTCGGCTGAAAATGGCATTGTACAGATTTACAATCGCTGATACACTTGAATTACTTACCATGTTGAACGACGTATATTATTTTCGGGGAACTGAAGATTTTACTCATCAAAACACTGTACAACGTGCTCGACTGACATACATGGACATACACACAGTGTTACCAGACTTACCAGATGGCCGAAATTTAACTCCCTAGCGCTTAGTACCAAAATTCCCTAGAATTCCCTAGATGTATGTAAAATCCATGTAAAATCGACTAATAAAAATAGATTATTAGCATATACGATTGCATACGATGAGTTGGGTTGGCGGTTTGTTGTAGGGTTTATATGGGCGGCAAAGTTGACGGGGGACTTATGTAAAAGTTGATTATTAACACACGATGATTGGAACATTCCCTAAACATTCAAAATTACCTAAATAATCAGTAAAATTCCCTTTTCCATTTCTACAAAAATATCCCTACAACTAGGGAAAAATCCCTAATCTGGGAACACTGCTACCGGACATGCACGAAGCTGTGAAAACAGTGTTGCCACCTCCAAAGAAAAAATTCTCTAGAATTGCCTAGACTTTTTTTTATTATTTCCTTAGAATTCCCTAGATGTTTTTCAAACATTTCCCTAGAATAATCTAAAAATAAACCTCATTAAAACTTACAATAAATTTATTTATAAAGTATGTACATAGATATAAATATAATATACAGAGTTACAGAGTGTCCCACTTTCTTTCCCGCAGAACTTTTTCCCAGATATGAAATGTTGTACTGAGTAAAAAGTTTCAAATAGACTTATTAGCTTTTTCAATTCATTAAAAAGTAATAGCAGCCTGAAATATTAACAAATTCATATTTTAAACTGGTCCAACTTATTAAGCAATTGAAAAAACGAATAAGGCCATATGGAACTTTTTAATCTAATCTTTCTAGAAACAAAAAGTAAAAAGTTTCGTATGGGTTTATTTTTTGTTGATTTGTTGATTAAATTTATTTTCATCTGTATTGATTGTGTTATTTTTTCGGGTTTGCATTGGTAGATACGTATTTTATTTTTGTTGGTATTGTTAATATTTCAAACGGCTATAACTTATTAATTGCTGAATTGAAAAACAAATCCCATATAAAACATATTACTCAAAATGACATTTGATTTATAAAAAATAATTTTGACGGGAAGAAAGTGGGACACCGTGTCTATTAAATAAACAATAATAGTATATTATTTGACGAGCACATAGTTAAGGATATACATCGCGAGCATGAAGTTTATACGCGAGTCGTAGGCGAGCGTGTAAACATGCGAGCGATTTATATTCGTTATATGCGAGTCAAATACGACGTTTTATATACGACTCATAAATTCCATTTCATATAAAATATTTTTAATGTGTTTGTCAATGGTGGCGAGGCGATTTGTCCACCGCGTAGGTTTTGACGGACTTGACAGTACTTCCATATAATCATGACAGTTCCTTCGAATAATAAAGTCATTATTCGAACGAACTGTAACTATTATGCAAAGCTAGTGTCATCATAATCACCAAGGATATAAATCGCGAGCATGAAGTTTATACGCGAGCCGTAGGCGAGCGTGTAAACATGCGAGCGATGTATATCCGTTGTGTGCTAGTCGAATACGACGTTTTATCTACGACTCACAAATTCCATTTTATATCAAATATTTTAAATGTATTTGTCAATGATGGCGAGCAATGGCGAGCCGAACTGTCACATAACTGTCATCCACGTAGGTTTTATAATATATATATATATATATATATATATATATATATATATATATATATATATATATATATATATATATATATATATGTATATAATTTCTAATGTACCAGTCTCACGGAACTGGTACATTAGAAGTTTCTCATGTTCTACGTACTATTTCTGGAAACTTGAAATTTTGGAATTAGAATTTGCTCGATTTGAGATCTTCAGCTAAAATATTCTCAAGTTAACTGTCACGTCCGGTCACCGGAAGTCGGTATCAACTAAGGTATTTTAAATGGAATGATATAATTTGTATTTTATTTTTGGTTTCTACGTATCATAATACATCATTTTTGATAATGTTTCCCTATACCTAAATATCACTATTTTTGAGTTTTTTTTTATTTTACTAATTTTTTGGTGATTTTCGCGGTTACGTTTAAAAAATAATACCTCGGTTATTATTGAACTAGAAGTTACATGATTGGTGCTCCAAAACTAGAAACATAACCAAATAAGACGATGTTTAGTTCATCATGATATCTTATACAGGGTGTTTAAAATTTACAACACAATAATTGAATATTTAAACGTAAAAAACTCATTTTTTTCAAGTGGAAACCCTGTATACCGATCCGCCATTCGATAGGAAATCTTATTCCCTATCAATCAATATTAGGGTTCCCTATATCAAGAGCAGGAAAACAAAAAATATTTAAAGGGTTTGCTAAAACTAAAATGATCTATTTGGGATATCTAAATTAAATTAAAACTTAATTATGTTGTTCGATATGCTGCCCGTTCTGCTCCAAACATTTTAAAACTCTTCGCTGTACTTCTGTCATCGTCGTTCTTCGGATTTCTTGTCGCTGAAGTCCATTAATGGCGGCTACTACTCTGTTAGTCAATTCTTCTCGAGTATTAACTGGTGTGGAATAGACCTGACTTTTCACATGACCCCAAAAATAAGTCTAATGGTGTTAAATCTGGTGAGCTTGGTGGCCACCGGCAGGGTCCCCTATTTCCGAACCACCTATTGTCAAACATCTGATTAAGTTGAATGGATACCACATGCGAAGAATGTGCCAGTGCACCGTCCATTTGATAAAAGCAGTCGCGTAAAATATTGGGGGGAAGAGTTTCGCAAAAATTGTTCACACATCCACGCAAAATTTCTAAATATCTGTCACTACTTAAATTTTCGTTGTAAATTTAGTATCTAATTTCGTCCCCCATTATTAAATAGGAGTCAAAATGGATTGCAACCATTATATTATACAGATTATACAGAAAAATTGACAATATCTCAAAAACTATTAGAGATAGATAGATATAGGGAACCCTAATATTGATTGATAGGGAATAAGATTTCCTATCGAATGGCGTATCGGTATACAGGGTGTTCCATTTGAAAAAATTAGCTTTTACGTTTGTAAATTCAATTATTGTGTTGTAAATTTTAAACACCCTGTATACGATATCATAATGAACTAAACATCGTCTTATTTGGTTATGTTTCTAGTTTTGGACCACCAATCATGAAACTTCTAGCTTCAATAATAACCGAGATATTCAATTTTGAACGTAACCGCGAAAATTACCAAAAAATTAGTAAAATCAAAAAAACTCCAAAATGGTGATATTTAAGTAAAGGAAAGCCTTATTAAAAATGATTGTTTTTGACACGTAGAAACCCAAAATAAAATTAAAATTATATCATTCCATTTAAAATAACAAAGTTGATACCAACTTCCGGTGACCGGACGTGACAGTTAGCTAGAGAATATTTTAGCTGAAGAGCTCAGATCGAGTAAATTCTAATTCCAAAATTTCAAGTTTCCAGAAATAGTAGAACATGACAAAACTTCTAATGTACCAGTTCCGTGAGACAGCCTGTATATTATATATATATACAGGGTGAGTTATTAGTATCCCGGAGGTCCATAGTTAATAAATCGTTTGAGAAAGAAAAAAATATTTTATACCAAAGTTGTTTGACCCGCCATTTTCTATAACGTTAAATTATTTTCATTTATATAGGGTGTTGCATTTAGGTGTAACGGAAAGTATGTACATTTTTTTAAATGGAACGGCCTGTATATTTTATTATATTATAAACACTACTAAATTTGTTTATCCAACCGTGTATGTGGCTAAGTCACAGCGTTAATACTTCGAGAGATATTCAACTGTTTTTCCAAAATATGCCCGTTGGAGGATCTTTTTAAAAACTATTTAAAAACGACATTTTTGCCGATTTTGCCTTTAAACTATGTGAGACATTAGTCAAAGCCAGTAGGTAGCTGATAGTATCCAAAGATATTAGATACACTATACAGGATGTTCATTGAACTTAGTAAATTTTGATGTTTTTCAAATGGCTTTTTCTCGAGTTTTTTAAATGGGACACCCTATATAATATGTGTTGGCTGTGATAACCCATTATTTCGCTCCAACTTACATCTAGTATGTCATACACCAAATGTTACTATTTTTTGTGATATTTGCAATTTAACGAAAATGTAATGCAATTGTAAATTTTAATATTGCTGTGAATAAGGTATTTGGTAGTTTGATGTAAAGTCTTCAAGTGGCGATAGAAGAGATAATTTAGAAACGATTTAACCAGCTTGATACTACAAAGTATTACCGTTATCAACATATTAATAATTTTATATGAAATTTTGCAAGTATATTTTGCCGTCTAGGGTAAAGCAACCGAACACGCGATTTAAAAATTTCTAATTACTGCTAAAGTAAACCCTAAACCCTGTACTTTTAGGTTATCTATCGTGAAAATTTGTTGACTTCTGAGTGTTGAAAATCAGTTTTTTATGATGTGATTTATGTGCTCACACTCAAAAACCAAATATGCAACAAAAAACTGATAGGCATTTTTAGATTCAGATTTTTATTCATAGCAAAAAGTCTATTAAAAACACTTCCAAAAAACCCACTTTCCATTCACATTATCAATATTACTCATACTATCATTCATATTATCCCAAGTTTGAACTGTCTCTCCAGAAAAATAACCTTTTTAAACCAATTAATAATAGTAAGTAGATATTCTTGGTTGTTTTTTTGTACTGAATACAAATCGGTTCTCAAACGTCGCTCATCAAGACAGGTTTTAGCGTTTCTGTTTGTTTTTGTGTATGAGCGCACATACTATTACAATGAAACGTCTCCGCACAATTTTCACAAAGGTGAACAATTTTTCACGATAGTCCCTCTTAAACTACACTGGTTTTGGTTTAGTTCGGAGCCCACCTGAAGTTACTAGGTCTTCAGGTTCGCTCGCTGTACGTTTGTAAAAATTGAAAACATACTTATTAAATTATGTAATACCTTGATAACCGTAATACTTTGTCTATGAATAAAACTTGTTAAATAGGTTCTAAATGCCTTCTTCTATAACGCATTAAATGTTTTACATCATGGTACCCAGCACACTGTATACAAAGCAATATTAAGATACTAAATAGCATACTACTCTTTAAATTCCAAATATCACAAAAACTATTAAAAATTGATATACGATACAGTGCATATAAATTACAAAGAACTTAAGGGACATTTCAATTAGCAAATAATATACAGGGTGTTCCATTTAAAAATCTCAAGAAAAAGCGATTTAAAAATGTTTATAAACTAGTGCATGCTACAATCACCCTGTATAGCGCATCAAATTTTTCATGACATCAGCATCTAGCTATGGGTTTACTTCTTATGTGACAAAATTTTTAGGACCATATCTGCAAAAATGTAGTATTAACGTAGTTTTTAAGAAAGGCCTGCAATTGCCAATTTTTTGACAAACAATTGAATATCTCAGACACTATTTACGTTACACAGGTACACCTTACACAGTTGGAAAGACAACTTCCTTCGTATTCATAATATGGCATGATATACAGGGCGTTCCATTTAAAAAAACTTACTGACTTTCAGTCACGTCTAAATGCAACACCCTGTATAAATGAAAATAATTTTACGTTATAGAAACTAATAACTCACCCTGTATATTAAAAATTAATTAAAATTAATTTTTAATATATTTTTTTGGTTTAATGTATAAAATGAAATTAGTTTTAGCACGCAGAATTTTTTTAATTTTGAAAACTACGTGCTAGCAGATATTTAGTGCATCATCAGACGGTAATATGTATTGTTAATATTTTCTTAAAATGTATGTTGTATGTTAAGCCGGGGCTACATATTCGTATACTTGCCAAATATCAAATATTTGCCACATGTTAAATATTTGGCAAATATATTTGCCACGCAAATCGAAAATGTTTGTTATTGATTGGTCTAACCGATGCCATGAGTGATTTATTTTTCCTTTTAAGCGTACATTACAATGGGTTTGTTTCCCGTGGATTCCTGGCCGCATCTGGTGTACCGCAGGGCTCAAACTTGGGCCCCCTTCTTTTCTTGATCTTCATAGACGATTTGGCGTCGCGCATTGATACTCGGAGGGTGCTGTTTGCGGATGACTTGAAAATTTTCACTTCTATTGAAAACACTGATGACTGCCTGTACCTGCAGGAACAGCTTAACCGTGTCGACGGTTGGTGTGTGGAAAACTGCCTGTCCCTGAATGCTTCCAAGTGCAGGGTTATGACGTTCACTAGAAGACAAAATCCAATCCATTTTCATTACGAGATGAATGGCACGATGCTTGCGCGCATTCCGCTGGTGCATGACCTTGGTGTTACATTTGACAGCAGGATGACATTTGTGGAGCATATCAACACTGTTGCCTCGTCCTCGAGAAGAATGCTTGGTTTTATCATTCGGAATTGTAGATCCTTCTCTAGTGTCGCTGCTTTAAAAGCGTTATACTATGCGCTAGTGAGATCAAGACTTGAGTATGCAGCTTTGATTTGGTGCCCACTTTATGATATCCATAAGCATGCTCTCGAGGTGATTCAGAGAAAATTCGTCAAGTTTCTCGCGTTTCGTGTGGATGGGTGTTATCCGGAGCGCGGTTGTGATCATGGGTTATTGCTGTCACGATTCGGAGTTCTATCATTGGAATGTAGACGATTTGTTATTAGCTTGTCGTTTCTGTATAAGCTTCTGCACAACGGAGTTAACAGCCCGCCGTTACTTTCTCAGGTGATGTTTTCGGTGCCGCGTATATCGTCCCGTTCTGAGAATGTTTTCTACTGTCCCCGCGCCAGAACCAATGTGTTGTTGAGGTCACCAGTATTTGCCATGTGTAGTAACTACAACAGATTGTCAAGTGTATGCGATATTAATTGTACATCTCTGAAACAACTCACGGCCATAGCTATTGATCATTTCCGCTGAGTTTAATTGTATGCTTTTTGTTTATATGTAACGCGCGCAATGTCCATGAATTTATTCTGTTTTTTTTTCTATGTTTTTTTATGCAATTGTACTACCGTATTGATTATCGAAGTTTATTACTTTTGCAATTACAAATATGTGTAATGTATTTTCTATGCTACTTTATATGCATATTATTACCCAGAAGCGTGCCCTTCGTACCCTCTGTGGGATGGGTTTCAGAGATTCATGCCGGGGTCGATTTAGGGATGAGGGAATGCTGACGGTCCCAGCGATATTCATATATGAAAGCATTTCTTTTCTCATTAGGCACCCAGAGTACTTCAGTGAGTATAGGAGTAATAATATTTATAGCTATAGGCATGGTCAGAATTATAGACTACCCAGACATAGGCTGGCTAAGTACGAGAAGGGTGCTGTGTACTCGTGTATTAAGTTGTGGAACCAGCTTCCTAATGATATAAAACAAAGTAAAACTACGCCTGCGATGCGCAGAGCTTTGTTCACATATCTGTGCACATTGGAACCTTACTCCATTAAAGATTTTTTTTGAATTATAATTTTGTTTTTTCATCGACTATTTTTGACGCTATCTTGTTTGTATGAATAATTGCTTATTTTTGTATTTCTGCAAACTATGAATAAAGATTGATTTATTATTATTATTATTATTATAAAGGATTGTCCTGTAATTGAAACTGTATCTTCTGTTGGGTAATAAATAGATTGTTATTATTATTATTATTATTATTATTATTATTATTAAGTTCGTTCACCGAATATTTTTAATCAATCCTGATTTTTATAAAATTCAAAAAAATCTATGACTACAACAAATTTGTACACTATTCGTTTGTGATTTCGGACCGTCAGAGTTGCACTGCAACAGTAAATGCATCGGACATTGATGCATACATACCATTTGCTAATACGTGAAAATCTTCTTTGAGGACTTGCTACATGTGCGGACCGAATGAGCACTAGCTATTTTTTTGATTAGTTCGCCTTATCTGCACATAAGCTTTTTCAAATCAAACTGATAATTTGATTACGAACAAGCGCGGTTTTATTTTATAATGCCGACATATTTTTAATTACATAAGTATTCACTACATACTAACAAGGGCATTTTTGTGGAAATTTACAAAACAAATCTTGACGAAACTGTTTGTTTCATTTTAATGATTTTTTGTTTAATTCATCAGTTTTCTGTATTATTAATTCGCAGCATCTAATTTTAACACACTGTAAAACAATACAATTGGTCATTTGATGTGAACTAGTTTAAGTAAATTGTTATTTTAATGAGAAAAATATATATTTTTTTATTTAAATTAGGAATATATTGCCCATAAAAGAAATGATATGGTTTCTTCGTCATCTTTAAAGTTCTACTAAATCCAATCCCTACTATCCCTACTATATACTAAAAGTCTAACACAGTCCGCGCAAGAAGTTTACGAAAATCGGCGAATGGGGGGAAGGGTCTGCTCCTCGGAGAAGCGAAAATCGGCGCCGCAGGCGCCGATTTTCCGCCTAAAATTTGATTCTACAGCGCTTAGGCCTTCGATTTCGTCCATTTTCGGCCCAGTTTTCGTTATTTTTTACCTCGATTCGGGTAAATTTATGGATTATGCTTTAGGAGTGTACAGGTCAGCGCGTCGCCATGGCAACCGATCGTGGTTGCTAGGCAACGGCCGCGCGCCTCGCGACGCGGTCACCAGACGGCGGCACATCATCATGTCGCTGTTGGCATTACGCTACGAAGCAATAGATGGCGCCCCGTAACCGCTTCGAACGTACGAGATAATCACGTCGCGCGTGTAGCAGCATCCGGGCTTTTTGTTTCCCTCTTAACGCTTCGGCGATCTACCTAGGTCGACCAGCAGGCCTATTAGGCCTGCACATTCTCCTAGTCCCTATCCCTACTATATACTAAAAGTCTAACACACTCCGCGCAAGAAGTTTACGAAAATCGGCGAATCGGGGGAAGGGTCTGCTCCTCGGAGAAGCGAAAATCGGCGCCGCAGGCGCCGATTTTCCGCCTTAAATTGGATTGTACAGCGCTTAGGCCTTCGATTTCGTCCATTTTCGGCCCAGTTTTCGTTATTTTTTACCTCGATTCGGGTAAATTTATGGATTATGCTTTAGGAGTGTACAGGTCAGCGCGTCGCCATGGCAACCGATCGAGTTGCTAGGCAACGGCCGCGCGCTTCGCGACGCGGTCACCAGACGGCGGCACATCATCATGTCGCCGTTGGCATTACGCTACGAAGCAATAGATGGCGCCCCGTAACCGTTTCGAACGTACGAGATAATCACGTCGCGCGTGTAGCAGCATCCGGGCTTTTTGTTTCCCTCTTAACGCTTCGGCGATCTACCTAGGTCGACCAGCAGGCCTATAGGCCTGCACATTCTCCTAGTTGTACTACTAAGTTCGTTGTGTAAATGTGTATATCTTAATATTGTCTGAAATACAGATCAATTAATACAAATGGGCTTTCAAAATATAACCTTTTTGTTGAATAAAAAAGCTACACAATATTGTCTCTACTATTAAAATATTTTTAACCGCTTTCGTTTCTCTTCAAATAATAAACATAAAAATCGACAAATATATAAATACAAGCAAATAAAGTATAATTTTCCAAATAAATTATTTTATAGACATGTTGTTATTATAATGTTTATTACTTGAAGAGAAACGAGAACGATTACAAATATTTTAATAGTAGAGACAATTTTGTGTAGCTTTTTTATTTAGCAAAAAGGTTATATTTTGAAAGCTCATAAATGAGTTAATCTATATTGTTCATAGAAAAGCACCAACTTAGGATACAGTCTGTATATGGTGTACGTTTTCTCTTGGAAAGAATAAACATTGCGTTTATGTGGACAGGTAAAAACAACAATTTTTTTTTTAATTTTTGTCTGAGTGTTTCCGGAAAACTGTCTGTCTGACGGTTTCACAAAATTACAATTTTATTTCGCCTTTTAAAAAGTAAAAAATCTTACTAATAATTACAAATCTATTGTCAATCTTCGTATACGACCTACTACACACCAAACGAAATTAAGAAATGGAAAAATTAAACAGCGTAGTAAAATGTTCATCGAGTACAAAGAAATGCACCAATATTTGCCGCCTTTGCCTTTGCTATACCCACTTCAACTGGGTATTGCAAATAAAAAAAAAAAACTCGTCCGCACAGCCGAACGTCGAATATATAAATTTATTTTAAAGGTGGAGTCGCTAAGAATTGAATAGACCAGGTTTTTTTCTTGACAAATATTCATATTTTTGGCAAATATTTGATATTTGGCAAGTCTACGAATGTGTAGCCCCTGCTTTATACGAATAAAATAAAATAACATTTTCAATATCTTTAGATGTTCTGCGAATAAAACTGAAAATAAACCACGTTTTACCAACAAAAAATTTCAAAAATTTTTTAACCCGTACTTACATAAAACACTTTTTTTGTATCCAGACCAGAACTTTAATATAAATAAGTAGGTTTAACAAAATAATTACAAAAGTATGAAATGCACGTTGACCTTCGTTTTTTTTGCCGGCTGTTCAGCTTCCAATATTATGATGTAAAAATGATACATCAAGTATAACACGGTGTGGGAATAAAGATTTTTAGAACTTTAATAGACATTATACCACGCATGCCGTATTCTTAAGGGGAGGTTCCCGTTCAAGACGATGAAAAAACAAATCTTTTTTTTTCCCAATTTTCATCCTTATGTTGTCGAGAATACGTGAGAGAAAGGAGAAAGGTGCGTCGGCGCTCCGGACTCGCCGAACGGGGGCTCGGCGCGGCTGAGGCGAGACCTTTTTTCTATACCTGATGGGTTGAGTAGCAAGTTTATGGTGTAGCATGTAGCAAGTTTAGGGTCTTCTGGACGAATTTATACACGTTTCAATCTATTGTAAACTCGCTTATATGTACGTTGGTCGCCAAAACAAGGCCGGTTGCGCATTTGGTATATTATGATATTTACCTCCACGTATAGTGCGTATTTTCAGTTTGCACGACCGTTTCTCTTGAAGCAACGGGCACTCAGTCGTGCGACGATCGTGTGAATGGTAACGTACCGTAAAAATGCCGAACACGCTATAAAGTTCACTGGGAAAAGCGCTCGTCCGCGGAAAAAGAAAGTCGGTTATAATCCAGAGAAAATGGAAAATCAGAAAGACTTTGTCAGCACTTCCGCCAAGAAATTGAAGACCGCGGGTTACTTTTCTTCATAAATGTTCCACAGACGAACCGAATCACGAGAACTGCCCGCCAGGAGAGAACAGTTGGAGCGCGTTCGGTTTGTCAGGGTAGGGTATGGGGAGAAAAATGCTGAGATAACCTGGGTCGGCTGTCTCTCTCTTATATGCAGATAAACGCCGTATGACAGTAGTCCGCCTCTATGCAGCGCGTCAGTCTCACCGTACCCTACCCGATTATCCGAACGCGCTCTTGGTGCAAGCGGCGTGTCGCAGAAGCTACGGGTCAACTTGCCGATTTCCACCATGAACCTGCCCTTCAAGAATCTGTCCAAAAAGACATTCGACCAGTGTATAAGGCTCTTTCCAGTGATGATTTACTGCAAAGATGCACCGGAGGAAAAACAAAATGATAACGAAAGTTTCAACTCTTGCATTTGGAAGCTTTCTCCCAAACACATTCATTGTGGTGTACAACGATACAAATAGCAGCATATAGCTGCTGGTATTTTCAATGAAGGCTATTCATATATTTTGAGAACTGTGAATACGCTAGGAACCGTCATTGGGAACAACAGCAGAATTTTCGCCGAGAGCACTGAAAAAAAGCGCATCACCGCCGGGGCTAAAGAATTGTCGGAGCCCGAAAAATAGGCCAGGATTGAAAAATGCTCATGCAAATCCAAAAAAAACATACTCCTCAAAGAAGAAGAAGAAGAAGAAGGGACCCTATATGGTACTGGAATAGCTGATTAAATGTAAGTTGTCAGAAACTAACGTTGAATACGATTTTTTATTACGTATAACTTCAAACGCATTTTCTAGAAACAACATTTTTGGACGCGCGGTACGCTCTAGAGCTTCGAGGAATGCACCGATTTCAAAATGTCACCCCTAAAATTAAAGCTAATTT
The DNA here is from genome assembly GCA_963966075.1 of Aphodius sticticus. Lineage (NCBI taxonomy): Eukaryota > Metazoa > Arthropoda > Insecta > Coleoptera > Scarabaeidae > Aphodius > Aphodius sticticus. The sequence goes on from OZ014507.1 coordinate 29,564,242, forward strand.
AATTTAGGGGGCCCTGACGGAGGCGTTTTTCCGAATAAAATATTGTTAATATGTGTTTTTTTACGTTAAAGTAAAAAAAGCATGAAAAAATGAGTTTCTTTTCTTTAAACGGCCGCCATTTTGTTCCACAGGGATTATTTAAAAATCGGATAACGATAGGGCCCCACAAATTTGATCTATTTTAAGAATCTTTTTGTGTTTTTCGTTTCAGATCACTTGGCGAGGCTGTACAAGGTAGCACATCAGTTCGCACCCGGGCGCGGCTTTGGCGGCGGAGAGCTGAAGCCGCCACTTTGAATTTTTTTTTTTTGCAAATATTCAGGATAATACTTCTTTTGTATAGAAATAAAACCCACAAAAAAAAAAAAAGAATTCTCAAAATAATTTATTTTGTATCAAAAAAAATCCTAAAATTGAGGCATTTTTGGGGCCTTTGAACGGGAACCCCCCCCCCTTAACGAGTACGAACACACCACCACCATCGCCGGAGGCCACTGGTCACACAGCTAGGTCCTTCGCGTAGGAAAAGCACAATCGTCAGGCTCTAAATAAAAATCAAATATTCTAATCGAGGCTTTGATAATAATGGTGGTTATAAACAAATACTCACTCTATAGCGGACAGAATGTGTGCCTTCAATTATTATACGTACTCGAATCTGTATCCATTTTCAAGCATTAACGGTGGTTTTCTTTTAAAAACGCCTGTTTATAATAGATAACGCAATAGATACCATTTGAAATATGTAGAATAAATGATCAAAAGTTAAATATTAATAAATGTTTACTTTGTGGTTTTAAGCATATCCAAATTTCGCAGAGTTAAAGTTAATCTCTGTTGCCTTTATGGTTTTACTCATATAAAAAGAAATCGATGACGTAATTTATATTAATATTTTACCTGTCATATTTAATTTTAAGCAATTGGTTATCCACACTCCTCAATAAAACATGCTTATAAACTAACCAATAGACGTTAACTTCATCCATTTTTTGAAAATGTTTAATAAACATTTTGGAGAGTTAAAAGTTTACAATTGCTTACTGTTTGACCTGAACTATTTGTTAACTTAAAAAACCTGTTTTTTATTGGCCCATGCATTATTATAACGTGTAGCTGGACACAAAATGTGCAGTGGAAATTTAAAATATACAGAGGAATCTGATATTTGTGCAGTGATTGTACTGCAGTATTGCACAATTATGATGAAATATTCGAGATTCATTATTTCTTAGACTTTTACAAGATTTCAATGAAAAAATACGTTTTATTTTTTATTTTCTATACTATGCCTACATTACGTGATCGTCAAATAATATACTATATCTTATAACATGTTTAATAGTTTAAATATCACATTGCTCATGGAATTCATTAGATTGGCGAATTGTTCGTACCCTTTTATATTTTGCAAAACACAAACCATAATAAATAATTTTGAAAAATAAACAAAAATGATCACATTTTTCCTTTTAAAAAGTTCCACTGCCTGATAATGGCCACATCGTCCCGTTTTAAGTCTTGTAATACTCTGGTGTCTGAAACAAATTGATATTTAGTATGCAAGGTACAAACTTTAAGAAATTCCTAGAAGAAACCTTTTGTTTTGGAAAATTGTACTATTGGATTATAGATGGCTGCACTGGGGACAGCCATATTTACTCTAGGATATGTGGTAGAACTCTCTTCCATCCTAGCGTTACATACAATTAATCCAACAAATGCCCCATCTTTATTAAATATACCACCACCGCTAGCACCAGGAAGGACAGCACAGGAAGTTTTTAGCATTGTCTTCGTTACTTGGGAGATATGGCCGCTGGTCAAGGTTGGCGTTGGTTTAGTTGGCCTTGGAAACAGTGGATAACCCAACGCAAACACTCTGTCGCCTGAAGAAACAAGGTTAGTACTACTAGTAATTAAATAAAATAGTACTAGATACCAATCTTTGGTAGCTTTGGTGATATGGTTGCTGAGATCATTTTCGTCTTTTGTAGATCGTCCATGTTGGCCAATAAAATGGCGATGTCAAAGACTTTGTTATCGTCAGTTTTAAAAACAACTGTGGACTTTATTTCAAAGCTTTCCCAATGAAGGACCGGTTGCGAATCTTCCTAAAAGAGATTAGTCAAAAGTGTAACAGAAAAGTGTCGAAAACGCTTACAACAACGTGAGCATTGGTAATGAAAATTCCTTGTGCCCTGTCCAGAAGAATGGCGCTGCCCCAAAAAGTACCGGATGTAACTTGAACTATGCTGTGATATAGTGCTTCTGGAAATCATAAAGTTATTTAAAATTTGTTTTCCATTTATATATTTTTTTTTACCGGTGATTGGTGTGGTACCACGAACACATGGTACAATTTTTTGTTCGCCGTCCAAACATAAATCAGCAAATAGTGCTCGGAATGATACAGCTAAAGTAAGACCAATCCATTCGCCTTTCCACCAACTCAAAGACGAAATTACTATGCCAACAGGGATCTCACCATTGCTGAAAAGTTGACATTGTAGAACAGATTTTTCAATATTAAATTTACACATTATGAATAAATTTTGATTTCGTTAATATTGATATTGATTTCGATACATTTTCGGATGGTGAACTGATCTTCAATTTTTTTTTTTATTTTTGGCAAGAAGGATTTATTCAGCATTTAACAAACTACACACATCATAATAATGTAAGCAATAAAGTATTCTTTTATAATGCTTTTCCGTGGCCAGGTTCTTCACCGTTAGAACCGGAGGACAACTTTATATCACATAAAATTTCGATTATCCAAAAAAAATGTGTATGTAATTGTAAAGAACTGGTTTCATCGTCAATAAATAGTTCAAGATTCATTGGGTGTAATTTTCTTTTTCTTGTCGGCAACAAAATAAGATGATACGTCACCTCAAAATCACCATGCTTGAGTTGAGTACACGGACTAGGGTTGCCACCTTTTCAAAAACTCATCACGAGGACATCTTAAATAGAGCGGGATATATGATTTATTGATCAATTAACGAAAAACAACATTGTACATATTTTTAATGTCCAAAAAAATCTGATAGGTACATTAATTAAATTTGCAATTTCTTTAATTTTTTTACTCGAAAACCAATGATGGATTTGAACTCAAACTATCGAATATCAACATTGAATATTGATAGTCCTGAATATTGTTTTATTTTCTGATTCAAGTGACACACGACAATTTGGATTAGAATTTACGAATCACTTTTGAAGAAAAATTATCACAGTATGCTTGAAATTCTGTGACAATCAACATAAAATTTCGATTATCCAAAAAAATGTGTATGTAATTGTAAGAAACTGGTTTCATCGTCAAGTAATAAGTCAAGATTCATTGGGGTTAACTTTCCTTTTGTTGTCGGTAACAAAATCAGATGATACGTCACCTCAAAATCACCTTTCTTGTGTTGAGTACACGGACTAGGGTTGCCATCTTTTCAAAAACTCATCACGAGGACATCTTAAATAGAGCGGGATATATGATTTATTGATCAATTAACGAAAAACAACTTTGTAGATATTTTTAATTTCAAAAGAAAACCTGATAGGTACATTAATTAAATTAATGCAATTTCTTTAATTTTTTTACTCAAAAACCAATGATGGACTTGAACTCAAACTAACGAATATCAGCATTGAATATTGATAGTCCTGATTGTCCTGAATGTTGTTTTGTTTTCCGATTCACGACACACGACAATTTGGATTAGATTTTACAAATCACTTTTGAAGCAAAATTATCACAGTATGCTTGAAATTCTGTGACAATCCGATCTCGTCTGTATTTGATATTCCGGTGGTGATAAAATAAATCTCAGAAAAAAACGAGACTTCAACAAGGTCAACATCCTAACCATTCTCTGGGCATTGCTCGTGAGTGGATACTTTATTACGTACCAAAACATGTGCAGTCACCAGATATCAACCCAATTCAGAACTGAGGAGAAAAAATTAAAATTGTATTTGCAAGGAAAATTGCGACACAGGCAACAAGCAGCAAAGAAACGCTGCCCGGGCCGTATAAAACGGGTGGATGAATGTATTCGCAAGGAATGTACGCAAAAACTGGTAAGTTCCATGTGACGGCACTTACAAGTAGGTCTTGAATCAAAGGAAGGTCGAACTAAACCGTTATCAATAATAATTATTTTTGTAACGACATATTTTATTTACTATACGAACAGCTTTGAGAAATTATACATAGGAGCTATTACAAATATGATAATATTTTTGTTCAAATTCGTAAAAAAATATATATTTCTTTCGTAGGTAGATCATTTGTAAACATGATGTTAAGGGTGGGCCCACACATATCAGTCATGTTGGAACAAAACATGTTTAGACGAAAACGTTTATCATATTATCATATTTTTTATGTGTGCGTTTACTCACATCAGACACGGTTACTCGCAATTAAGGCGTGTTGACGTGTTTCGTGGTATCTGTTTGATGCAATCATTTCTATACACCAATTTATGGGCCAACATAAAGGTATGAGAGCAGGTTTTGAGGAAACATCATTAAAAGTCAATATCCATGAGCAAGAAGACGATCTCATCGAAGAAACTTCTGCGTCACCCTCTACGTCCTCGAAAATTTAAGACTGGTGTACTGTCGCTTTTAAATGAATTGTTGAATAAAGAGGAAGAAGATGGAAATCGATGTCTAGTCCGTCATGTAGAGTGAAAGAGTTTTGATGGGATCGTTATGTGTGTTCGCAAAAACAATACAAATAATGTTAAACTTGTTGACTTGTTTTTTATTAATTATAGCATTTAACAAACATTATATCAAAGTAATCAATAGCGTTTCTTCTGAAGATAAGTTTATTTATTTTAACAAGTTTTAAAATCACTATTTAAAACAATCAACAAACTGTTCAGTGTAGATTGCAACATAATTGAATAATAATTGAAATATCGGCGTCGGAAATGTACCGGAACGCATTTTGGCAATTGTTTTCTTCAAAAGTCAATTGATAATTTCCGTCTACTGATTCAGATACGGAAAAACTGTCAGATTTTATGTTCTATATACAGGGTGTGTATAAATTGGCGGAAAAGCTACACGTGGCGGTGTTCTTCGCAAAATTCTGAGTAGACAATCTATAATCTAAAATGTTGTACCGTGCTTCTTGAGTCTTCACGAGGTCTCCAAAGTCATGATATCCGACCTCTTGAATGGTGTTATTATTTGAAATCTATTGATGGAGAAGCTGCAGTTTAGAATAAAGAATAATATTGAAAATTTTTCTTTTCCTAAATGTTATCTTTCTGCCTAAAAAGTTTGTTTTTAATTTCGGTATTTCGTTAATTTTGTCATAAAAATACGTTCGGCAACACTGTAGAACATGGGTAACTTAATTTTGGCATTTGTCACTTTTGACAGTTGTATAATCAAATTAAGTAATTTGACTTGTTTGTGCTAATTTCGTCAGTTCACCCGTTCTACCGTGATTATTCCTACAGTTCATTAGTTAATTAGTTTATTAGTTTATTAGTTATTGTATTTTACGTTATCTTTTCGTTCGTTCAACATGGAATATACGTTTAATGAGTATGCCGATATGTATATGGTATACGGACCCATTGTTTACAGTGCATAGTAACACGAACACCTGTTGGATTCAGCGTTGCCAAATCTATGTTTCTTTCAAATGGCTCCTGAGGGCACAATAATGACGCTACAACATTTTAGTATAAAGATTGTTGACTCAGAATTTTACGAAGAACATCGCCACGTATAGCTTTTCCGCCAATTTATACACACCCTGTATGATATTATTACTGAAAAATATTATATAAAATATAAAAATATTTTATTTTTATTATCTTTAAGTAAAAAATAAATATATATTTTAATTTAATTCCGTTTGACAGGTAGTAGGAACTTTTAATATAATCTCAAAATTATGTAACATTTTTTTTTCAGGTCATTAAACTTTTTGAGAAGGTTCACTTCAAAATGAAATAAATGTTTAGGTACACATTAATGAAAAAAATAAAAATGATAAAATATCCCTTATTCAGCGGAGCGCGGAAAGAAGCAAGACTGCCGTATAGGCAACCAATGATACAAAATGTACACAGCCTTCTTTGAAATGAGGGTTTCACTTATTTCAAAATGGAACAGAGGCTCTAGATTATTGTTATGTGTCCATCTAGATACCTGCTAGGTGCAATACTTTACCCAAACTTTGTAAATACTGGACTTCCTTCACTGCCAGGTGCTGTTGGGACATCAGTTAGAACAAAACAACCATTTTCCCCAAGGACGTTTGATACAACCCCTCTGCTGTGCGAGGCTAAGAAATGTCTATTACCAAATGGTGTACTTTCCACGCACACTTTATCACCAACTGTAAAGTTTGCTCTGCGGGAGTAACTGAATAACTTTTGAAAATATCCAATCACATCTTGAACTTCTGGCGTACCAATACTATCAATTTCCACAATAAAGAACAAACTCAATGCTTGTTTCAATTGGATATCCCGCGAATCAACATCTATGGCCCAGTCATACAGATACCTAACAGCTGACTTTCTTATGATGTCGCTGACATACATGGCCACGACGATGCCTTCTTTGTACTGATGTCGGTCGCTATCTTCATTCCGTATAACTACATTTACCTTTGGTGGTACGTCGAAAAGTCTCAGCGGGTTTAACAAGCCAGGGTTTAATGATGAGAGTAATTTAGCTGATGATTTTCTTTGGTTAATCAGTTGGATTAGTATGTTGGCAGTTACCAGTACGTATCTGTTGTCTATCAAGCACCCCGAATTGGCGTAAACTTTGCCTTCGTGTGTGTGTTCGACCAGCACTGATTGGACGTTTACTTCACCCATTTTCTGAAATTTTTATTAAAGAAATTTAAAAGTGTGTTAAATAGTGATCAGTAATTTAATATTAACGAAAGTTTTTCCAAACATAGGTAGAAAAATATCTTTAGTAAAATTAAATAATTTAAATTTCTAAAATTAAATCATTTGAATAAAATCCAGATAAAAGGGGATTTAACCAGTTTTTAGTGGACAACAGTGCAATGTCGATGGCAAAACACAATGTTAAAAGACCCATTTTTATTTAAATGTGAGAGTTCTATGAATAATTTGAAATTTGAAGCCACTTTGAATTACGCCAGGAAACCGAGGTGAAAAAAAATATATTATCTTACTATTTTTATTTTAAATTAACCTTTGTTTTTTGCGTAGTTCTCATTTTCCTCATTTAGAGCTAATTCTTCAAAAAATAAATGGTTTATATCCGTACCATACCAAATTTAAAAATTATATATTTCCTTTTTGGGGTACTTCCACAGGCTGTGGAGTAAGTATAATAATAATAATTTTATCTATAAAAATTAAACAGCCCACCCCAGATGCCCCCAGCGGCATCTGAACTGTTTTACTATAAGCAATATTGCCTATACTGACTATATTGCCTATGTGATTTGGGGGGTCGATACCTGCCGCTATGGGCATCTGGGGTGGGCAGCGTAATTTTTATAGATACAATTATTATTATCATTATATTATCATTATTAAAAATGTCTTTGATATTCCGGTAGTGACAAAATAAATTTCAGGAAAATATACTTCAACAAGGTCAACATCCTAAGCATTTTGTGGACATTGTTCGTGAGTGGTTACTTACGTACCAAAACATCTGCATTCACCAGATATCAACCCAATTCAGAACTATTTGTACTATTTGCCAAGGAAAATTGGGACACAGGCAATTAGCAGCGAAAAAACGCTGCCCAGGCCGTATAAAAAGAGTGGATAAATGTATTCCCAAGGAATTTACGCAAAAATTGGTCAGTTCCATGGGACGGCACTTACAAGTAGGTCTTGAATCAAAGGAAGGTCGAACTAAACCGGTATCGATAAGAATTATTTTTTTAACGACATACTTTATTTACTGTACGAACACTTTTGAGAGATTATACATGGGAGCTGTTACAAATTTGATAATATTTTTGTTCAAATTCGTAAAAAAACGTATTTTTTTCGTAGGTAGAATACGATATCATTTGTAAACATGATGTTATAGTTTCTTGAATTTTTGATTTTTGTTTGACGTACGAAGACTTTTGGGACTCACTGTATATTAAATTCTCACCATGCATATGGAAACATAAATATCAATTATTTATAATGACAACAATGACGTACACATAGTACACATTGGTCATCTTCTTTGCAAGATATTAATTACTTTATTAATTATTAAAATAGTATCTCAAAACTTACATATGTTATTGTATGTATATTTTAACTCCTATTCCCGTGGCTCATAACCTCAAACTGGTTGGAATCATTATTATATGGTGACTTGCAGTTCTACAGAAAAACACGATAACATTTGGTTGTGGAGCCACTCAAGATAAATAAATAACATTGAGGATAATTTCTCGTTCTTCAGACTTTGGTAATCTCCGTGCAACAGAAGGTTTTATTAATAAAATCTCAATGTTTTAAATGCTCAACTGGTTGCATAAGTTAGACTTCTGTAGGTAACTAGGTGTCTACTTTATCAAGATTTTTGTCTACAAACGTGTTAAAAGAATATTGTATTTAAAAATCAATATTAAATTGAATCGGTAAGTGGAAGAAATGCAAAACAGACGTTTTTGGCAAACTAAAAAACTGTATAATTCGGCAACAGTGCATTTTACAGATTTAGTCAGCACAGAAAAGTTGTAGTAAATCCCATTGGTAATTGTTCTGAAATTGAATTTTTGTTCAAAAAGTAATAATAAGTATTGCTTATATATTGCTATTAACTAAAACAACGTCATATTTATCGGTAATCTTCACTTATTTGTGGACCAAAATCATGCTAGTAGCAAAAGTTAAAAATAGAAATTAGTAGAACCACAGTTTTCATATATTTGGAACTAAATTTAAACTAACAGAACTAAACAAAATAAAAAGCATTACTACTGAAATACGTCGAAATCAATCATGACAAAAACCTCAAGCCAGCAAGCCAAAGAATTGTTGTATCGTTACTTACCTATTATTATTTCTTTTTAGAAAGAGCGGGATTCGGGAATGCTGTTTATTACTTTTAATGCTTTGAGAGAGGTAACTAATCTTTTTAATTTATTGGTCAATAATTATAGATTATAGACCTTTACGTCTATAATCGTTTACATATCGACAGCTTGTGCGGTTTTGAGTTTGAACATCCGGTCTGTCAGTAAAATATAGACGGCTAAAAAAAATTACCAAGAAGTCAATCCAAGAAAAAAGACAGGGTTTGATGTAATTCATCGTTGTACATTGTTCATTGTATACATGTAACGAGTTCGACGCGAATATTATAAAAAGTACAGAAGTTTGTTTAAGACAACGAACCTAAACCAATATCTTTCAATATTTTTATGTAGTTCTATGTTTATGATGTCCCCACATCCTTCTTTAATATGGTGTGTAATCTGTTTTGCTAAGCTTAATACGCTCGGAAATATTGATGCAAACATAGGTGGACAACATTTCTGACGATTCTTTTGGCGTATTCTTGATGGAAATTTCGACGGAAAAAGGATAATTGACGTAGAGGACTGATGGAATTACAATGCATGTTAATATGTAAGAGATTATAGACCAATTTGACCCTTAAATTAGCTAGATTTTTTGCATATCTCACAGCTTTTAAGAAATAAATGCCTTCCCCATATCTCGCTCTTTCTCAAAATAGGTGATTAATTAATGATGGATAATGATGTTATATGTATATTGTATAAACAGGGTTATTGGTAACTAAACGTATTACTTTAAACACGTTATAGTAGAGGTCTAGCCCTGAAACAGGAACCGTGGATCGATGATGCCTATACCAAGGGCTTCAGAAAACTTAATAGTACTGTTTTTTGACAAACCCTCAAAAACGAAGCCTAGGGCAGCAATATACGTCCCAAGGCAATAGCAAGTTACCTTCGCACCGCACTTATCAACTTCCGATCTAGTAGCGGTCCAACTCGACATCACCACGACCTCAGGGAAGGAAAGGACCATACTGGCCTCAGCCTACCTCCCACAAGATGCTTCCACCCCACCGTCAACCAGAGAGCTGGAAGCCCTAGTTACCCATTGCACGAGGAATGGTATGAAACTTATAGTAGGATGCGACGCAAACGCACACCATGTCGCTTGGGGTAGCGCCAACATCAACTACCCCAAACGCACAAATGGGTATCCTTCAGTGATCTACTAACCGGGAAACTACTGTTCTAAACAGTACCACAAACAAACAAAAATCTCGAACGGTACCTATGCAAATACTATCCAAAACGCTCTAATCAAATCATACCAGAAAACATGCCCCATGCAAGCGGTTGAGAACAATAGTGCCACTGCTGCTTGGTGGTGTGCTGAACTGGAAAACTTAAGGAAAATGACCTAAATTCAATATAATAAAGCCAACTTCTCTAAATCAAATTCAGACTGGGAAGTTTTCAAAAACACCCACAAAGAATTTAAAAAACTCGTAAGACAAAAACAAAGGGAAGCGTGGAGAACCTTTTGCGGGGAAGTGCAAAGCACTACCGTACTCGCCAGACTGAAAAAGGCTTTCTCCAAGGATCCCCTACCAGATATAGGCAACCTTAAACGCGAAGATGGAAGCTTCGCAGATGACCTTGAAGAAAGCATGCAAATACTAATGGAATCACACTTCCCAGGAAGCACATCCCTAACTGACAGGAAGTAGGCGAGGAGCGCCCAGGTCAAGCCTACACTAGATGACTGGCATTAGACAGAGCGCCTAGTGGACCTGGAGAAGCTTACCTGGGTCAAATCAACTTTTTCATCCTTCAAATCTCCGGGACCTGATGGGATATTTCCCACCTTACTACTATGGGATCTGTAAATCATCAGTCTCAACATTATCAACATTTTGCGGGACGGTCTAGCACTGCGTTCTATACCCCGGAAATGAAGAAAAGTAAAAGAAATCGTTATCTCCAAACCATGAAAACAAGATTAGTTCAACACCAAAAATCTTATCGACCATTTAGCCTCACATCATTTCCCCTGAAAACCATGGAAAAATAATGTGACAGACATCTACGCGAAAAACTTTCCGGAACAATACCTCTACACCCAAATGAACATGCATACATGCAAGGAAAGTCCACTGAATGTGCACTGCACATGATAACAGAACACATAGAAAAATCACTGGACAACAAGCAATCAACCCTAATATGAGTGTTCATAGACATTGAGGGGGCATTTGACAAAACTATGTTCCATGAGATTAAAACCTCCCTTATGGAACACAACGTAGAATCGTTATTAACCGAATGGATCGGTTATATGCTACAGGAAAGAGCAGTAAATGTCAATGTAGGTACCCAATCTGTAAGATGTCTTGTAGCCAAAGAGTGCTCACAGGGTGGAGTTCTCTCACCCCTGCTGTGGAACCTGGTCCTAGACAGCCTACTAAAGGTTTTAAACCGAGAAGGGTATTACACAATATCTTATGCAGAAGATCTAACAATTCTGCTTACAGGCAAATTTGAGGATACAATATGTGACAGGATGCAATCCGCCCTGAACTTAATCACAACATGGTGCAAAGACCACTCACTCTCAGTCAGCCCTGGGAAAACAGAGATGGTACTCTTCACCAGTAAAAGAAAAATACCACAACTACGAGCACCCACGCTCCTAAACACCAAGCTTTCTTTTGCTGCCAAGGTGAAATACCTGGACATAACCTTTGACAGCAAACTAAGATGGGGAGATCATTTGGAAGAAAGCACACATCATTTTGGCAGTGCCGCAGAGTGATAGGACGAACGTGGAGTTTTTCGCCTAAAATCGCAATGTGAATATACACCGCCATCATACGACGTATGCTATGGTAACCTACAGAGCAGTAATATGGTGGCTCGGAACCAAACTTAACACGGCTATCAAAGACCTCAACCACATACACAGGACCGCATGCCTACACTTAACAGGAGTCATGCTCACCACACCGACGCACGGCTGCGATGGAGGCAATGCTCTGCCTGCCGCCCCTTGACATCCATGTGGAGGAAGTCGCCTTGACGGGCATCCTCCTGATTCGTACGGCAGGTTTCTGGGAAACTGGCAGCGTTGGGGAGACTCGTCTCCACCCCTGGCGCGAGGCTGTACTACGGACACCTCTCCTTGACGCTCAGGTAGATGATTTTCCACCCTTCTGCACGCGGTCCTTCACAACATCCCTCATACCACCAACTCATGGGAAAAAACAGGATCTATCCACATATACACAGACGGATCAAAATACCCACATAAATCTGGTGCAAGAGTCTTCTCCCGAGCACCGAATATCAGAATCGGTCTATCACTAGGACGGTACACGACTATAACAAACAGACCTGATTGCCTGTCAAATATAGTTCAAATATCCCAACCCACATGGTAAAAATAGATTGTTTATCTAAGTGCACTTTTTGACAAAACTTTTCCACTAAAAAAGCGAAAAAAGCAAAAAAGCAATAATTATGCAATAAAGAAATGTCAAAAATGACCATACCTCATCACAAACATGAGATGCTTTAACCAAGGCGTCTAGCCAGCAGGTGCAACAAACGATCTTGCCGATGTATCGCTGCAGGTATGCCACCCACCATACACTATTGGCGCGCGCGTTGTGGACCTAGCCCCGGTAATATCTCGGTTCTGTTTATTCAAAAGAAATTGGTGTTGTTTCGGTTAGGAAAAGCTGAATATTAACGGTAATCTGTAAGTAATCTATATTATAATAAAGTATATTAACGACTTTACAGTAAACGTATTTCTAGTTTATTAATCCCAAGCCTATTATTCCCTCAACATGGGTAACGAACAAAAAGAATTAAATCGGTCAAATAAATGTAATGAATGCGGTACAAATTTTACTCCGCGAATTTATAAAGACCGTGCCGAATTTGAGTTTTCTTGTAACAATTGCGACAAAAACTTTAATGATAAACGTAAACTGCGTTACCATATCTTAAAGGCACACAATGGTGAAAGATCGAGAATTACCGAAACTTCAAAAAAATGTCCAATATGCATCTATAAATGTCAATCTAAGAGACCAATCATAACCAGCGGCGCATTATGCAATCATGGGGCCCTGGATAATTTTGAATTTGGGGGCCCCCATATACCGTGTTGAATTAAGAATTACTTTTTATACAAAAATAAGAATGTAATAATACTAAAAAAATCATAAATAATAAGTAAGGTATTTGACTTCTTTGCAACAACATTCAATATAAGTAAAGCAACACATGAATATACTTAAGAAACGCAAAATAACAAATAGATAGCTTAATAATTTTAAAATCAAAATTCAAATAAACTCAAATAAATAATAAATAAAATATATTATCTTAATTCATAAATCGATATTCTTAACAAATAGAAATAAATAATTTTTCACATTAGGGAATCTAGATATATTCCTGCTTGAACAGCTTTTTTAATATTTGCATATTGTAAACACAGCGATATTTCATCCTTAAATACGCCATCGCCACTATCTATGTCCTCGGGATATGTAATGCAGTTTTCATAGTCTTTTGGAAATGTTTCTTTTAATAAACGGTAATTTCCTCTTTCTTTTGCTAACATTGTCGGTTTCATAAACGTTATTATTATTTAACGCATAAGATTCCGATTCCATATCAAAAATTTAACAAGAAGAAACGTAACGTGTGAATATCAGGTCCTGAAAGTGTAGAAGAAAGAAACCAAATAAGAAATTTAGGAAATGACTTGTGCTACAAACTTAAATGACTTTTGAATGTACAGGGTTATGCATTTGTAAGAAGCAGGGCAAATTCATTTTTTAAAGATATATATGTATATTTTTCCTGTCCAAAAGTCCCTGAGATCAGTTGTTTAAATGATACAAAATGATTAAAATGATTACTACCATGTAAATACCTCGACCTCTCAGAAGATTACAAGAAAAAAAAATGTTTTTGAAACTGCTTTAAGCTATAAAATACAAAATACTTTTGAATATATAGTATTATTGCTTTCTAAGCATTTCAAATTTGTAGCTTAAGCAATTTCCTAAAACTTTTATTGGACTCTTTTCCTTTTCAACTTTTTAGAAAGAAAAATATTGACTAGTTACTTCTTATACAAACTGTGTAATGATAAAGCTTTTTTAAGGTAAGCATTTTGAAGATCGAATTTTTATTTTACAGGCTAATTGGAGAATTAATTTTTGCAGAATAGATTTCCATGACAAAAGAAAAAGTGTCGATTAAAAATCATCTATGTATTCATACAGTATTTTCTCTTCTTCAACTTTATCAAGGGTTTCTCAAAATTAGATGGTTCTATTATGGAAAAAAATGAGTTTAACTGCTAAAACTGCCTCTAGGACTATGCTAAAGTTCAAATTCGATATTCTCACTACGTTAATTTATTAATTAATTAATTTATAGTTTATACAAGATTCCAGTCTTATGAATAAAAAGAACCGACATATTATCGCCTACATAGGTCCACAATGCGCGCGCGCCAATAGTGTATGGTGGGTGGCATACCTGCAGCCATACATCGGCAAGATCGTTTGTTGCACCTGCTGGCTAGACGCTAGTGATGCAATCTACGGCATGGATGCACCCCAAGACAGAGAAACATCGTACCTTAATTAATATTTTTTTAATATTTAGTTTTAGGTAAAATCCTTAAGCTGAAAGAAACTTGAAAATTGGAACAAGAAATATCATCGTTCGTTCGTTTGGAGTGAACCATTGAAGGGTTAATAACAACGACTAATAATAGCACATACTTTTTGGTACAATTTGGGTTTCGTTTTACAGTTAAATATATCGGGATTAATTTGTATCTTTATTTTATACTTATAATATTTTTTTTTTGTTTTCGCTGTATTTTATACCTATATATTTACTAATTTTATATTCTTCATTGAACACAGGTAAAGAAATCCGCCACTAATTTTTTTTTATTTTTACTTTTATGTTTTTTTTTGTTTCTGTCTTAAATACAGCCTGTATTTTTTTGTTGCGGGTATAGTAACTAAAGAGATTGAATTATGTCTACTTCTTGCAAAATCTGTTCTTCCTATTATTGCAACGTTGTTGTTGTAAACAAACATTTTTGCTTGATACCTACTTAATTTAATCAGAAAGGGTGCTATTATAGATTGAAGTTTATACTTTAAAATAGCAACTCAATTGATTTATTGTAGATCAGTACAAGATCAGTACACATTTCACCAATTAACAAAACAACAAGAAAATAATTCATATTTATCTTCTTCGGGATCTCGGGATTTAATTTTATAATTCCGGGATCCCAAAAAGCTCATTACTTATTAAGATCCGGGATCCAGATTGCAAGCCCTACTTGCCACATAGAATACCATGGCTCCACAGCGCCGCGCCGCGCCGTGCCGTCCTGCACACAGCCTTGATGTTGACAGCTGGAGATAATTACCGACTAAAGTACATTTGACAACCACTGCGACATCCACTAAAGTCGATTTCGTTATTACCAGTGCTAGGCACAGTGTCATACCTTAAGTATAGTATTTTTCTAATATCTAAATTTTGTCATGTGGCGCCCCTTGTACTAGGCACCCCTCATCTTTTGTTCGTCTACTATTCTAGGAAGTTTTGCATTGTGGTATTTTCTTTGTTTTGAATTGCTCGTAGACAACGTGCAACGTAATATGCGATGGTGGAAGTCGAAGAAAAAGTTGTTAATTACCTCCATATTTGTTATTTTCTTGTATCTCTGCTTAAAACATAGTATAGTTGTTGTTTTTGGTTGGTAGGTGATAGCCATGTCCATTTTCTGTTGTTTTTCTTTTTGAATAGTGTATTTACAATTTTCATTAGATGGCTAAGAGCGAAAGCTATCAGCATCTCTCTCTTTGATTTCTTTTACCAAAACAGTTTGATCCTCATAAACAGAATTAAGTAAGTTAAAGGTAATTATATATGTCTTGGGGTCACGATATTTTTTTGGACGTTGGACATGCATTCAACACGTTGTTTTACGACACCAATGCGAAAAAAGTATCACATTTATAAAAATTAAGAGCAAAGCAAAGACAAAGGTCTATAATACAAGTCATGCATTAAATATTTATACATCGATATCTCATGATTTGTTATATATGTAGTCATCACAGGTGTGCTACTACTTATCATTTAAAAAATAATGACATTCAACAAAATTTCAGATAGTTATGAAGTGACGCTTTACACTGTGCCAAGATAATTGGTATAATGAGCCGAGCTTATATTGATTAAATGTAAGTAATGGATTAGTTATGTCATAGTATTTGTATAAGTACATATCACCACATGAATGCAGTACAGTTGTAATCGCCATGAGTTGTGTGCTTATTGATAACAGTGTTCGAGATGCACTCGAGCAAATTATCAAATCTGAAGGGCTGGAGGCAGAAACAGAGATTAAGGTAAACGAAGGATCAGAACCAGGTGATGGACACGCTGCATAGACTTACGCTGTAACACTGAAGGGAACAAGAAGATCCATCAACTTATTCATAAAATACTTCCCTAGTTTGAATAACCGAGTTCCGCCAATGGTACAAGGTCTGTTTGACGCCGAGAGAAAATTCTATGAAATCATCTATCCTGTGCTACTAAACTTTCAAAAGGAAAGAGGTATCAAGGATGTTTTTTCTTAATGTGCTAAAATCATACCCTGTTGGAGAAACGAGAGGAATAAAACCCATAATATTGGAGAACATTAAATTCACTGGGTACGATCTATATAACAGGCAGCAACAAATAGATGAAGAACATATTGTGATGGCCCTCGAAGCATTGGCAAAATATCATGCAGTATCATATGCCATGAGAGACCAAGAACCTGAGACGTTTGAGGAGTTGGCATTTAAGACTATTGGTGTCACGACAGATGATATGGTCAACGGTGGGTATGATCAAGTGATGGAAGCCTGTATGCGACAGTTTATTAAACATTTGGACGCCGAGCAGGACCAAAAGTTTTTGGACAAAATCGATGGTTTCTGTGAAAATGTTATTGATTTTTGCAGAACTACCTGCCAATACTTGGACAAGTACTCTGTTATTATACATGGTGATTGCTGGTTCAATAATTTGATGTTTTTGTATAAGGTGAGTTAACTAACATTGTCAATGTAAGCCAAATATCCCATAGCCTTTGCTTTCTTATAGATACTATCTACCTGATTCGTAGCTTTTTATAAGTCACTAAAATATATGCTTAATAATTAAATTGTAGGACAAGTTATGGTGTACAACTTAGTATAAAGAAATAATTCATAATTATTTTGTATGAGTGAACAATAGAGCAATTATATTAGTAAAGGTATTATACATTATTAATATTATTAAGAAATAGCATTTTTAAACAAAGCATAAAATAAGTCGTTATTCTTCTTCTACCTCAGTGATGTTTTCTTGTAATGTTTTCTTTTTCCTGACGCAGTTTCTTATTCTATTCCCTTTTCTGTTCTTCTGTTTCTGGAATAATTTTCTTGTGCTTCTTCGTTTTTTAAAAAAATATTCTCTGCAAGCATACCAAGCATACCAATACTTTAACACGAGTGTTTATTTCAATTTTCAAAATTTTGGATTGTTTGTACTACCAGAAACACGAGCAAAAATGTATTTTGTAAAGCAAGGTGAATATGCCGCAATCCCCGATGATCGAATCTTAAAACAATAAAATATGATGCTACATTAACTACGTGCTGCTAGTTCCACAAGGTGGACAAACACATTAAAAGTTTGTTGCAAGTACCCGCTAAGTATTGCTCATTAAAGTGTTTTTATTAACCAATCATTGTTGGTATTAAAAAAGAATAGTCTAATACTGTCAATTAACTAATATTTACTGCAACGTTAAACAGCTTTTAAAATTATAAAGGTTTATTTGAAATTATGACACGTTGCACTGTTGGCCACTAAAAACTGGTAAAATCAGTACAAAATAGGAGCAATAGGTTTAAATAAGCCGGTATGTGACAAAAAAGTAATTATTTGAAAAATACCCAGCTCTACCCCTCCAAAAACGCGTTTCCGAATAATGGAGCGATTGATGATTAAAATTTAAATTTTCACTGTACGTTCTTAGATAAATTAGGCGTTAGTCTATTTCAAAATTGGTTATTGCCCCAAAAATATTACTTCTACGTCTTTTGCTTTCTCTTCAGATATTACAAAAATAGTTTTCTGTTATCTAATTAGCGGCCAACCCACAAATGGCCGTAAGTTGCTGGTGGGCCATTTTTAGTTTTTTTTTAAAGGAAGATCCCTTCAGTACTTTATCAAAGCTCGTGAGCAAGTTTCCTCTCAATAATAGATGAATATCATACGTGTGCTGATATTATTTTGGAATATCTTACCTATTCAAGGTGGTCTGTCGACGTTTCTGTCAAATGTAGAAAGACATACAAAGCCATTAGGAAAGCGTATTCTATAATCTTGTATAATTGAGAGAAAAAAATATGTTGTGACGCTAATTTAATATAACTTTTGGCCAGCGCTTTGATTCATGATATTGAAGTTGATAATTTGCCCTGCTAAGAGCCATCCATATTTTACCTAACAAAATCAGTTTTGTTGTCATCTAATTTATTTATTTCAATTTCTTTCAGGATAACAAAAGACATCCTGCGGACGTTAAACTGATTGACTGGCAAATGATGAGCGTGAACTCGCCAGTTATAGATACATCATCCTTATTTTATACAGTAGCTACCAAGGAGATGATGAACAATCTGGAGAAATATCAAAAAATCTACTATGATGCTCTTTGTGTTTTAATAAGAACACTTGGCAGCGAGCCCGAGAAGTTGTTCCCATATGACGTATTCAAACAACACTGGAAAAAGTATTCTAAATTTGGCCTTGCGGTAGCATTTCCAACAATAAAGGGGATGCTTTATGACAAGGACGAAGTCCCTGATTCATTTGAGAGTCTAACAGATGATACGTTCCAACCTGAGATGTTCAGCAACACCATCAAAAATCAAGATCAATACCAGACAAGGATGAAAGAGATATTTGAACATTTTATTGATAACAATTTTTTGTAATAAAATTCTAATAAAATTTTAATTTACTAAAATGTAATTACTACATACTTACTATTTATTACGATGCATACTGCTATACTTACTATGTGCTTTCCTAAACTTGCCAGTGGTACAAATTAGGGATTTTTATTAGGACCCCAAAGAAAAACATAATTGCCAAAAGCTTTTCGGACCATTTTGTAAGCTAATAAAGAAGCTTTTAAAAACAATTTTTAAGATTTATTTTGATGAGTCAGTGACGTTCGTATTAATTCCATCATATCATGTTTACGGAAATGAGTATGGAGCTGCGCCCGGAAAGTGCTGGTGGACACTGTGCAAGACTGACAAAATTGTTTTTTACCAACACCGTCCTGGAAATTATAAATTAATTTCATGACAAAGTAGACGAAGTGGAACGTGGAAGTAAAAGTGGAAGTTATTGGAACTTACTGGGAGAGTCATTTGAACTGATGCAAATAAAACAACTATAAATGATTAGTCAAAACTATTTAAAAAATTAAAAACGAATATTTAAAAAGCATTTTACAGAACAATGAAAATACTCCAGAGAATTGAGAAAACACGAATATTTAAAAAGTCACTCAGTTCAATTGCCAGTCCTACCTATGCGTTCTTCATGTTTCTTGCCAATATCCTACAAAAATATACCGAGAATACACACCAGGATACCATCACCATAGTTACCCAAATCCTTACGCCTGACAACCAACCTTCCTGTTACACTGGCGTGGTATGCACGTCTCTTTCTTTCACTTACTTCCAATTCAGAGGCAAGTTTTATGAAGTTTCAGGAGCTGCCATTGGTAACCCTTATCCCCTGTTGTGACAAAATTTTCATGGAGTCATTTGAACAACGAATCGTTGAGTCACCTCACCTGAAGCTCAAATTCTGGTTCAGATACGTGGACGATACCTTTGTAATCTGGCCGAATAAACTGCAATCTTTAAATAGTTTCGTTGACTTCCATTACCAGCAACACCCAGACACATGCTTCATCATGGTCAGAAAGAATCCTTGATCAACATCCTTGCACAAATTTCTATAACCCACCCCATCAACCTCCAAAAAGAACTCGACCATTTAGCCAAAGTCATATCCCAAAACAACTATCCCAAGTTTTTGATAATTCAAACCATTTTCCGTAGCACTGCTCTTCTTTCCCGTGGTGTGTACCACAGCCCATGTGCTTATGGAGTGTCTATATTGGTGAGACAAATCGATCGGTTAGTGTCCGAGTATCAGAGCACGAGCGCTGCACTAGATTGTGAAAAATCGTTGGGTCTGTTCTATCTGAACACATATTGAACACCGGGCTCAAAATACTCGGCACTTGAGAAAGCATGCGATGCGTCAATGCCTAACAGAAAGGGGCCCGGGAGAAGGTCGGTTTACTGGTGGACCGAGGAGACAGCGGATCTCAGGAGGGCCTGCAACAAAGCCAGAAGAAGGTCCCAAAAGGAGAGGCATGACGAGGTCAGAAGAACGCAGCTCCTAGAAACCTACAAGGATGCGAGAAAAATGCTAAAAGCCGCAATCCTTCAATCAAAGGAGAATCACTGGGCTAGCGTATTAGAAGAAGTGGAGCAGAATGTGTGGGGAGAAGGTTACAAAATAATAACAAAAAGACTGAAAGCCAGAGCCCCCCCACCAAACCTGACACTAGACGCAAGTAGAGAAACCGCCAAGGAACTCTTTCCCGAGCACCCCATGCGGCACACCCAGAGATGGCTGAATGCGGGTGAGGACATTAACATAGAGCTTTTCACGGTTGACGAAACGAGACAAGCAGCCGCCAGAATAAATGGGAATAAGGCTCCCGGTCCCGATGGAATACCACCAGGGGCGGTCAAAACCATGGTGGCACTAGCGGGAGAATACGTCACCGAAGTAATGTACGGGATTCTAACCGAAGGAACATATCCCGACCAGTGGAAGACTGCCAAATTGGTTCTGTTGACAAAGGGAAAGTCAACGCCAGCCAAGTACAGGCCAATTTACCTGTTCGACAGTGTGGGGAAACTACTGGAGCAGCTTCTGGTTGACAGACTCAAAAGTGAACTAGATAGCAAAGCTCCACTAGCAGACAGTCAGTTCGGCTTCAGAGAGAGACGATCAACAGTCGATGCAGTGAAGGTTGTCACGGAAGCAGCAAAGAGGGCAAACCAGGGAACGCGGCGAACCAAGCGCTTCTGCATGGTGGTTACCCTAGACGTCAAAAACGCCTTCAACACCGTGGCGTGGGAAGAGCTCTTGGCGGAATTACAAAGGTGCGACATCAGCCCCTACCTTGGAAGACTTCTCCAAAGCTATTTGGAGAATAGGTGGTTGGTGCTCACAGGAAACAATGGAGCCACGGAGAGAATATCCATCGCCAGCGGGGTACCACAGGGGTCAGTTCTCGGACCAACACTGTGGAATGTCTTCTACGATGGGGTGCTGGAGACTGGAGACTCCAGGAGTGGAGTTGGTGGGGTTCGCCGACGACCTAGCCCTAATAGCAACCGGTATAACGTGCGCTGAGGTCCAAGATAGAGCAAACGCGGCAATCGCTCGCATCGTGGAGTGGTTAGAGGAGCACCGCCTTGAGTTGGCAGCAGACAAAACAGAACCGGTAATGCTCTGCGGCAGACGAAAGCAAGACCCAGTTGAGCTTTCGGTAGGCGGAGTGACGATCAAGCCCTTGCGAAGTGTAAAATACCTGGGAGTGCACATTGAACAGAATCTCAGGTACAAGAAGCACATAGACGAATCGGCCGCAAGAGCAGAAAGGACGACCGGAGCGCTACTCAGGCTCATGCCTAAAGTAAATGGACCCCGAGCGAGTAACAGGAGAATCCTAGCATCGGTGGCGGAGTCAATAATGTTGTACGCTGCCCCGGTCTGGTGGAAGACCTAGCGTATGCCAATAGAAGGGAGAGGCTGCTTAAAGTGCAGCGAAGAGCAGCCATCGGGGTGTCGTCGGCATACCGAACAGTCTCGACAGCGGCTGTTCAGGTTGTCGCCTCACTAGTCCCGATACACCTAAAGGCGGATGAACGAGCTCGAAAGTACCTTCAGACACCCCAAGACGGAGTGACAAGAAGGGAACACAGAAACACGACGCTGGAAAGATAGCAGACGGA
Organism: Aphodius sticticus; assembly: GCA_963966075.1. NCBI lineage: Eukaryota > Metazoa > Arthropoda > Insecta > Coleoptera > Scarabaeidae > Aphodius > Aphodius sticticus. The sequence goes on from OZ014507.1 coordinate 29,586,484, forward strand.
GTGGGACAACGCGGAAATCGGCCGCTGGACCCACCGCCTAATACCCAGAGTGGCAGACTGGGTAAACAGAAAGCATGGTGAGGTTACATACGAGCTCACACAGGCGCTCACTGGGCATTCGGGACGTAACTCCACAAGTACAAGAGGAGAGAGCGTCCGGAATGTGCGTATTGCGGAGGAATTGACACACCAGGCCATACGCTCTTTGAATGCAATCAATGGGAACAACTGGGAAGGGCGTGCCCGTACAAAGAAGGACTGACAGAAGAGAAGATGGTGGAGGAAATGCTGAAGGGTCCAGATCAATGGAAACACATCTCCGAAACCATAAGAAGAATCCTCCACGAAAAGGACAATTATGACAAACGTCGGGAAGCAACAGGACCTCCTGCCCCTTAGTGCATAAGGGACCGAGACGGGCCTGGGGACAGAACAGAAAAGATAGAACAAAGATGAGATAGCGCCTGGAAAGCCGGCGCAGGAGAGCTCCAGGAAAGACCGGAGCGAGAGAAGGATAAGAGTCCAGGAAAACCGGACCATCAAGACTTCAGGAAGTCCGAAGTCAGGGAGGGACAGCTGGAGTACCGCAGTCCCAGAATAATAAAGAACGGAGTGAGTGTCCCCGAAAATAGTGGACGTAATCGTCAAACAAGTCCTGGTGGTAACGCCTGAGCGCGTATGTAGTGAGAGCATGTTAGATAATAATTAATAAAATGCATGTTCAGTAGTTAGTGAGTAATTGTAAGGCATGTAGTTAGCGTAGGTGGCTGTTTTTAATTTGGTTTTTTGTGATTAAAGGTTTTTACCCAAACCCAAAAGAGCGAAAGGGAAAACTTGCTTTTTCAATTGATTAAAATCAGATTAAAGAAGATGTCGCTGTCGGCTGAATGCTTCGGTGATACCCGACAGCGGGGTGGAGGCGGGATCTTCAATCCCTTCCGCTCTTTTCTAAAAAAAAGGGCTCAAAATCCTATTTAAACAAACATCCTCTTCCGTGAATTCTATTATTCCTCAAGAAGAATAAGTGAATCAACGGAAATCCTAAATAACACCAATATCAAAATCAATAGAGACGACGGTTTTCAGTTGTACCATTCATGGAAATCGGGGTAGAACCAACCGATTCTACCTATTGTTTAACTGGCTGCGAATCGTACCTCAAATTTTCTCATGTCCTAAATAGTATCAGTTATGTAACACTAAAAAGTGCAGAGGAAACCATACACTTTAGTGGCAGAAATGGACAGCTGAGTTAAATACTGCTTCAAGATATCTGATAGATAGACGATCCCTACAGATGTTTCACAGGATAATGTCAATATTAATAAAATTATAGTAGTAATTTGGTATACAAACATGTTACAGTAAAAGCATCAAAAAAGTGTTACACACTCACCAGTCTGCACTATACATTTACTGATCTGTATAGTAAAAGTATTCCCACCCAATAAAATGCACACTTTTCCTAGTAGACGCATACATTTTCTAACCGACTTTAGTAGAAGTGTGCACAAATTAATACGCAAGACACCATATGTATACTTTGGCTAGTAAAAGTGTGCACAATGAAATGATCTTGAATGCTATAGGCAGCCGCAGTCCCAACGTGGTCGACTCCTTATTCGCCCTGTGCATACACCGTGGAAGGAACTTAAAAAACGATGTAAGAGCCCGTACCGGAGAAATACCTAACTAAAAAAGCCTACAGTATGTGCAGTAGTTCACGGCGCATTATGTTGTAATCCAATCCGTCAGAACTAATAACATATCGTTGGTATAAATAATCATAATGGGACACAATAACTGTTGCGTTATCAACTGTAATAATACAGGAAGAAGTATTAACAAATGCAATATTGTAATAAATAATATAAATTTGATCCGCCCACTTACACAGTACAGCTAACTGTAACATTTATTAGCAATCTGCACCATTTACGCCTCGTGGACCTACTACCGTTTACACATGTTTTACACATGTTTACACATGCGCTTGCAGCGCGCACCCGGCCAATAGCATAACCTAAACTAATTCTTAACAAAGCGAAACATTTAGTACCAAGGTGAGTGGTTCAATACGAAGAGGAATATGGATTAATTAATCTTTAACAGCGTTTACATTCTAAATCCCGCAGTGTACGCCAGGAGACATTAGTTTAAGCAGACATATTTCAGCAAGTGTTGCACCTCAGAACAACCCTGGAGCATGTTTTACAAAATATCAGTGTGAGATAACAAAGAAATAACAAACTAAGATTGAACGGCGCGCTATTGCTGGTTGTTCGGGAGGCGAGGAGCTTGGGCCTTCTTCTTGACAATACCGTTCGGTACCGAGCGCAGGTTTCTATATATATTAAAATGCTTACTTTTATTGGAAGCTGTTGTATCCTCACCGTTCTTCTCTCCCAGTATCATTGAAGAGGCGATTGGCTGATAGCTGTGTATTGTCACATTTTAACTGCATGGTCCCTGTATATCACCGTGCTATTGATAGCGCTACGTGTCGCAGAATCCAGAATGTTCAGACTGGGTGTCTGAGAAATATCTATGGCATTGGAAAGTACGAACTTTCATATAAACTGCGAGATGCTGGTTGGTTGTCAATGTCAGATAGGAGGGAGCTGCAGACTCTGGTGTTTTTATCATAGTCTTCTTACTTTGGAGTCGCCAAATTATTTGGTTAATAAAATTATTCTCAGACAGCATGTACACGATCGAAACACTAGATATGCTTACAGGATATCTCCCCCGCGGTTTAGGACGTGTCAATTTCTGCGCTGTTTTTCGTATCATGTGTACAAATCGTACAATGAAATCCCTGATCGCCTGAAGTTGCTTAATTGTTTTCATTTTCGTAAAGCGTTTCTTGTTTCTTGGTTCCCTACATAGGACTTTTCTTCTCTCCTGTTGCTATTTCTTGTGAATTGAGCGTTTTTTGTTCATTGCAAAGCCTTTGGCAGAAGATTTATTGCGTGATTTATGATTTGTTGTTGTCTTTTCGGTCGCCCTTCGTCGTGTGCGGTTTGCGTCTTAGCAGAGTGTTGGTATTGTACATTGTATTTACTTGTGTTTAGTTTTCTAAGGTATAGGTAAAATATCAGATCCATTGCAATCTGAACCTCGCCTTATGATTGCACAAAATATTATATTATGTTTATCTCTATTGTATGTTTCTTGTACTTATATTTTTTTGCAATAAAGTATTATTATTAAATACACTCATGGGCAAACAGTTCAATAACTTTTGAATAACTATAATAGCAAATAGAATAATAAATAGCAAATAGAATAATAGCAAATGGAAGTCTAGAAAGTGTATACATCTACTAGCAATAGTATACATTTTTATACTGAGTTGACACTTATTCTAAAATCGTCAGTTTGCATGCACTGACTACTAAGTGTATACATTTACTGTAAGTAAATGTAAGTGTACGCTTTTACTGTAACACAGGATGTTTCAAAAATAACGGCTAACCTTGAAGGAACATATGCCCAAGGACGTAATAGGCAAGTTGTGTCTAATAACGTATGATCTAACTAAACGCATTCCTGAGAAAATTAATAAAGAAAGACGGAGTCCGTCCCTGTTGAGTGCAAGAAAATCGACAACACCACCACAGTTGTAGTGCAACTGGTGGCACATTAACGCCGCCTGCAATATATCGGTCTCCCTCTACCTTGGCGTGATTGCTTCGGCTACATTGACCTACATTTGCCTGGCTCATAGGCTCGTATCTGCTCTGCTGTTAGCTGGTTGATCAACAATAAGAATCTTTTGGATTGTAGAATCTTCATGTGGTTGTGTTTGAGTAGTTATGAGTGTATCACCAGAAATGGATGGATGCCAATTGTATGCAACGAATAGCTAGAATGCGACATAACTTTGATCTGCCGTGGACAGCAGTTGCTGTGTTAAGGCGGTTTGTTTTTTTTTTTCGACGGATATCGTTTAGCAGTCACAATGTTTGTAAATCCGCATAAAATTTCTGGATGAAGTACGTACTAATCTCTCTAATTTTCAATGGATAAATATTTATACGGACGTTTGCAACCGTATTCGGGTGATGCGCGATCGGCTATTTACTAGGACCGGCCTTGACGATATCTTCAATACAACTCGGTGGTCAACTCCTTATTATATTGGTAACGCCAAATATATGTAAATATATGTACATATACATATTTCTTCTACAATTTAAAATGTATAAATATACGATTTAAATAATTCTATGTTTGTGTTTTTATTATCAACGTTCAGTATGGGGGACGCGGACCGCGGACATCACTGGCTTACAGCGTATTTGATAATACATGTTATTTTAAGAACCTCGCACCTCGAAAGGAAAGAAAAACTGAAGGCAAGAAAGGCACCGGTCCCAGATAATATATTAAACGAACTGTTGAATGCCGGTGGTGATACTTACCGAAGAAATAACGATGTTTTATATAATAAAAACCAAAGAAGAGACACCAATTGACTGGAAAAGCACTACCACAATACCGCTGTTTAAGAAAAGTTGGAAAACGAGCCCGAGCAGCTACCGCGGCATATCGTTGATAAATTCCAAGTCTATTTCTAAAATACTGACGAAATCCTGACTCAAAAATCTTAGACCAAACAAAAATAAATGAAGAACAGGGATTTTGCCCCAACGGTTCTATGGTGGATGCCATGTTTATCAGCAGCTCGCAATCGAATACTCCAAGCAAGTGATGCGCCGATTTAAGCAAAGCATTCGATAGGGTCAACATAGCAGACATCAACAATATGCTAGCAAATATGGGAAGTGATCAAAAAATTGTGGCCAGCTATGTAAAAGCCTTCAAAGCAAGGTATAAAATGGGCACTAAAACCTCAAACATGCTACAACCACACATTGCTATGCTTACGATGCTCTTTGGATGCCAAAAAAAAGAGGACGACCTACAACGACTCTTCCATGCGTTCAATACGGCAGTACAAATACACATGGAAATCTCTTCTGACACCAATCCGATGGAAACTAGTATTAATACGACAACTAGTATCAATTTCTACAACTAAATTAGATCAGTGAAGACATTTAACCACTTGCCAATTGACGGCGACCTTACCAATTGAAACACGCACCCAGAAAGGCAGCAAAAGTATCCACACAATCATACGATCAATCGTCACGTACGCGGCAGAAAGAAGAGCTGAAACAAGTAAAACAAAACAAATAATGAGAGAAACAAAGATGTAAATCGCGCAATAAAAAGCACCAGATTACCTGACAAATTGAACAGCCAAACGATCAGGCAGGAACTTGACAGGAACAACATACCCAGAAATAATAATTAATTAACTGAGACGCGACAGTTTGTCTAATCCGCCAATGTTGCAATACTAAAAATTTGAATAATTTCCAATACTAAAGAAACTGTTATACATCAATAAATCAACACCTTATAGGCGAAAACATATTCTTTGCCAGCATTTTAACCCAAATACAATAAAATCGCACTGTGCAGCGGCCTAATAGAAAGTTTAGTATGTTAAGCTTTACAGAGCCTAAATAGGCTTCAAGAATAATCCCATAAGTTGCCCAATCACTCCAAACGGTGTCTCAAAAGCAGTGACGTTAAATACCTGGGTATTTATTATCAAGGGTAAATCCCCCGGGTAAATACCCGGATATTTACCCAAAGAGGGTATTTATAGGACTATTTATAAACATAATATTGTTATTAAAAATAGCAGTAAAAGGTAATTTTTAATTACTAAATAAAGGTTTTCTTTTATCACAAAATTAAAAGGTATTCTCTTATCACAAAATAAAGGTTATTCTTATAAAAATAAAAACATTTTTAAAACAAAGAATAAAAATATCAGTCTCATCTGACGGTATATCAAGAGACATATCAAGAGACATATTTCATTGTCATCATCGTCCATTAAATTGTGTGAATGTTCGATATTTTCTGATTCTGTTATCGAAGAAGATTTAGCAGAAAAATTATGATTATATGTTAAGTATAGTTAACATTTAACAGCGGCTTTTGTCGTTGTTAACCAAGTTCTTATTTTGCTATGAATCCAACTAAATGTACTCATGTTCTTATATAACTGAAATATTTTACATTATTTGTAATCAAGATCTACAGAGTGTCTCATTTTTTTCCGCATAACTTTTTTCCAGATAATAAACATTTATTTATTTATTTATTTATTTAAATACCATACTGAGTAAAAAGTTTGATATGGACCTATTTGTTTTCTTTATTCCTTAAAAAATTACAATCGTTTGAAATAATTGCAAAATAATTGCAAAACTGTATATTAAATGACTAACTTCTTTAGGAATTGATAAACCCAATAAGTCGGCATGAAAGAAACTTTATACTGAGAATGACAATTACTTGTAGTGAAACAAATGTCTAAAAAGTTGTATGTATTTTGTCATATGTATTTTGTTTTCGTTCATTTGTTATTTAGTTTATTATTAACATTTTGATTTTTATACTTCAATTTAATTACTTTTAATTTTGTTATGGGTATTGGTTGTGGTCTTTCTTAGTTTTAGCATTGTTTTATATGTAGTTTATTGTTTATTTTTCTTTATTTAGTTAACATTTCAAGCGGCTGTAACTTGGCGTTGGGAAAACAATTAGGTCCATACGAAAAGTGATACTCAGAATGACATCTACTATCTAAAAATAATTCTTGCGGGGAAAAATGTGCTACACCCTGTATGAATATCTCTGAAATGTTGTTAAATGATATTTTAAGGATAAAACGAATACATACCCAAACTTTAGGTATTTACCCTAAGTAGGGGTAAATACCCGGGTAAATACCCGTTTTATAAGTTCCCACCCGCTGGGTATTTACCCGGCCCACATCACTGCTCAAACGTAACAAAAATCATGTTGATTCTCCCAGTGTATCAACTTCTACAAATTTCTTTTTCCAAATTGCAAAGGCGTAGTATATTAAAATATATAGTAGTGCCATAATCTAAAAATTTGATACAATTGATATACGTCACAGTGGTAATAATGGCTGTTGACATTGCTCAGTACATTGTTAAACACCGAATAAATGTTTCAATTGTTCTTTAAATAGCACAGCTGGGCATTATATTACCTCAGAATAATTATCTAAGTTCACTCCAAATTATTTCTACAAAATCACGTAAACTGTTGCTGCGATCAGATCCTCGTGAACTTGCTATTTGCGCTGCGCCAATATAACTTTTACAGTGATCTAAGATTATGTGTATCGTATAGTCACGCCATTATATAATAGTATAACAGCATCTCCATATGAATTCAATTTAGTACCGACCGCCATGTGTTCAACATCTATTGATAACAGCGTTCAGGACGCGCTCGACCAAATTATCATATCCGAAGGACTCGGGTCGGAAACAGAGATCAAGGTTAACCAAGGATCAGAAGCAGGTGATGGTTACGGGTCAAAAACTTACGCAGCAACGCTGACTGGAAACGGAAGAACCATCAACCTATTCATAAAATACTTTCCTATTAAAGATGGCCATATGCCTGCAGTAATCCAAAAAGCATTTGATAGCGAGACGATGTTCTATGAAGTGATCTATCCCGCCGTATTAAACTTTCAGGTCGAAAGGTCTATCAAAGATGCTTTCCGTAATGTGCCAAAATCATACCATATTCGACAGACCAGAGGATTAAAACCCGTTGTATTGGAGAACATTAAATTGTTAGGATATGATCTACGCAACAGGAAGCAACAAATTGATGACGAACATATGGTGATGGCCCTTAAGACGTTCGCAAAATTTCATGCGGTGTCATATGCAATGAAGGACCAACAACCTGAGATGTTTGAGGAGTTGTCATCTAACATTGGTGATGTGCTAAGAGACTTTTTCGTAGATGGCGGATTTGATAAGATGATTGAGGGTAGTATACGTCATTTTATCAAACACTTTAACGCCGAATGTGACAAGAAGTTTCTGGACAATATCGATGGATTGTGTGAGAATCTTATTAATTTTTGCAGAAACACCCATCAATGCGTTGACAAGTACTCAATAATTTTACAGGGGGATTGCTGGTCAAACAATGCAATGTATTTATATGAGGTAAGCGTGAGTCTGTACCTATTAATATAATTACCGATTAACATTATTATCTCAATATTTATGATAAATACGATGCAAAAAATAATATTCTAATTAATCGTAGTTAAATAGTCTACGCTCCAAAGAGATAAAAACGAGGTTGACATGTTATTTAACGTTGTAGTTTCTGTTGTTTGTTTATCTCTTTAAACTCAAGAGGGCTAAATATTTGAAGGCCGTATAATCTATCCGAACAGTACTGAATAATGGTAGAACATTACTTTTTACAAAATCTTTTAATGAGTTTGCTACAGTTTTCTGTCCCATGTGGATAAACAATATCATGGAATAACTAACCATAGTGTTTTAGTCTTTATTTAATTGCCGAAGTTTAATGCTCCGTTTAATGCTCCGTGTTTTTCGGAAAAAATAAATTAAATAAAGCTAATTCATGTTTTATTATACAGTGTGTCCACGAAAGTCCGCACCATATGGAAAAAAATTGTATTGTGTATTTCTCAGAAAATTTTATTCTTTATAAAAGTTGACGGCTCATATGAAACCAAAACTGCAACCATCACATATGTAAATTTCCGTGCCATATACCGAGCGATTCAGAATATATGAATTTATGATAAGAGTAAAGTACCTTTATTTTCATTATTATCGATAAACTTTATTTAGAAATGTTGTTTAGAAGTAAAAATTATATTCAAATATGAAATCAGAGCCACCTACCTTGAAAAAAAATATTTTCAGTTTTTTCCTTAATTATTACTCTTGTGACAAATATTAGTAAATGCCAATGGTACTAAAAGGTTCTTCTTAATCTATTTTTTGGAAATTTGAATACATTTTTTATATTTTTTGTAATTTTGGTATGATAACTAATGTTTATTTAGAATTAGCACAAAATTACTCATTTTCTTGGTGCAAAGTTGATATTTCACCCTGTAGATATTAATATATCATACAATAACTAATTCAGCACCGTGTCTTAGCTTTTATTCAGTTAATATTAATGACTGTGGATAGGTTTATAATGGTAGTTATCCATCTACAGCGAGCGATGCTCAAGTGGTAAGACGCGCGGTACTACCACTTATGAAACTTTATTTTCACTGATAATATTTTAATAAAAATAACTAAAGCATCAAACATCTATTGTTTCTTGAATTAATTATGACTGATTTACCCGTTATTAAGTTAATAACTATTATGAATATGTTAATAATGCTGATTTATTATCTATAAACTTATTTTATTTCTACTACTTAAAATGTTGTATAGTTTCCTCTAAATGATTTATATCTCTAAATGGTCGGTGTTTGTATACGTTATTTTTTACGTAAAACTACAAAAACAAATGAAACGGGGTAAAGTCGGGGAATCTAGGTGGCCAGGATCTTGATTCCGAATTTCTGCCTATCCAGCGATGGCCAAATCTATGATTTAAAAAGTTCTAGACAAAGTTTATATTGTGTATATGGGCGCACCATCAAGCAGGAACCAAATTAACGCCCGTTGAATTAACAGCAAAAAAGGTGACAACTCTCTGTTCAGGAACTGAAGATATAATTCCCCATTTAAATTTTGACGAAAAAAAAATGCCCAAATATTTGATTATTCAAAATACCGCACAGCACATTAGTCTTAAAATGGTACTGATCTCGGCATTCTACTGTAAAATTCGGGTTTTCATGTGCCCACCACCGGCAATTTTCTGAAGAAACAGTCCCATTTGACTTAAATGTTGCCGCATCTGTCCAAAAAAAACTATGTTCTCTTTCATTTTCACCTCAAACCAGATGGTATAGTCATACCTGATGTCGAAGTCTCTTTCTTTTAGTGCACTTATAAATTTGGTTTATAAGGGTGATACTTGTTTAGTTTTATTATTTTATGTACTGTTGATTTACTGCATTGGCTGTGTGAAGCAATTTGTCGAACAGAAGTCGTTTTATGCTCGATTACTTCTTGCAACACTGGCAAACCTGTTTCCTCATTTTGGCAACATATTTTTGTGGGGTTTCTTGAAGCTATTTTCAACAGACCCAGTCTGTTTGAATTTTCTCATTATCCTGGAAATGGTTGAATGGGCAATTTGGTTGTGTGGATGTCTTGAAAATAAATAGCAGCAACATCTCGGTGCGGTCTATTTTTTCCATGTATTAAAAGAATTTCAACTTTTTGTTGGAGTGTAAGCATGGTTTTAAAAGTTACAGCACATAAACTAACGTAAACTGCAGTGAATACGATTAAATGGATAATGTCTGGATAATGCTTTTGTTTTTCATATCCACCTGTGATAACTGGTGTATGCTTATTTTAAAATTTAAACAATGTTGCATAAAGAAAATAAACTGTTTGTTTCATATTCTTTCTTTTTTTTGTATCATTGGGTTGCCTATACAAGAACCTATACTTAGGTGGTTATTGGTGCGTTTTGTGCTGCTGTACGTAAGTAGATACATTCTTGCATAAAATAATTGATTCAAGACAATTGATTGAGGTTTCTGTTATGTTTATTAAGATATTTCATAAAGATATTAAGATAAATCATAAAAACCTTTGGTCTTCTTTTAGAAAATTAAATATCTACTCTCATAAAAAATCATTTGATCTTCCACCTGAACTTAGCAACCCTGACGACTTGAATTTTCATTTTTCTTCGGTACAAGTGCCAGATGACCCAGACATGGAACTTTTAAATTTTTATAACTCCAACACTCATGAAAATGTTTTAGAGACATTTGAGTTCCATGAGGTAACGGAAGCCGAGATTGCACGTGTTCTTAGATCTTTTACTTCTAATGCTCTTGGGTCAGATGGTATTTCTTTACACATGATAAATCTTTGCAGTCCTTTTATTCTTGATTACCTTCGTCACATCATCAACTTTGCAATATCCACTCGTAGTTTCCCGTCATGTTGGAAAACTGCAAAAATTACTCCTATTCCGAAGAGGGGGGACGCTGCGGAATTCAGTGATGTCAGACCGATAAGTATTCTGCCTGTTCTCTCGAAGATGTTTGAGAGGTTGCTGTCTGAACAGCTACTGAGCCACCTTAATAAATATAAAATAATTCCTGATTGCCAGTCCGGTTTTCGATCAGGCTTTGACTGTACTGGGGTGCTTCTGGGTGTCACCGATGATATCTTTAGAGGCATCGATAAGGGTGACTTAGCTGCTTTGATTCTAATAGACTTCTCCAAGGCCTTTGACACTATTAACCATAAACTTCTCTTAAGTATCTTACGTTACATTGGCCTTGGAGGCACTGCTCTGGAACTCATTTCAAGCTATTTCACTGAGCGAAAGCAGTTGGTAACTGTGAGTGGCACCTCTTCAATGATGTCTAACGTGACCTCGGGAGTACCTCAGGGGTCTATTTTAGGTCCCATCTTCTACAATATATATACATGTAATCTTTTCAAATGTATAAAATTCTGTAAAGTCTATGCTTATGCAGATGACACTCAACTGCTTACAAATATCAACTTAATGAATTTTAATGTTCATATGAACGAAATTAACTCTGATATTAATGATTTATTCAAGTTTGCACACAGGCATCAGTTATTTATAAATCCTAATAAGAGCTCAGTTATTCTTTTTGGTAAGAAACAGGACCGTGACGTTGCAGTGCGTAGGCTTAATCTCTCAATAAATAACTTTAATTTGCGGTGCGTTGAATCCGTAAGAAATCTCGGACTCACCTTGGATTCCAACTTAAAATTCACCCCGCACATTAACAACCTTATAAGAAATTCCTACTTTATTCTTAAAATATTATATAAAAATCGTCATATCCTTGACTTTTCTTCTAAAAAAATATTATGTGAATCTTTAGTATTGTCTAGATTTAATTACTGCGACATCATTTACAATAACTGTCTACTTTATAATGATAAGCGGAGAGTACAGGTTGTGCAAAATAGCTGTTTGCGTTTCTTGTATGGGATTAGACGTCGGCAGCATATTTCTGGGTTCGCTGAGAGGGCGGGTTGGCTGTGTATGGCGCGACGGAGAGTCCTCCACTCACTGTGCTTCTATCATAAAATTCTATTAACGGGGACTCCACCCTACCTCTATAATAAGATCAAATTTAGGACGGATGTGCATAATGTTAATATAAGAAGGAAGGATAAATTAGATATTCCTTCTTTCCATCGTGACCATTTTAAAAAATCCTTCTCGTATGACATATGCTCATCCTACAACAAACTGGAGCCGGAGTCAATTAAGCGGTGTTCTCTGTTTTCTTTTAAGCGTAGACTTACCTCTCTTTTATTTCAGAGCGACTTGTGAAACGCTGATAAATATTTATCATATTCTACTTTCTCTCCTTTGGTAATTTAAAAGTCTGTTTATATCTTTTTCTATCTTTTCTTCTCCTACAGTGGGTCTTGTGATGCTGTCCCTTATGGCCTGTTACTTTTATACATCTTATTACTGGGGTACCTCTTTCATCAGATGGTTGTTTTGCAACCGATCTGCTGGTTACCCCATTTGGTTCTGCAATGTTTCATTGTGTGATGCTGCTTTTTTTGTGTTTGATATTTCATGAATTATGTATACTTTCCTTATTGTACTTAGTTGGCATCATAGCATCTTACATGTACTTATATGCAGTCCAATAAATGGTTTATTTATTTATTATTTATTTATTTATTTATTATCAGTGAAAATAAAATTTCATAAGTGGTAGTACCGTGCGTACCACCACTTGAGAATCGCTAGGTGTAGATGGATAATTACTATAAAAACCTATCTATAGTCAATAATATTAACTGAATAAAAGGTAAGTCACGCTCCTGAATTAGTTATTGTATGATATATTAATATCTACAGGGTGAAATATCAACTTCGCACCAAGAAAATAAGTAATTTTGCGTTAGTTCTAAATAAACATTAGTTATCATACCAAAATAACAAAAAATATAAAAAATTTATTCAAATTTGCAAAAAATAGATTAAAAAGAACCTTTTAGTATCACTGGCATTTACTAATATTTGTCACAATAGTAATAATTAAGAAAAAAACTGAAAATATTATTTTTACTTCATATTTGAATATAATTTTTACTTCTAAACAACATTTCCTAATAAAGTTTATCGATAATAATGAAAATACAGGTACTTTACTCTTATCACAAATTCATATATTCTGAATCGCTTGGTATATGGCACCGAAACTAACATATTTGACGGTTGCAGTTTTGGTTTCATACGAGCCGCCAACTTTTATAAAGAATAAAATTTTCTGAGAAATACACAATAAAAAATTTTTCCATATGGTGCGGACATTCGTGGACACACTGTATAGTGTAAGTACAGTTAACATCGTTTATAACAACATCGGATATAACGGCATATCGGTTATAAAAACGGATAATTATTTGTCCCGGTTAGTCTCCATAAAACATATAGCATGAATGTATTGCTTACTATGACCAATTGCGACCAAACTGATGTAACGACCAAACAACACAGTTCGGATATCCCAGACCGAGACCGAATTAGGGGTATTGCCGAGTTTTGTGAAAGATTGGTGCTGGCCACGATACACTACAACGGTCTGCTCACGCGCATCGGCCACGCCTACAAGTTACGTCAGTGCGAGACAGATGAGGAATAGCCATGGGAATAGCGTTAAATATGGCGTTAATTTCCATGGGCGCCTTAGTAGTCAATTGTTGTTGTCACGGTTGTAATTAATTAATGACGTTCATGGTGGCCAATATGTTGTTATGACGTTCAAGCTTTTTGACAATTGAAGCGTTGGCATGGTTGTAAACTTGTTAACCTAAATCACCTACAAAACCAAAAACTAAGGATGTATTTGGTTGCCTAGGTGTCCGTGTCAACATCCTTCTCGTAGTGACGTCGTGCGCAGAAATGAACGAATTTGAGACACGAAATGAGTGGTCGGTGTAGCGGATCGTGTCGTGGTGCTGGCGAAGAATTATTTCCATTTGTCAATTAACGCTGGACCTTACCACAGTAATGCGCGCAGAAAGCACTATGTCAAAACAAATAGTATATTATTTGACGAGCACATAACTAAGGATATAAATCGCGAGCATGAATGTGATAAGTCGAGGTTTTGCGCGCGGTTTTGGATGGATGTTTGAATTCAAACGTTGGCATGTTTTGTGTTGAGTTGGTATTTAATAGACGCTCGGAGTGGCGCTGCAGTCGCGTCAGGATTACCGCGCAAGCTTTTGGCGCCAAGGTGTCTGGGAAGATGTAAAGAGACAAGCAAACAGCCTCTTTGGCATCGGGCTTTGAAGGTAGACGGTCGTGCGTCAAAACGCGCGCCCAAGCGTAGGGCCCCAATGGGGGCCAAGTTATAGAAACTGTGCTGTGTCGTGTTTCTTGTGCTCAACCGAAAATAATAAGCTATTTATTTGTTGTCTGTACTTGCTGATTTGTCCATCTCTGCCAAAGTATATCATGTTTAGGATTAGCAGTCATATTTGATGTAAGCAGTTCTGCATTGTTGTATATATTTTTGTTAATAGATTTTATTGTGGTTTTCTTGGGCATATTCATTTTTGAATAATATAAACCTGTCCCTTTTATAGTAAAGTATTTAGCCCTGCATATAGTGATTAATAATTAGTGAGTTCAAACGTCTCTGACAAAGTCTCAGAGAAAGAACTCAGACTCCGTAAGAGCCTCCGTAAGAGAGATAATTAATTCACGCTACCGTAAGATTAGTTTGTTTAAATCAGTTAGTACCTGTGATTGAAGATGGCGGACCAAGCGTCGCTTGAGGCGAGTTACCACAGGGGCCCCCTTCAGTTTAGAGTTGATTAAAGTATAGTAAATATTGAGAAGGGTGTCCGCCCCATCACATGAACATTCGAGCGATTTATATCCGTTGTGTGCGAGTCAAATACGACGTTTTATCTACGACTCATAGATTCCATTTTATATCAAATATTTTAAAGGTATTTGTCAATGACGGTGTTGTATACCTTGTATACCGTGTTTTCATAAAGACTATTTTGTTTCTTTGTATGTGTGTGTTTTGTTTGATATTGGTAAATGGTTAGTCAGTAAGTTATGTTATTTTGTCAATTTTAAAATATGTAGTACGTATTGTAAATGTGCTTTCGCTCGTTCGACGCGTGTAAAGAAATTTGGCCACTTTCTCCTTGTTCTATTTTACTACCATTCAAGTACTACAATAATTGCCTTGGTGGCCCTTGCAGTCGAAGGTTGAGTGGGAGTAGACTTTAGTTGCGACCAAAAACCGTTAACAAGGGACTCTTCGATATCCATAAGTCCAAGTGACAAGACGTGTCCAATCCTCAACCCTAATTTCTACAAACGCAACTATCAAAGAATCGCCACATCATCATAACTAGGATACGTCAATATCTTTTCCATTACAAGTATCGAACGAGCCTTATAAAATACTAAATAATAAACAGTTAAAGATTAACTCGGGGTTTCATTAACAAACAAAAAAGAAGGAAGTGACCACGAATTGGACCGTTTAAGCAGCCGCTTAAACAAAACCACGGTAGGGAACACAACATTGGCGCAGTCAGTAGGATTACAACATTAGCCACCCGAAAGGAATACAACAACGGCCAGGCGAACTGTCACATAACTGTCATCTACATAGGTTTTGACAGACTGACACTAGCGTCATATAATGATGACAGTTCGTTCAAATAATGAAGTCATTATTTGAACGAACTGTCATTATTATACAACGCTAGTGTAATTATAATCATTGGCGTGTAATAATGATGGGGATTATATAGTCATAGATTCGTATGCAATGAACTTATTATATGTGAGACGTAGATAAAACCTTTTAATTGAGGTGCAATTAGTTATATGGCGTTTGGAAGCTAGAGAGTCGAATGTTTCCATATGCAAGGAATTTAATGTAAGTACATATGTCCGTACATATGAGCTGTTGACAGCCACGGTAGCGTAATACAAAAATGCAAGTACAGAGTCCGCCACATAGATAAGATACATATATACTAATCTGGTCCGCCATTTCAACTCTAGAAAGGACATTTGAATGCGATTTCTTTTAAAGTAAACAACTATGAATGTAAACAAAGCAAATTAACAGATTTCTTAACTTGAACATACGTAAAATGAAGCCATCCAATCAAAACATTCCGGCATCCAGAGCTATAAATGTCATATTACATTGTCATACATTGTCACAAGTCACATCGACGAAAAAACTATGTCGACGTCGCCAGTGTTATGTTCTTTTAGTCTAGGAACTAGGAGAATGTGCAGGCCTAATAGGCCTGCTGTTCGACCGAGGTAGATCGCCGAAGCGTTAAGAGAGAGACAAAAAGCCCGGATGCTCTGAGCGGTTACGGGCGCGCCATCTATTGCTTTGTAGAGTAACCTCAACAGCGATATGATGTGTCGCCGTCTGGTGACCGCGTCGGGAAGCGCGCGGCCGTTGCCTAGCAACCTCGATCGATTGGCATGACGACGCGCTGGCGTGTACAGTCCGAAAGGATAATCCATAAATTTAGCCGAATCGAGGTAAAAAATAACGAGAACTGGCCGGAAATTGGACGAAATCGAAAGTCTAAGCACTGTAGAATCCAATTTTAGGCGGAAAATCGGCGCCTGCGGCGCCGATTTTCGCTTCTCCGAGGAGCAGACCTTTCCCCCGATTCGCCGATTTTCGTAAACTTCTTGCGCGGACTGTGTTAGACTTTTAGTATATAGTAGGGATAATACACTTCCATACTTTGTAACGTAATTTATTCTTCTTCTAACACCATCCACATGTATGGTTTACAACTATCAAACTCAATCTGATTTTTCCCATAATCTGGTTTCCCAAACGGGCAACCGAAAATTAACGCATGCGTACACAAATTCCAACAATATAACAATACATTACATCTTCCCCTTTTTAACTAAAGTTAACAATTCAAAACATAATAAATTTTCTTAACACGACTTACATTGTAACTACTAAGAATCCTGAGTTCTACCAGGCAACTCCACCACATAATATTTAAATTTGAAAGGTACATTTCTTATCCTCTCTGAACGTGGAATTGTCTGATTTCCCTCATCCGCATTTACGGGTGGAGTTCCCATTTCGTTTCTCTCCGGAATCGGTATCATTTCGACATGATTTTTTTCGACTTGTCTTTTACGAATTTGATTTATGTGAACAGTTCGCAACCGATTCTTAACATTTATTACATATAAGTAATTACTCTTCTGGGTTTCTACGGTTCCCTCCAGCCACTTAAAGTATGTCTTAAAATGATATTTGTACCATATGGGATCATTTCTTTTAAAATTGGTGTTCTCATTTTTAATCACTTTATCTTTGTTATAAACATGAACTTCATTTTTATTTACGTCAAACTATACAACTTTTGATTTATTATTAATCACAATCTTAGGAGAATTTATTGTACTGAGAACTGTTCTTGGTTGGTAAGTAAAAATTAACTGATTTGGCGATAGACCTGTGACTGTCGAAGGAGTGCTGTTGTAATCTAGCAACAATTTTGAAATTTTCTTGTGTATAAAAATAGAACTGTACCTATAATCCAACAAATACTTATTTAAATACCCTTTTACTGTTTGAACTCTCTTTTCGGCTAAACCATTCGACTGAGGGTAATATAGAGGACTTTTTAGTAATTTAATATTAAAAGTACGATTAAAAATACGATCGACGAAAATACGAAAATATATATAACTGTACATGTACCTATAATCCAACAAATACTTATTTAAATACCATTTTACTGTTTGAACTACCTTTTCGGCTAGACCATTCGACTGAGGGTAATATGGAGGACATTTTAGTAATTTAATATTAAAAGTACGATTAAAAATACGATCGACGAAAATACGAAAATATATATATACGGCGAATGATGATCTTGACCATTAACACACTCGCTGTCGCTCGCGCGTTAAAAAAGTCTCGATCAATAACCGCTCTTTTTAATATACTTGTTGGTTAAATAACTATAAATTACATGTAGTACATACATTATGCAGGTACTTCCTTATTTTTTAAAATAAAAATTTTATTCGTCATTTATATGCGTATTTCCTACAGCGACCTAAGGATATAACAACCTCATACGTCCGGTCCCTTGACCGTCGTTGTAAAGGATACTATTAATAACTAAATGTACAAACATTTTCATATTTTATGGTATAAGTTGTGGTTTTGGGTGAACAGTTTAATTGAAAATAACATTTTCTCTGTAACAGCTGTATCTGATTTCAAGTCCAAAATTAGCCATTATATATAAATAATAACCAGACCCGAATATGCGTTTGACATTTCCGGTTTATAGTAATTTACAAGAGAGTTGCAAAGAACTCATCGTAACGCCTACATTGTTCCGCAATATAGACAACTCAACATACACCGCTGTACGAGGCGGAAAGAATGGGAATGTATTAATTTTTTCTGGTGTTATTTTTATTACTAAAATATTAACCTTTATGGCAACCAAAAATGTGCTGTAGCTGCTGCTTTCAGCACAATAATAAAAAACTTGATCTTAACACCGCAAACCTTTTTTACCGCTCCAAATAAAACAACCGATGTACAGAATTTAAATTTTCATACCAAAATAATAAAAAGAAAATTTTTTGAAACACTCTTTACCAATTTGTTTGTTATTACATGTATACATGTATTTATATGTCTAATTATTATTAATTTTACGATACGTTTCTGGTCCTAGTAAAGAAACGAATGGAATTCATTTAATTTCTTAAAAATGCTGAACCTATCTAGATATGTTGTGCCATATATTGGACTTTGCAGTTTCCTTAAAAACTAATTGGCCGTGGTTATCTCTAGATCACGGCATCTTCTAAAATTACTCCAGGACGAAAAGTACAGAAGCGGAAAATGATGTTGAAGATGAACATCATCTTTTTCTGTTTCTTAAAATGGTTGTTCTTGTGTGATGTCAAAAAATTAATGATAACTGTGGAAAACATGAATTTTGTTAAAGGAAAGTTACAAGGAACTATTTTCTATCACGTCATCGTATTTTTTGGTAATTTATAGCGGTTGAACCCATTTTCGTATACTAGAATTTAAGATTTTATCTGATTTTCAACCAATATTGTTGCCCTTTTACAACTCTTATCTGAATTTCATTTAACAGTTTATGTTCACATTTTGTAATCGTCCCAATGTAAAAAAATGTAAATTTGCATGCGGATAGATTTCCGGTGACAATGCATGAATAAATAAAACAATTTGGAAAGATTTGTAAAAAAAATAATTTTTAGTGCAACTCTATTGTACAGTGAAGTTTTAAAAAAATATTTTTTCCCTAAATTTATTATTGTTTATTCATATGGTAGATGTCAAATGAAACCAATTTTCGGACTTTTCACTTTGGCCATTTGGCCATTCCGATTATTTTTGGCATATCAGTAACTCGAGTTCCAATATTGTCGCCTTTCTACTGTCCTTGATGAACACAAACCAACAATAAAATTAATAAAGAAATACGACAATATTAGTTGCAGGGGAAAGTATCTAAAGAGTCGGTTTGTAAAGGGCATTATCAGAAAAACTAGACACAAAACAGTCTAATTACTTACACTGACATAAGACATTGGTATTAACTAATAATAATCATCCAATGTCTTTTTGCCAGCGCAAGTTTTTATCAAATCCAGGTATGAGTGGCAAGAGTCCACTCACTGTACATGTCTGCTCCTCCTAATTTATTTTGTTTTTAATTTGTTTCAGGATAACAAGACAAAACCATTGGACATCAAATTGGTTGACTGGCAAATGATGCGCGTAAACACGTCAGTTTTGGATATATCATACTTCTTCTATACAGTAGCTACAAAAGAGATGATGAATAATCTGGATAAATACCAAAAGATTTACCATGATGCACTATATGCTGCGATCAGAGAGCTTGGTAGTGATCCCGAGAATATGTTCCCTTATGACGTATACAAGCAACATTGGAAGAAATATTCCAAATTTGGATTCGCTGTGGCATTTCTCATAATAAAAGGAATGCTTTACGATAAGGATGAAGTACCTGATATAGCGGAGACTCTTGGAGACCTACAGTTACAAGCTGATTTGTTCGCTAGGAGTATTAAAAATGAAGACGACTACCAGACGAGGATCAAAGACATATTTGAACATTTTATAGATAACAATTTTTTATAGCTAGAAGTAGGTACTTATTATTTGTAGAAGTATTACTCTAGTAATTAAACAATTAGAATGAATTTATACTTCTTAGACAGGCTGTAGACCAGAGATACATCAAATGTGTACATTAATGTCCTGTAAATGTTTCACAGTTGCAATGTTCAAAATGTTATAAAGCCAAGAGGAAGTAGCTTGCGGTTTTTTTTGCGAACCCGTTATCGTAAACGAAAGATTCATCCGCTACTTTAATTTTATAATTTAATTTATTAGAATAATAGTAATAAAGCCCAGAAGCAGCAGCAGAAAGTTAAAGAGATTCTCAAGATGGTAACAACATGAGAAAGACCACAATGAACGTCGGTTGTCTTAGGTATCAAGACGAATAATTTTGTACGAGGCATTTTTTTGTTGGTAAATAAAAAATAGGTATGTTTTCCTAAATTGTTTTCTTTTCAAAAGTTAGCCTTTCTGGATATCCTTTTAATACAGACTTATATAAAATGATATACATATAATAGATACAATAAGACAGGGATCCCAAATCTATTTGTAGACTACAGTACATTCTAAAATAACAGTAGGGCTGAACAATTTTACTGCTCCTTTTGAAAATTTTTTTTGCTATCCACTAGATTTCAAACGTTTCGATATGATACCATGGATTTTAGGAGACTGTCGTACCGAAAACCCAAAATGTGTAGTTGTAATATACATGAATATACTTATGAGTTGTAATATACATGAAATTACTTATGATGTATTTATTTATTCATTTGGCAAGTATCAGGATTGATAGAATAGTATGCCTACTCATTGGTTTGATTGTCGTAAACTGCGAAGAGATCTTTTCAAACGGGTTTTGAAGCACATACAAATTGATAACAAACGAAGTCAAGTTATTACATGAGTTTGCACAAAAGGGTGCTAGTCATTTTGTCAACAGTTCCTGTTCTCAAGGGCAACCTCTCTAAATGTCATATGACTTGCTAAACAATTACATACAGTTTATCATACGTAGTATGACAAAGTATTTTAATCGAGCCGAAACAATTTGTGTGTGTGTGCGCGTGTGCGTGTGCGTTTCTTGTGTCCACGATTCCGGAGGAACTACTATTGGTATCGGGGCAAAACTTCATATTTAGAAGTTTCTGACCTTGAAAACAGGTTCAAAAGAACTGGATGTAATTTTGTCAAAATTGTCAAATAATATATTAAAGTAGAGGAAATTTTGTATAATTTATGCCTATGACATTTTTTGGTAAAATTAATTGTTTAGCTGCATGAGCAAATTCTATTTGATCGAGATCGGTCGTGTCTGCATTAATATAAAACTAGTTACCCAGGATCTGAAACATATTTTCATGCTAATGACAGTAGGTAGTGTCAAACGCTGTTTTGACAATACCTACTGTCAACTTCATTCTATTGTTGTTCGATTCTCATGCACCCGTTCGAACCGTAAGAGTTACAAAGCCCAAGTCACCGTGGCTTACGGGGGCGATACGGTTGATGATGAGAACACGGGATAATGCTCTTTCGCGATTCAGAGCAACTGGGCTAAGTGCCGATTGGAATTATTATAAGCAGATGCGAAATGAAACCTTGGCTTCAATAAGACGCGAGAAGAAGGTCTACCTCCAATACGTTGCGCAATCCGGGAGTAGCAGACGCACGTGGTCAGCTCTCAGGAATATGAATGTCGTATGTAGTAAGAATAAAAATATCCCGGAATTTTTGAAAATACCAGATGATATTAATACTCATTTTATTGATGCAGCGGCTCATATTTCGAACGACTGTAGCGCAGCGCTGGCTTATTACGATCGGCAAAGGTTTAGCGGTGCAGTCTTTGGACTTGAGCTGGTTAGTGAGGAGGAGGTGACGAGGGTGTTGTCTGGTATTCGATCGGATGCTGTAGGTGCTGATGGCATCTCCATTAGTATGATCAAATATTGTATGCCATATATTGGTAAATACATCACTCATATTATTAACTGTTGCCTGGAAATAGGGTATTTTCCGCTTGCGTGGAGGCACGCCCTCGTTCATCCAATCCCAAAAGTGAGTAGTCCTGCTGGTTTGGCCGATTTGCGACCGATTAGTATTTTGCCGGCTGTTTC
Organism: Aphodius sticticus; assembly: GCA_963966075.1. Lineage (NCBI taxonomy): Eukaryota > Metazoa > Arthropoda > Insecta > Coleoptera > Scarabaeidae > Aphodius > Aphodius sticticus. The sequence goes on from OZ014507.1 coordinate 29,608,867, forward strand.
AAAGATTGTGGAGAGGATTGTTCATGCGCAGATACTAGAGTACGTCGGATCTCATGGGATTTTGCCTGACTCTCAGCATGGTTTTAGAAGGGGATATAGTACCGCGTCCGCGCTTACAAACGTCTGTACTGACATTATGGAGTCCTGGGATGGGGGGATGGGAACTATGCTCGTGTTGCTCGACTTCTCTAAGGCGTTTGACACCATTCACCACGGTTTGTTGCTCTCAAAACTTAAGTTTTTTGGGTTTGATAACATTAGCTTACGGTTTATCGGTTCGTATTTGTCGGATCGCACCCAGAGAGTTGTTATAGACAATGCTGAATCGAGCCCGCTGCGCGTATCTGCCGGTGTCCCTCAGGGCAGTATTCTCGGCCCCCTGCTTTTTATCTTGTATACATCTGATTTAATCAGGGATGTAAAACATAGCAAGTGCAGTTTTTATGCAGACGACACTCAAATTTACCGATGTTTCAATCCTAATACGGCACAAGATGACGCGGAGCTGCTGAGGGGGGATATTGAGCGTTTGGCCCGGTTGGCGGAGGGTCATAATTTGCAGGTTAACACGAAAAAGTCGTCGCTTATTGTTTTTGGGAACAAGAGATGTCGGCTTTCTTCTGAGGGTATTACACTGGCGGTGTGTGGGGATTTGGTACCTCAGAGCAGCAAGGTGAAGAACCTCGGCTTGATCATGGACAGAGATTTAAGGTTTAGGGATCACATCAGTGGGCTAATTAGAAAATCGTATGCGACGTTAAGACTATTGTACGCGAACAAACATTTCTTGTCGGAAAATCTGAGGAAGTCGCTGTGTGATTCATTGGTACTGTCAAATTTCAATTACTGTGGGGTGGTATTTTGGAATTGCGCTGACTCCTTCAGTCGCTCTCGCATTCAGCGAGTTCAGAATGCTTGTATACGTTTTATTTATGGCCTTCGCTCGCGAGATCATGTTTCTCATAAGCTTCCTCAGCTGAAATGGTTAAGTATGGAGAAGCGTGTCCGTGTGCAAATTGCCGTGTTTGCATACTCCATTGCGTCCCTCACATCGCCTCGCTACCTTTCAGATAAGCTGCGTAAGCACCATCATGTGCACGCGGTAAATACCCGTTTTCGCGATCACTTTGTGGTCCCCGTGCACTCGACGGCCATGTTTCGTAGATGTTTTTCTTTCCAGGCTCCTACTGTGCTTAACACCTTACCGCGTGAAATATGGCAATTGTCAGTAAAGGACTTCAAGATTGTTTATAGGCGAGTAGTATTGTCGTAGGAATCAGTGTTGAGGCGGACTAAAATTGTCGTTTTGTGTGTAAAATTGTAAAATTTAAAATGGTAGAGCATGTATACATGTATGGATTTAGGTTAATATTCTTTTCATTAGCTGTTAGTTCTTGAGCACCAAAGCATTGTAGCATTATTGATATATTTCTTTTCTTTTGTATATTTCCTATTGAGATATTTTTTTATTAATTTAATTTAGGGTTAAGTGGAATAGCTGTATTGCTAGACTTCGCCCAATGAATAAAGACCGTTTATTATTATTATTATTATTATTATTATTAATAGAATCAAAATTTCTGTCAAATCCTGGCTAACTAGTTTCATTTTAATGCAGACACGACCGATCTCGATTAAATAGAATTTGCTCATGCAGCTAACCTATTAATTTTAGATATAGTATGATATAGTCATATGCCTGGCCACATCAGATATTTTGTTTAGTATATTTGATAAATGTTAGATAGTGAAAATATTCAAATTAGGCAATACAAATAAAAAAAACTACGTAGTAGAATACAGCAAGTGGAATCATCTTTTATTACTAGACCCTTGTTACAAGTTTGTGCAAGTTTAAGTTTATTACGCCCTAAACTTTTCTAAAGCAAATCATTATCCAAAAAGTGTATAAATATATCTTTTATTCTTCTGTTATATTCATATTTATTCCTAATTTCCGTAACTATTGAACCAATTGTCATGTCTCCTTTCTTTGCATCTTCAAGCATATCCGGCACTTCATCCTCCCCACAAAGCATTCCTTTGATAGCCAGAAATGACATAACAAATCCGAAAATACCGAAGAGTTTCCAATGCTTTTCGAATATTTCGAATGGGTAGCAAGTGTTAGGATCACTTCCCAGTGCTTTTATGTGATTAGATAAGGCATCATAATATATATTCTTGTATTTTTCGAAGTCGTTCATTATTTCCTTTGTACTGACTGTGTAAAAGAAGTATACAACGTCTAGAACTGGAGAGTTCATACGAATCACCTGCCAATCGATTAACTGTACATCTTCTACTACTCCTGTGTCTGCCTAAAATAAGATTTCAAGAAAGTTACGATACATTTTCACATACATAATGTGTATATGCATAATCGGAAGGAATAATCGCTCTGTTCCAGAGGAAGGGCCATGATTGTCATAACATACTATTAAGGAAAGTTTTCACTAGGAATTTATTAGTGGAATTCGATTTAAGATAATTGTAAAATCAAAGAAAGTAGTTCTTACAGGTAAAGAAGGACGACTTATTAGCTTACTAGGGTGTATAAAGCATATTTTTGGAAAAATCAAAAGTTCAGTTTGATTACAAGTTGTAGGTATCTATGGACCCAAATTTACCACCAAAGAAGGCAATTGAACAAATTGGTAACCCAATTTTAATACATTTAGGTCTCCCGCAAGGAGCCTAAGTTAATTTCATTATATATAGTATAATTTTCCTTAAAAGTTTAATGATGGGGAAACCAATTTTTCCTTGTAAGTTGAAACATTTTAACATTTGGGTGTGAAATAAAACTATAAAAAGCAATATTACTGTAATACAACGTTTAGGCCACCCGCACTTGTCCTAAAATTAAGTAAATTTTACAAGTTAACCCTTCTTCGCCATGTCAATTAAGGTCAATGGTGCTGGGAACGACAAATTTAACTATTATGTTTGTTTCAAGTGACAAACATCTATAATTTTAAAATAATAAACTTTACCTTACCTTCCTCAATCAAAAGTTAACTTCAAGTTTTGTTAAGGCAAATGTTTGGTTTAGAAATTACTATTTTCAACAAAGGTTTGTTTTTTGATACAGATCATTCTTATAAAAGCGCGCGTGATGAAAGCAAACATATGTCATATAATATTTTTATTTCTAATATAAGATTGATAATCGCCAAGCGCTAATATCAACATCGTCATGCAGGGGATGTTGCCCTGAATGACGATGAAACCCCAAAAACTTTAGGGTATTTACATACCGAGAACACTATAGTTGAGGTATTGTCTGAATTCAGGTTATAATAATTTATTTAAAATTCTTGGAGGTATGTAACCCTTAAGGTAGAAATTGTGTGTGAGTGTGAGTGTAGTAGGAGTAAAAAATCAGTAATGTAACCCAAAATTTTTTTCAAAATCTATACACAAAAGAATTTCTACTTTTAGATTCTGTTCTACAATCTAAAACATATCAAAATCAGTGTTAATTTGTTCGATTTTGTTTTATGTTGGTCAGGACTTTGCTTAGATTATTGTATTTTTGACAAATTAAGTACTTATACTTTGTTATGTAATGATTACCCGCCTACTTACTTGCCGGCATTACCGGAAACTACTATATATTTTTTCTAAATATTTCATACTATATTTTTTATACTTTGTCAAAATCTCCCGCCATTCTCTCCTACCATTTATTTATTACCAAACGCGCTTATTTATTCATATTTATTCATAATGTCATTTAAATTTATCTGATAGTATGATAGCAAATGGCGATTACATGTATAAAGCGATAACGTTATTTTCAATTCATACTCTATTATTTCTACTTTTGTCAAATGCACCATTTATAATGTTAGAGCGATTATTCCTTACTTCATTACAGCTTGTACATTCGTTCATTATTACTCCTTACGTTGTGCAAGAACATCAGATTGTTGCTCCAGCAATCCGCATGTGTGATTACACAATAATCATCTGTAAGTTTATCAGTGTTCTTATAGAATGACACTAAACGTTCGTCCAATCCTTTGCTATGATCTACAAGTCGTTTATCCTTGACAGGATCCAAATCAGTTATAAATTCACTGACCGAGGAACTAATGGCTTTATCAATACCAAAATCAACCATATGCTTAATCAAAATATCCATCATCGGATTACATAAGTTTTCAAATAGTTTCGGTTGTTGGTCCTTCATGGCGAATGATATTGCATGAAATCTTGCAAAAGTTTTGAGCACCAAGGCCACATGTACTTCATGGATGTCTTCTTTTGGGTTACGAAGTATGTATCCTTTGGGCCTTAGGTCTTCTAATACTATCGGTTCAATGCAGTTCATGGTTTCGGTATGATAATATTTTGGGACATTGTTAAACCTATCTTGAACGTTGCAGTTTATTTCGAACTTGGAAAACGCAGGCATTATTTTGTTATAGAAATGTATTTCATTTCGGAACACAGTGGCTAGTGGATGAATAGCTGATACTGCAATCGGAAAATATTTCAAGAAACAGTCGACCGTCTTTGAATTCTCCGTAATTGTGAAACCAAGGGTTTTTGATGAATATCCATCTACCGAGTCACTGCCCTTTTTGATTGTTTTTTCTGCGTTTGGTGTAAAATTTTCTAATTGTGCAACTTGGTCGATGGCGCATTTCACAAAACTAGGTAACTCACAATTCTGGCTACCGGCATTCATTTCGCTCTAGTATTCGCTCTAGTATAGTACCACACCTCACAACCGCTCGTTTAACACTAATGATACTAGTTTTTCATTGTTGCAATGATGAGTGTATATGGATTTGCGCGCAACTCCAGGCTTACACTAGCACGTAAACACCGTCCTATATGCCATTGAGAAGCTCCAACAATAAATAACGCTCTAACATAGGCATTACTCTAACGTATAGTGGGCAGTGTGAATTTTAAATTGTACTGTGGGAATCTCATTTAGTAATAATAATTAATTGTCACATTCTGTTACTGCAGGACCTTCATTGTCAAATATTCTCAGATGACTCTTTATTAAAATTTCATTAAATCAGTCATTAAAAGGACGATGTTACTCGTGGACTTTTTTTGCACATCAAGAAATCTTGCTATCAAACTTATAAAAAGGTTATCTTATAAAAAGACTGCAGATTTCAATGTTTATCAGCACAGATTTTTAAGTTTCTATGACATGAGATTTATACAATATAAATTACCTAAACCATGCTTTTTTACAATTTCATTCATTCTTATATAAATGCCTGATACGTTAGGAAACTGTTGGCGCATCGTTTCAGTGCGTATTTAACAAAATTTTACAAATGTTTATTCACAAAATCCATGCTCCCCATAATTATTATCTTTCCATATTCCATACGAACAAAATGCAGGTGACATTTATTGTAGATGATTAAAAGATCTAGCAACTTTATCCCAACTTTCACTCTCGACAAACCACAAGAAGGAAGACATTCACAAAACGGTTGTCGAAAGGTCAGGAAAATCGTGTACCTATGTGACAATGGGTGATATGAATAAAACTTAGTTTATGCTCCGAGTATGTACTCATGACCATGAGCAGAAAGTGCTAGTTTATGCTCCAGTTTGTATGAATAAAAGCGAATTAGCTTAGATAATTACATGCTACTAATACATGGAGTAGATGTTCCTAATACGTTGAGCAGGTGCTCCTTGGGTACATCACAGGTTTTTGGACAATCATTTTAAAACTGCTATATTTTATTTTAAAATAACATGTACGTACGGAAACGACATTTCCATGTTACTATTTTCTGCAAAGTATCAAGTATTTGGTACCATTGTAATCAGAAAGCGTTTTCTGTCTAATAACTAGGGTGTACACATGAACAAATGACTCATTGGCAAAAAACAAATTACTAGTACATTATTTAATTGATAATTCTCGACTTGTTTCACCAATTCATAGCCACCTAGACTAATAAACAAAAAAGTGATTTTTTGTTGCCTTACCTATACCTATACTATATATATTTTTACCTCACATTTTTCGATAACTTTTTACGCGCTTACTATATGTGCGGTATTCGCCCTGTGCATACACCGTGGAGGGGACTTGAAAAACGATCTAAGAGCCCGTACCGGAGAAATACCTAACTAAAAATGCCTACAGTATGTGCAGTAGTTCACGGCGCATTATGTTGTGATCCAATCGTCAGAACTAATAACATATCGTTGGTATAAATAATCATAATGGGACACAATAAGTGTTGCGTTATCAACTGTAATAATACAGGAAGAAGTATTAACAAATGCAATATTGTAATAAATAATATCAATTTGATCGGTCCACTTATACAGTACAGGTAACTGTAACATTTATTAGCAATCTGCACCATTTACGCCTCGTGGACCTCCTACCGCCTACACATGTAGAGGCGCTTGCATCGCGCACCAGGCCAATAGGTTGCAGAACTTAATGCACATTATGTTCTTTGTAGGGCGCATTATAATTTTCTCATGTTACAATTTAGATTACTGAATGCGCTTATAATATTTTCAAATGCGGAGTTATTTAAACCATTGGAAATATTTTTTTTTTTGAAATGAAGTTTTTTTTAAGCTGCTAATTATATTTTTATAGATGTAACGATTGTATTGCACATTTATTTATTTAAGTGTACAATTATATTATGAAACGAACATTTGAATATATAAATACGCAATTATTTATTCTGATGTACATTTATATAAATTTATTGCACATTTATTTTTTTAATGCACAACTAATTTTTTGCATTGCTCAAATATTTCTTGTCTTGGACAAATATTTTTGGCATTAGTCAAATATTTTATTAAATGCTTACAATAAATGCACTGTTTATTTACTTTATTGCGCATATAATTTGTACTTATTTTTTAATCTTTGTAGCGTGACCTTGCAGATTGATGGTTCGAAATCGATAGTCACATAATTGTTTTAGTAATAAAACTACATCTAGGTTTACCAACGAATTTTATTTATTAATCATCAGATATCATATATTTGATGAGTCTCATATACTTTTAAACAATTTCATACCTCATGTTCAGTTAACAAAACCTCATATATTTAAAGGACACCTTTTTAAGCTCATCTAAGAAACATTATAAAAGCCCTTAACCTATGTTGTGCGTTGCTCTTCAAAATTTTAGACCACTTTGGGACTTTTGAGGCTACAACATTTTAATTCAATGTAAGAAATAACAAAAAAGTAAGTAAGAACAGTTCATAATTGAGTCATTTCTAAAGAAATAACTCATAATAACTAGCCCTTACCTTTTGAAATGCATTTATAAAATAAAAGCACAACAAATACGGACACCAAAGTGAAAGGCTACCATTATCACATAATAGTATGTGTTTCTATATAACAATGAAACGGTGATCAAATTGATCAGTATCTTATATATTTTTCCCTGGTCCCATATATTTTTACTGGTAGTCTTATATATTTTGATAAGTAAAATCTGGCAGCCCTAGTTATGAGCATTTAAACACAGGGATTGATAGTAAGCGCAGGTAAGGTAAGCAAGGTTACCAGAATCTCATATATTTATGAGACGCGCGCAATTTGCGCCTTTATTCATCTGTTACTTACAGCACTTTGCGTGGTCGGTGACGTCACTTCACTGTCTGCTAACCTTAAATTTAGAACTGTTATATTCTTGTCTTTGTCTAATAGAAGCAGTTGTTTAAACACGTACACGAGGAATGTGGACGTCCTTGAATATATAAATCTAGATTCGCAAGATGTGCTCACTAATTGAGTTAATTTTGATGGTTGAATTTTGCCGCTCAACTGATTACCAGTAATCTTTGCGAGATATTTTTTTTGATAATAGTGATAAGAGTCGATATAAATAAAACCTCATTTATGTGCAACGACAATCTGAACAATGGCTGTGACCGTGTTAGTGGATTACGTGCAAAGTGCCTTAAGCGAAGTAATTTCCAGTAATTTCAAGACTGCCCCTATAGTTACAATATACCAAGGATCGGCGTCAGGCGAAGGATATACATCAAAAACGTATGCAATTAATTTGAAGGGCGATGGAAAAGATATTAGTATATTCGTGAAGTACATGCCACAGCTAGACTTTCCGCCCGATACCCTCAGCTTCTATAAGAGAATATACTCAAATGAGATAAAATTTTATAGTGAGGTATTCCCTGCTATGTTGCAATTTCAAGAAGAACGAAAAGTTGAATCTCCTTTCATCAACGTACCGAAGTATCACGCCTCCAACATATCCAATATGGAAATACCACCAGTGCTCCTAGAAGATATCAAAGTGTTGGGTTACTCGCTAAGAGATAAAACCAAACCAATTGATGATAAACATATTCTGTTAGCGATGAAAGCTTTTGCTAAATATCACGCTGTATCGTTTGCACTCCAGGACCAGAACAAGGCATTATTTGATGAACTGGCAAACGGGCTTGGTGATATGATGTCGTACGCCTTCAAATGGTTTAAAATGGATGCAATAGTAGCACAGTGTATTGAGGGAATGAAGGACGTTGTGGATCCACATACTGATAAAAAGGTCTTTGACAGATTGTCAACTTTAGCAGAAACCTTAGTATCATTCTCATCGGCAGCATATGAGTATGTGGATGAGTATGCTGTTATTGGACAAGGCGACTGCTGGTCCAATAATTTGATGTTCCTATATGACGTAAGATTAATCTATATACAATATATTAGCCAAAGTTAACAATAACAATAAATAAGGTCGAAAATTGATGACATAGTTATAACCTATGGACGAATTTATTGAAACGTATGTCCATTTCCAGTTAAACCAATTGTTTTTTTATTACATCTGTTTTCTCAGAACTTAAACTTGCAATAGAGCATCAGAAAGTGGCTAAAGTACAATATTATATTATGATACATACGAGTTTTCATAACACGAAATGAACGACTGCACCAAGATACCTTATAAAACGATTGTAATATAGGTACTATTTTTTCTACTTTGCGTAATTAATTTTATATAATTTTAGAAATTGTGGTTATTGTATTGCGTCAAATTACAATTATTTTGCGGGTAACATGTGGTAGTACTGCAGTAAACTGCCAACTTCGTAAGCTTGGTATGAAATCATGACAAAATCTATTTGTGAATAATTTTACTCTTAACCTACAAGTTTTTATAAATAATCAACGGGGTCGCTAGGATCAGTGATCACAATAGAGATTGGGCCAACACTGTTAACCCGTAACGGCTACTGTGATAAAAACTTACATGACAGTTAATCAGTGAATACAGGATATTGTCGTAGGGTGTTCCAATGTTCGGTGTTACAATTTGCTAATTGGAACACCGAAGTGTTACAACGTGTTAATTGTGAATGCAAAGTAGAAAAAGTACATTTTAAATACATTTTAAAAAAGTTTTCGACCTCACTGTAATGGAGCCACACTTGGAAGATGGCGCTCATATTCAGTTTTTCGGTATTTTGTTTACGGTAACAAAAAAAAAACTATAAACAGTGCATTTTACGAAATATGTACCTATTATATTTTCCCAAAAAGTATTACTTATGTGATTTTAGGTTCACTAATTAAGATACATAAGATTTTCTGGATATTTTCAATACATACATCATCTAGAAATGTACATCCGATGGTTTACATACAGTATCGTCATTTAGGGGCTGATATCCACGAAGAAAAATGCGGATCTTTAAAGTTTTAGTAGACGACTAGTTTCGTCCTAACGGACATTTTCAAATCTAGCGTAGACTTGAAAATGTCCGTTAGGACGAAACTAGTCGTCTGCTAAAATAAAAATTTAATTCTGAACAGTGAATGACCTTGGTCTACTTTACAAAATAGAAAAGGTTGTAGATGAAACTTGTTGGGTTTTCAAAGCATACTTTTTCTGATCATTCTAAAGCTGGTGATATCTAATTAAAAACTCAAGAGGCTTTACCTAGCTAACCAGTAAATTTTGTGCATAGACTAACAGGTTTTTTATGGTTAGTTTTGATGAGTACTACGTACCCCTATATTTTAGTACCACATTTTCTCAAGAGAACCAGTCAATGGCACAACTTTAGATAAAGCAGGGTTTAATGGAAAAGGTATAATGAGAAAGCTCTTTCAACAGCAATCTTCCGGGTCTATCTAACTCATAACAAACGGAAGATTATAAATGGAAACCAAATGGTTTCCTGAACGGAAAGTTAGGTTCCACTAAGTAGAGGTCTACCGCCCACGCTCGAAAACGGGAGTACAATGAAAGCTGTACAAATATCATGCACAAAATCCTTTTTACTTTATCATACGCAGTATGTAAAGTATTGTAATCATGCCAAAAAAATTTTTTGAGATTTTAGCGGAAATATGTCTTTTTGGGTCCCCTGAACATTTTTGACCAAGGTACAAAAAAATGTCTGTGTGTGTGTGTGTGTATGTGTGTGTGTGTGTACCCGTTTTTGTGGAGACGATTCCGGAGAAACTACTAATGGTATCGGGACGAAACTTCATATTTAGAAGTTTTATAACCAAACTTAGAGCTGAAAAGCTTTCTGTTGAAAAGGGTCCAAAGGAACTGGTGGTTTACACATAGCATTTTTCGAAGATTTTGCAAATGAGCCGCTATTTGTGTAATGTCGTCAAAATAGTTAAATAATAAATTAAAGGAGAGGAAATTTTCCATAATTTATGTATATGACATTTTTTGGTAGAATTTATACTTTAGCCGCATGAGCAAATTCTATTTCATCGAGATCGGGCGTACTGCTTTAAAACTAGTAGCCAGGATATGTCAGATTATTTTGATTCTCATGACAGTAGCTAGTGTCAAACGCTAATGTCTTGAAAATGCTACTGTCAATATAGGCTGCGTTCGGATATTGAACACCGTTACACTTTTTACACCCAATAACACGTACGTGTCATTTGGACGGTGTACCCGCTGTCAACGGAGTAGAATATCCGAACGCAGCTTTAATCGAGATATTTGTCTAGTTCTACTAGTTTTATTTTAATGCAGACATAGCCGATCTCGATCAAATAGAATCTCATGCAGCTAAACTATTAATTTTATATATAGTATGATAAAGTCATGTGCCTGGCCACATCAGATTTTTACTTTATCATACGCAGTATGTAAAGTATTGTAATCATGCCAAAAAAATTTTTTGAGATTTTAGCGGAAATATGTCTTTTTGGGTCCCCTGAACATTTTTGACCAAGGTACAAAAAAATGTCTGTGTGTGTGTGTGTGTGTGTGTGTGTGTGTGTGTGTGTGTGTGTGTGTGTGTGTGTGTGTGTATGTGTGTGTGTGTGTACCCGTTTTTGTGGAGACGATTGCGGAGAAACTACTAATGGTATCAGGACGAAACTTCATATTTAGAAGTTTTATAACCAAACTTAGAGCTGAAAAGCTTTCTGTTGAAAAGGGTCCAAAGGAACTGATGGTTTACTCATAGCATTTTTCGAAGATTTTGCAAATGAGCCGCTATTTGTGTAATGTCGTCAAAATAGTTAAATAATAAATTAAAGGAGAGGAAATTTTCCATAATTTATGTAGATGACATTTTTTATAGTTTAGCCGCATGAGCAAATTCTATTTCATCGAGATCGGGCGTACTGCTTTAAAACTAGTAGCCAGGATATGTCAGATTATTTTGATTCTAATGACAGTAGCTAGTGTCAAACGCTAATGTCTTGAAAATGCTACTGTCAATATAGGCTGCGTTCGGATATTGAATACCGTTACACTTTTTACACCCAATAACACGTAAGTGTCATTTGGACGGTGTACCCGGTGTCAACGGAGTACAATATCCGAACGCAGCTTTAATCGAGATATCTGTCTAGTTCTACTAGTTTTATTTTAATGCAGACATAGCCGATCTCAATCAAATAGAATCTCATGGAGCTGAACTATTAATTTTATATATAGTATGATAAAGTCATGTGCCTGGCCACATCAGATTTTTTTTTGTAATATTAATAGATATTAGGTCACTGCCATATATCTGATGTTTGGGAATGAAATTTACCACAATTAATGTTACTACAGGAAATAAGTGAACAAACATGTAACGTAATTCATCCAAATGAGATGGTAATAACATGTCGAATCATGACTTTTCTACATTACTTTTCTACAAAAAGTAAAATAACTTAACATGTTCTACGATGTAATAAAACAAATTTGGATTAACTGAATATGTTATTTAATTGAACTTATCTTACAGCCTTATTATGATTAATTTATTTGATTTGAAGGAGACAACCGGTGAACCAACTGACGTCAAACTATTGGACTGGCAATTTTTGAGGCTAAACTCCCCAGTATTCGATGTTTCGTACTTTTTCTATGCAATTGCCACCAAGCCAGTTTTGGATGACTTAGATCGCTACCTGAAGTGTTACCACGAAGAATTATCGGACCATATTAGAGAATTAGGGAGTGATCCACAGATATTATATCCATTGGAAGTGTTTCTACAGCATTGGAAGAAATACTCGAAGTTTGGTCTCACTATGGCCTTTATGATTGCAAAGTTGGTGTTATTTGAAGAGAATGAGTTCCCGAATATACTAGGAAATACCGACGTGACGGCTATCGTTGATGACTTTTGTAAAACAATTAAACATCAAGATACATATAACCAAGTCATCACGGATTTGTTGCGCCACTTTGTTGAAAGGGACTTTTTGTAATATCTCCGACTATCTGTCGCAATATTTTTTCAACAATAAATACCCTCCATTTATTTTTAATTGTTTTTCTTTCCGGTTTTGACAATGTTGATTTTCACCTGTTTTATACACTGTTGAGGTTAGATTAAATAATAATCTAAGTATAACTTATTACATTCCAGATAACGATTAAGCCAACTTTCTACATCAAACACATGGTTACATTAATTGTAGCTTAGATGGTTACAGTTGGCTTAATGTCGACAAAGTTGGCAATCGCAGTGTTGTCGGTGTCATTATTGCTAAACATAAAACGATATGATGAACTTAATACGCTACAATCTAATGAAAACTTGTTTGCCCTTGATTGAATAATAGAATTGTAGGTCTTTTGGATTGATAGTGCTCAAACAAGAGGTCTTACTCAAGGACTCAAGGTCTTACTTTGACCTTTTCTATTGTCCTATATTTCGCCAAGTTATGTTGGCTTCTTCACGGACTTAAGGTGACCGCAAATTGCGAGCGAAGCTAAGCTGGGCGGAGCGAAGCTGTAGTGAGCGATATGAAGCTGGGCAAAGCGATGCTAGGCGAAGCAAAGCTATGCGAAACGTAGCTACACAAAGCAAACATGAGCGGTACAGGGCGGACTGGAGCAGGACCTGTAAACTATTTATTTTCTCACTTATTGACTAGGTTGAGAGAAATGGAGAAATTAGATTTGTAATTACAATCGGAATCAGATTCCAGTGCTGAAGATTGTATGCAAAGTATTGTGTTCTGTCGTCGTAAAACGCTGAGAAAAGCAGGGACGAGTTTGCATTTGCGCAAACATGACGAATTTGGCGAATTTAATGCTTTGGTCAAGGATTTAGATGACAAACAATTTAAAAATTATTTTCGGATGTGTAAAAGTGACTTTAATCAAATACATGGAATAAGAAAGTGCGAAGTCAGAAGAAAGACTTGCTATATCTTAAGGTAATATCACTCTTATATTTATATGTTTTATAAGTGTATGTGTACATATACCTAACTAAAGGAATAGACAGGGTATTCGCAAAAATGATCCATTAGAAGTTTTTGATGTGTCACTATTTGTATGCCTTATACTTTGAGATAATCGTTTTCTATATCATAATGAAAGGGAACAAATGAATAACAAATTTTAAAATGATTGCGCTACTGCTTGAACAAATTATACAAAAAAATATAAGAAAGTAAGGATTTACTACCTGAATTTTATTGTATTGTATTTTATTTCTTTCACATTATCTATTTCCTATTTTTAAATTTTATTGAAGACAAAAATTGCTTTGTATATGCATAGACATTAGGAGAGTCTGATGATTGTAATTAATTATTTGAGGAAAAGTAGATAAAGCACATTAAACGATAAATATAAAATTTATTCTTGCTGATAAAAAGAAACAATATGCATGCTATACCAATTTATATAGAATTTATAAATTTAAATAAGTGCGTCCGCTTGTATCAACGGATACAGGAGAGATGGACGTGCTGCTGCCAGGAAGTGAATTAAACGGAAAATTGCTTCGTTTGTTCATATTCTTCCTCCGCCTTAGAAACAGCTTCAAATATAATTTGTTTAATTTTCGCTTGCTGTCTGTATGGTATCAACAATGAGACTGATCAAACCAACCGACAATCGAACAATTTACAACCACAACCTGAAAATGCCAGGCAAGAATCATTTCTAATACGAAACGAGTTTGCTAGGTTTTTCATCTCTCCCTTAGGTGAAGTTCCATGGCAAAAGGATATTTAAATTGTATAATGGTAAATAAACAATATACTTCCCACAATCTATTCTTTCTTTTGTTGTCATGGTACAATTTGTGTTCAGTATTATATAAAATTGGTTCTTTTCGAACTAATTCAATAATTTGTTCGCTTATGTCGATGTCTTCGCTCGCCATTGCAGTGCTTACATTTACAACTAAACAAAAGTGTTAAAACCACGTGTTGAAAATAGCAAGTGCATATTTTCAGGAAAAAAATCAGTACCGGTCAAAGAAAATCGCCAGCGGACCAAAGCGGAGCGGAGCGATTCCAAGCTGGGCCAGGCTGTGCGAAGATGAGTAAAATTATGCCAGCTTCGTTCAGCTCTGCTCTGCTTCGTTTGGCACAGCACAGCCGAGCCGGACGACGACCAGTGCTGGTACGGGTGCGGGGAGCCGGACACGCCCCGCCACTGTCTTTTCTACTGCGCACGTTTCGCAAACCAGAGGGTCTCAGCGGAGTGTGAGATTGGGCAGCCACTAACACCAGACACGATCGCGGAGGCTATGGCGTCACCGAGAGAAGCGGGGATGAGAATCCTAAAATACTTCAGAGAAGTCATGAAGGAGAAAGGAGAAGAGGAGAAAAGAAGGAGCAGAACAGGATGCCAAAGGGGGGTCCAGCTGGATGTTCTGACCCCCCCTCCCGCTATGTAAGTAAAACAAGAGATGTATTTCAAAAAATAACGGAATTTTCTTAACTCGACCCAATCGATCGAGAGGAAAAGGAAAGAAGGAAAAAAAAAAAAAAAAGAAAGAAGAGAAGGAGCAAGCCAGAACACCGAGAGGGTTCCAAGAGGATGTTTTAACCCCCTCCGCTGCTTTCTTGGACCAATCGGACGAGAGCCATCCAGAGACCAATCGGAGAGGAAGGAAAGAGAGAAGAGGAACAGCGGTACAAAACACCAAGGGGGGTCCCAACAGGACGTTGCCCCCCCTCCGCTACGTAAGTAAAGACTAAAAATGCATTCCAAATAAATTAATAAAACCCTTTGATTTTCTCTGACCAACCAAACGAGAGGGAAAGCAACAAGGAGGAAGAGAACTCACCCGGAGAGAGAAGAAAGGTCGCCGAGAGACGAAGAAGAGAGGAGCAAACCGGCACAGCGGAGGAGCCCCAACGAGGTGTAGGGAGGAAGAAGAAATAGAAGAGAGCCAACATCTTACCGCGGAGATGGCCGCGCAGCAATGCGGAAGCAGGTCCCGACCATCCAGACGAAAAGCGGAGGAGATGGGGAGGAGTTTTTAGTCGGTAGGCCAGTTTTTTATGGCAAGTCCAACACTCCCGGCAGGTGAAAAGTTTCCACTTTCCCATCATCTTCAGGCGCCACCTAAGCCCTGCCGGAGTGCATAAAGCATTTTCTCCTCCTCAGCGCCGAAAAAAAAAAAAAAAAAAAAAAAAAAAAAAAAAAAGAAAGCACAGCCGAGCTCGGTATCGCTTAGCGTAGCTTGGCCCGAGCAACATCTCACGCTCGCTCTCATGGAATTTAGTGCAATCTGTCTTTTTCTAAGCCGTAGCTTAGCTTCGCTCCGCTCGCTATTTGCGGTCACCTTTAAGATGTGTACAACTTAATTAACAAAACAACAAAACAGGCTAAAACGGATTGTACACAACTAATAATGGTCTTAACACACAACGACGAGCATAACAGTTACTAACATCTTACACGTACACACAACGGTCACGAACGTTGAAGCCAAACTGACAAACTGACAGGGCATCGGACTGATTTCTTTCACCGAAAAAGCGGAAAACCAACTTGTTCCAATAAAATGCAGCAAACACACATCTAGCATAAATTTTAACATAATATCAATAAATAATAAATCAATGTTGTGTGTCACGGACGACATCTTTCGTGCAACGGATGCGGGCCTTATGACAATATTGGTGCTACTGGACTATTCAAAAGCATTCGACACAGTCGATCACAAGATACTATTGGCGGTTTTGCGGCATATAGGTCTCGATCCGGCAGCGGTGCGCTTTTTTGAAACATACCTAGATGGTAGAGAACAGTGTGTTTCGGTGGATAATGTAACGTCCGGGCGGCGCGAGCTAATTAGGGGGGTGGCACAGGGGTCAATCCTATCTCCGACTCTTTTCTCTGTGTATACATCTCAATTCTACAAAATTTTTGAACGGTCGTTTGCGCACTTTTATGCAGATGATACTCAGGTGTATGTGTCTTTCAAACCCGACAATTTTCGGGAAGTTGTGACTCAATTAAATTCTGATCTCGATAAACTTTGCAAATTAGCTACTGAGCACTCTTTACAATTGAACCCTAGTAAATCTAAAGTTATGCTTTTTGGAAGGGAGGGTGATGTGGTAAAATACAGAGATTTGGTGGGCGTAAGCATTAACGGTACTCCTATACCGCAGGTTGATGAAGCACGGAATTTGGGTCTGATTCTTGAACCAGATATGCGATTTTCTAAGCATGTTACCAGATGTGTTCAGGCTGCTTTCGCTAAGTTAAAAACCTTATACCCTAATAGGCACCTACTCGGTACTGGGATAAAGTCTATGCTGTGTGAGTCACTGGTTTTGTCTAAGTTTAATTTTTGTGATGCTGTGTATGGGCCTTGCCTTACGGTGGCGGATCAGAATCGCATACAACGGGTACAAAAGGCTTGTATAAGGTTCATTTTTGGTATCCGGAAATATGAGCGAGTGTCATACAGACTTACCGAGCTGGCGTGGCTGGATATGGGGCGGAGACGTTTGCTGCATGCCTGTGTTCTCTATCACAAGATTCTGTCAAGGAGGGTTCCTAAGTATCTAACTGACAGGGTCACTTATCGTACCGACGTTCATAATCTGAATATAAGATCTAAAGGTCTGCTGACTCCTCCCTTGCACCGCACTGAACTGTTTAGGCGATCTTTTACATACCAAATATATGCAAAGTACAATGATTTGCGAATGGAGCTTAAGACACATAGTTTGCGTGCTTTCAGGGAGCACTTGTCTCGGCAGCCTTTCCGACAGCAGGTTGAGGTGCTGGCGAATTGAGCGGATGCGGTGACCCTTGCTTGACTCATGGGGCAGGTTTGTTGATGCGAATGTACATATGTCACGCAGGGACATGCTAGACTGATGTGGTTGTGGTTTGATATTGTTTTGTACAAGATTGAATTTGTTTTTATTTTTTTCATTTTTTCATTTGTTCATTCTCAATTCTTTTTTATTGATAGTTTTTTTCTTTGTATTGAGTTATTTTTAGAGGTTAAGTATGAGAGCAGTGTGATTACACTGAACTTCGCCTCTGTATTCTGTATCACTAACTGTATTGTTCTTATGTTTTGGGATAATAAAGACAATTTATTATTATTATTATTATTATTATTATTATAAAACACACGACGGATAAGTGCATAAACGAGCAGTTAACAGTAAAGAAATAAATTAGAACACGAAACCTACAAAAATCGTAAAATAATAACTAAAAAGTAACTCGCTCAAATCGCCAGCATCTATAGTTGTATCACCTGTACCCTCTGACTGATTATACTTACGATAAATTTAACAAGAAAACTATATAAGTTACTCAAGTTCTCAGTGTCCTACCGCAAAATTATGGTACTTACTACTAGTCTCTTGTACCTCTATCATCTAGAAAACGAGCTTTTCTCGTATTTTACGTTTTTTGAAGATTATCTTGACGTTGTCGTAGTCAATATTGTGATCTTCTTTAACAGCATGCTGAGCCAATGCGCTAGAATTTAGACAACATATTCTTTGTTATATCCAGCTTATGTTGGTTCATCCTGGTCTTGAACCAAGTACCAGTCTAGCCCACATAACTTGCTTCACATCCAGCACACGGCACACTGTACACAACATTAGACACATACTCTAAAGGAGTTTTGTGTGTTCATCTTGTGAAGAAATATCCCACTGTCCTAGATTATAGTTCGCTATGCTTAAATTCTTTAAACTATAAATATGGGAGAGCAGGTGCGACAAGCCAGGAATAAACAGAAACTTACGGTAAATGATTTCCTCCCAACTCGCAGGGGCCGTCATATCTGTAGGCCGTCATATCATTCTTCTATGGGACATACCAAAAATTAAGTTTCCTAAGCAAATTCTTGGGGTACTCATTATTGAGAAATATTTTAAATATTTCAGTGTTGTTATTATCCTGCAAAGATCTCTATTTTTGCATGGCACTGATCTTATTTAATTTTTGGTTTATGGGTGGTTAGATTGGACATTCAAGTACTTGCCCGAATTAGTTTCCTTCTGATAGCAGTCCGACTTTATGTCACCCCCCCCCCCCCTAATCAATAACACATCAAAAAAACGGTAAAGCATTATCAATCTCTCCCTCAACAGTAAACTGAACATGAACATTACAACTATTAAATACATAGATAACATCGTCAACAAATTCTGGTGGCAAGGACAATACCAATACCAATATTAGCAACAATCGGATCAGCGGCGAAATTATAATTCTTGGCATTTGAACAATCACGTTTCTTTTGAGAACATTACTATAAATTTAACATCTCATTTATGGTTGCATAGTGATAAAATAATTATTTTATGAATTATAAATGATTATTTTAATTAAGCTATTTTATTTGCACCCCGCCTGACACATCTGACCAAAAATTCTTCGTCGTAGATGAATTACATTTTGCAGCTAATAAGTAAGATTTATTACATATTCTTTGGTATCTAAAACCATCAAAAATTCAACATTTAGTTTTACCTTAGGTAGGTATTTGGTTCCTTTTATGAACCACGAGCAAGCAAAAAACTTTTCGTCTGACCAATAGAGAGCAAAATTTGGACATTTCACACGTTATTTCTAATCAATTAAAGAAGCGAATGTTAATTAATCCAGGTTAGAATAATTTTTAGAAAAAAATACATCCGCCTGGATTTGAACCAGGAACCCTCCAATTTCCAGTCAAAAGTTCTTCCAGTTAAGAGGCTGGTTCAGCCTAACTTCAGGACTGTTCTGGTGGGCACATATTGGTCCAATTATTCAAACTGTACAGGCTCGTGTGGGTTTATTATTGAATAATGATAGCATCTTATGAGATTACAACAATCTAAATTAACTATTCATGGTCGGATTTGTTCGATATTTATTATACCCATGCCCAATTTTAAATAACTGCTGCTCAAAATAGACGAATAATTGGATGTCGTGATATCAGGAACACCATTTCAATTATGTTTTTTAAAACTACGGCCCAGACCGCCCTAGTTTCACTTTGCGTCAATATAATATTTGAGAAAATTCCAAGAAATGAAAAGAAATAAAGTTCCGCCTTTGAAGAATCAGCGTCGTATTTTGTTCGAGTCTAGATAGTGTGGCGGTCAACGATGTTATCGAGAACTAGACGTCATTAGAGGAAGATAGTAATGGTAGTAATGGGTCTATCTCTATCTAGCATATTACCACAACAAAACATCTGTAACTCGCTAAAATTCACATTTATATTTGCTGGACAGATTTAAAGAGCTCTAACCTACAAATCAGATATAATCTGAAAATAAAGAAAACACCGCACAAAGCAGTATTCCAATCGAAATTAGGAGATTACATAAAAACTCTACTATTGTATCAGACATCAATCAGGTTTGTGCCTAAAGAAGTATACTATTATTTTATTAAAAACACCATGTCAATTGTTAGGTTAGCTAGCAGAATATACATATAAACAGTGCTGTTTTATCCATTCAACTACCAGAGAATTCAAGCTTCAGGTATGGTATGATGTGGAAGCTCATTACGGGTTTTGTAATTGGATTCAAATTAATTACATTACGGAGAACCAAAATCCTGACGTACTATTTTGTTGATCGAAGAGGATTTCTAGACAAGAGATATGATCACAAATTTTCATAATTTCCATGAACTGACATTAAACTCACCGAGGTATACTGACGATTACCGATTTTTTATCAAATTTCTTGGTAATATCCTGGAAGACGTCTATTATTATATGAGAAATCTTGCATAATGCGACATAGTCGACTTGTTAACCACTGACTCCAGATGTTTTTCTGCTCAAGTGCAGAGTGTATGGAGAATTTATGTTTAAGACAACTAACCGCAGATTCTATTGAAATTACTCATGAAGAACCGAACAAGCAGTACGCCCCATATGCGTGACTGATGCTAGCGAAGATCAACATTTTTGTGATTTTATGTGGACATTATAATATAATATTAATAAACTTATATAATATTATAAAGCTTATGTTGTCTAATTTTCTTTTATAAATAGTATATGAATTAGAAATTGGTAAATAAAAAATAACTTATTAAGTGTTTTGTTTTTGTTATACGTTATTAGATCCCTGTGCTGTTGATGTGCATACGTATGTGTAATATGTATATTTGTGTGTTTTCCATTAGCTAGGCATAAGTGTATTATCAGTTGAGAAATGAGTGCATAATCTATCGTACCAAGAGAAAGTAATCTGTGACCAAAGGTATTGGTACGGGTATTGCGATCACACGTAGTTCTTCACACACAAATGCTCCGTACATATTTTAGGTATAAATAAAAAAATAATAAATAAATAAATAAATTTTATTTCCTCTTCAAAAACAACACATGAAAGTCAAAAAACAAATTCAATGAAAGATATAAAAAAACAAAATTCAATGAGAGATACAAAATTACAAAATTATAAATGGGCACATAGCCATACACTTTCAAATATTTCACATATTCATATGTATTTTTGCAGATATCACTTCATAACCCGTAGACAAAGTTGAAGTTATAGAAATATATGATAAATATCTCAAATTCTCAACATAGGTTATGTCAGCAATTTATCACAGTAATTTTTGCAGTTACCATGTTATGTCGGTAGGCATTGTAAAGAATCACTATACAGTGGACAGCCTGATTACGTGTGCAAAAGTAAATTGAAACAGCGTTAAAGACGTTAGACGTATAATGTGTACCGCACGTCGGCAAAGTCTATCTGGTTCCAAAGTAGCTTTAGCGAAAACGTCGAGATCCCCACGCAAAGACCATATGTATAAATTTAAGGGAAAATGGTTATTTCGTATATAGTAGTTATTACGTATACTGTGGTTAAGTACATATATAAAAAAATTGTTATCCCCATCAAGATTAATTAACATTCACTTCTTTATTTGGTTCCATATTACTGACAAGATAACTACGTAAGAACCCTTTTTCTTAAATACCTACCAATGTTTACAATGTTTTACAATGTTTAGGTATAGTTTTCCAAATATAGCTTAACCAGTAAATTTAACTCTACTCTACTGTTTTAATTACGTTTGCGGATTATTTAATTTGTTCATTTTACGTCGGTCTATTTCCGCAACTAAGGCCAATGACAGATGCTGAGGGCAGGCTACACACACCCAGGAACTTTTCTCGAACTGAGGGGATTACAACCCCTAGGAAGTGTTCTTTAACTTGCATGTCCCATCAAGGCAGCACACGGGACCACCTGCTTTACTTTCTCATCCGATGAAAGACAGCGTGCAAGTGATTTTTTCCCTGCCAAAATACCAGGATAGTCGCTTTCAACCTAATTGTAACCCTGGCCTCCATCGTAGATAGCAGTCGCTCTATCATATACGCCACCGACTCCCCCCACCCCGCCAAGAGTGGCATTTCCAAACATACATGCACATTTCCAATTTCATGTTACTGGTCTTGCCGGTTTAGAAGGCGATGATAAATCAGTAGTGACAAACAGTTTTATAGATAGTTTTATTATCGATATTAGGTACTCAATAAAGATAAATTATTGCTATTATCATCAAGTCACCATTACCCATGACCCCTAGAAAAATGCATCGTAATTTTACTTTAAAGCGTTTAATTCTTATCAACAAAACAATGGCAAGTTAATGGCAGATAGGCATAATGCTGGACTATTTAAGGGGATACGCGTGCACATATTAGTTTAGTGCGTTTTCATTTATTACAATGGACACAAATGTAGTAGTAGATAGTGTTCAAAGTGGCTTGAATGATGTGATTGCTGGCCACTTCAATTCACCACCGAAGATACAAGTAAGCGAAGGTTCGGCCGCAGGTGATGGTTATTCTGCTAAAACCTATTCAATTAACTTAAAAGAAAACGGAAAAATTATCGACGTATTTGTAAAGTATGTACCAAACATAGATTATCCGAAGGAAGCCCTTGCCATGTTCGGCAAAGCGTTTTCAAATGAACATAAGTTCTACAAAGAAACTTTTCCAGCCATGTTGAAGTTTCAACAAGAACGCAGTATTGCACATCCATTCACAAACGTTATCAATTATTTCTGTACAAACTCTAAAGATGGCGAAATTCCACCTCTATTTTTGGAAAACATCAAACCAAAAGGATATGAACTCAGGGACCGAAAGAAGCCTATTGACGACGAACATATTAGGCTTGTGTTGACTACACAAGCTAAGTTTCATGCGGTTTCGTTCGCGATGAAAGACCAGAATCCAGAACTCTTCAAACAATTGAGCAGTGGACTTGGTGACGTATTTTCAGATTCGTTCAAAGACTTTGGAATGGACGGTTTAGTTTCGCATGGAGTCAAGGAATTGAACGAAAGTATCGATCCAGTGGCTGATAAGAAATTGTACGACTGTCTTCACAATTTGGCGGATAATTTGGTTGAACTTTGTTCCACTCTGGATACACAAGCAGATGAATACGCCGTGATTTGCCAGGGCGACAGTTGGTCTAACAACATGATGTTTCTGTACGACGCTAACGTAAGTATTTCCCATAATTTTTTTTCGTTGTTTCGTTTAACATTGTTTGTTTATTTAAAGAGTACTACCAAGCATCCAATTGGAATTAAGCTATTGGATTGGCAAGTAACGAGGCTAAATTCGCCTGTACTGGACGTTGCATACTTCTTCTACACTGTTGCAACCAAAGAAGTGTTGGACAACTTTGACAATTACATGGAGATTTACTATGACACACTAAGTAAGCAAATTACGGCATTGGGAAGTGACCCCGAAAAACTATACCCTGAGAGGATATTTAAACAACATTGGCAGAAACTATCAAAATTTGGCTTTGCTATGTCCTTTATGATTGTGAAGGCCTTACTTTTTGACGATGACGAAATACCAAGCATGGTTGACTCAACCGAGGTAAAGATTGATCCACAACTTTTTGGTGCAACAATTAAGAAACAGGATGTTTACATACAAAAAATTAAGGATTTATTAGAACATTTCATCGATAGGAACTTTCTTTAGTATATATATATATAATTTTGTTCATTTACACTTGTTAATTTTCAGAGGCATAAATAAAGTATTTATTTATTTAATAACTATACTTATTATTTGAATTAAAGGCGTCTTGAAGCCTTTTCATTAGGTTGAGTGTCTCACGTACTCGAAGTAGCTGCGCTGTCACTTTTGGTTTGTAAGGTGTTGAACTTTGTGGTATCGCTGGGAAGGCTTATTTATGACATTTTGTGAGCTTCCAAAGGAATTATCTTTGTCATTTTGTTGCTATCAGTGTCGTTTCTTATGATTGCTCAGTCTTCTTATTGGAGTAGTTGGTGGAATGTGGTGGTGTTATTTGCTGAGTACGCTCTTTTCAGTTTTGCAGTATTTTGGTGGGTTATTCTGCAGGTTTGTAGGACTAGGGCTTTGTGGTCTCCGTAGTTTGGATTGATAATTTTGGTTTCGATAGCATGCATGTTTGTGAACGCGTTGTCAATGCATGTAGAGGAAGTTCTTGTAGTGCTTGTTGGTTCATCGAAAGCAGCCTAGAGACTGTACGTGTACATCAGATTCGTTATATGAGCCTTCTTTGCGTTATTGGTCTGGAAATGTACATTAAAGTCTCCGGTTACTATGAGCTTCGTACTTGGTTTGATATTACTTTGTACATGACATAACGTATCGAGGAAGATGTCAAAATTTCCAGTTGGAGATCTGTATGTACAAATTAATACTGTGTTTTGAGAAGGTACGTATGCTCCGACCAGCTCACAATCCCTTTCAAGGGAGTTCTCTTTTACATACCGCAGTTTGGTGGCCCCCATTTCGTCGTGATCGAAAAAGCCCACTCCGCCATGTTTATATTCGGTTCTCTGGAAGCTGCTTATTTTAGTGTATCCCCGAAGCTTGTTGAAACGTTGGTTGTTATTATTTAGCCAGTGTTCTGATACACATAATACATGTGCCTTCTGAGTGTCGGCCAGTAACTGTGAGGCTTGCATTTTGTTTGTGAGTCCTTGTGTATTTGTGGCGATAACTGTCCCGTATCTGTTTTGTACTATTTTTCTCTCGTCTTTTGGGGTATCCTGTGAAAAAACCGATTCAAACGAGTTCCGTTTGGCCAGAAGTTCTATTCCATCGACGGGATATCATCTAGGTTAACTGTCACCTTAAAGGATGAGTAGCCATCTGGGTGTTTTGATGACAGTTTTTCGTATTTAGCGTTTTTAAGATTTTTAGCAGAACTTATGTAGGATGTTACATTCTCTTCTGATGTGCTGGGGCTGATGGCTTCTGATCGCACCCATTCTAAATA
Source organism: Aphodius sticticus (assembly GCA_963966075.1). NCBI lineage: Eukaryota > Metazoa > Arthropoda > Insecta > Coleoptera > Scarabaeidae > Aphodius > Aphodius sticticus. The sequence goes on from OZ014507.1 coordinate 29,633,880, forward strand.
TGTTATCTATATCAGTATGTCGTTCTGACCCAGCGGTCACCTACCGGGGGTCCGCGGATAGCTAGGAGCGCACGGTGGTCGATTCTGCTTCGCTAGCTGGACAATAAAGAAAAATGAAATTGCGCTTTTGAAATTCAAACTGCACTAAATATTAAGAGAAATAGTCAAAGATAAGTCTCTTAACAAGTTTGTCGTCAAAATTTCAAATGCGCGGGGGTGGCACGATCACAAACTGAACTTTAGGCAAAAGTGCATAACCATTCGCAAATTGTCAGTGTGAGCGCATGTTTACGTTAATTTTTGTCAATTATTTTGAACTACAATGGAGGAGACGTGTGGTGGTGCGTACTACTTTCTGGAAGCTGTACTGACGTAATAATTGAAGGTTTTTTAGCGCTTAATAAAATTAACTTTCACCATAAGGTTATAAAAAAAAGTACGACGGAGTAACTGGATTAAGTGTTCTATTGCTGAGTTTGGATGTTATAGTTTTAGGATTTGTTGAAGTTACGTGCCACTTTTTGCCGGAAACTCTTTTTTTGTTGTTGAAGAGAGCCCCTTGACATCTGGAGAGCTTCTACAAATACAGATACATGTGTAAAAAAATGGTATCAATTATAATTTCCGGAACGTACCGGAAGTAGTCATAACTGCATTCGGATTTGGAATCTCAAACGAGAACCTAGATCGTGTGTGATATCATTGCATAGATATGTTAAATAGAAACAACTTTTTATATGATCAAAAGTTTTCTAAAACATAAATTTTTATTTAAAACCACCCCATTAAAAATTTTTGTTTTGCTTTTGTTTTCGAATTTTCATAGCAATTATATGTCATTTCCTAGGTTTCGAAATTTTTAAACCAAATTTATTATTCAACCCCCTTCCAAAACCACCCCACAAGTACTTAGATTTTTTTTCCTTTTTTTCACG